>JAODJW010000127.1:23540418-23558332 GCA_026777045.1 Hyperopisus bebe | reverse complement strand
TGAGTGTGTGGTGTGTGAGTGTGTGGTGTGTGAGTGTATGGTGTGTGAGTGTGTGGTGTGTGAGTGTGTGGTGTGTGAGTGTGTGGTGTGTGAGTGTGTGAGTGTGTGGTGTGTGACGGGTTCGCGCGCCATCCTAGGTTGTTCCCTGTCTTACACCCGTAGCCTCCAGGATAGACTTCAGATCCTCTGTGACCCTGAATAGGAGAAGCAGTTACAGAAGGTGGATAGATTTACCGAAAAGGACATAAATGAAATCAGCAAGCACTTCACAGAGTTGGCTCTGAAAATAAAGTGTGTGGTGCAGTCCTATGAGCTGTTGAACCCTTCAGTGATCTGTTTAACCTGGTAGAAGACCCAGCTTTACGAATAAGTATACCCAGTAAAGATGGTATATTGCACTGGGGAGATGTGTTGCCTTGGTGACAATGCATTACCATTGCAGGTGAAATGGTTTCCACTCAGCTAACATCACAGGAGCTGAAGGAGCAGCCTGCACTGCTGGATAAAGCGGCACATGCCAGGACCCGAGGCTGGCCTCCAGGCTCGCATCATCAGAAGAACAGCCCAGACTAAGGACAGGCAAGTGTTCTTTAGCTATGAACCCTCTTTGTGCTGTTAACTCTGCGACCAAACTTTGACATTAAAGTAATGCCCTTAGTACATCCATCCATCCATAAAGAATAATCCAGTATAGGGTCATTCACAGTCATCAGGGGACCCCCAAGGCAGGAGGCTGGTTAGTGTATGACCAAGAGATTAAGTACAAACAAGACAACTGCTTTTTCTTTTCTGTGCGGCATAATGACCGTCCAGCCTCAGGGAATCTCTGTCTTATCTCCACCCCCAAACCCATGAGTTTAACACTCATTAGTCCTGTGATTTACTGCCTGTCTTATGCTCACACTCATCTGCAGAGGTGATTAACAGGCAGGGCCAACAAAGGTCTTATTTTTTATGTCCCAGACGGTCATCATGCCTCTGGTAAAGTATCATCCTGCATGAACCATCACAGTCTTGGCAGGTAGCTCGTCTCTCTGGCTTTGCCACTGTTGTCTGCGAGGGAGTTTTTAAAAAGAGTCCATCGTTCATCTCTCTATTTTCCGGTATCAGAGAAGCTCTACAGCCACGTTCTCACGAGATTGACTGCCGCCCTTCCAAAACAAACCTCTTAACGGGTCAGTGGCTTGGTTCACACAGACGATGCAGTGTCACAGCGTTCTGCTTTGAGCGCTTTGGAATGGGTCGAGGCAAGCTGGGAGGTTTGATGAGATTTATCATAGCAGCCTACATGATCAGGTCAGATTATACCTGGGAAGGAGCCATGGGCCCTAATGCCTAAGCGGTTTTTCTTCTTACAGATGTTAGCTCTTGTCAAGGTTCATTGATGGTCCATCATCTGCTTTTCTGCTGCGAGGAACATAAACAAACCGGTTTATATTTACATGGACAGCAGAGAGAAAGTAACGCTCAGCTGTGGACAGAAAATCCTGACCCCCCTCCCCACCCCGGCCTTTTCTCAGCTGCGGGGGGATGGAAGTGTCGTGGAAATGGGAGGAGATAGGAAGCCTCATGGTTACCCAGTGGGAGACATTCATTCTACTATCTGATGACCAGCAGATGCCAGTCAAGAGGCCTGTCTTCTCTTGCCCAAGTTGTAAAAAAATGCTTGTTTTTCCTAAGCAGGAGCCAGTGTTTATTGTAACAAGTCATTTGTAAGATAACGTTGATAGCACCTCTTTTTGAAATACTGTAGTTGGGAAATTGCCCATCACGTACCCTCCCCACCCGCCCCCCCGACCTCCCTTCCCTATACATTGTGCCCCACATGCCACTTTTAGATGCTGAGACGGACAGTCATGCTTGGCTACAACACGCCACAAATCAGCATCACGATTCAGTTCTTTTGGGAAGACAGTACTGTCCCGGTTAATTTCATCCAATACGAGCCAGAAAACAAAAAAAAAAAACACATCCAGCAGACCAATCTGTGGACATGAAAGTAGTTGTAGAGTGTGATTCCAGCGAGCTGCCACTAGGTGGTGGTACAATAATATCACGTTGTTGATAGAGCCTCATCATCTGCACAGTGAGTACCAGGAAGTCCAAAGAGACCAAGTGTGTAAGTGTCTAAATAATGTAAATTTGTAAAGAGTGAATTTGACTGAAAAGTTGTCCTTTTACTGGGGCCCTATCAGTTAGTCCCACTTTGCTGGAACAGCCCAAGAAAACCAGTGAATCTTGACAAATCAGTACTGGATATCTGCAGAGATTTGAGGGGTCAAATGAGCATCATTCGACTTTTTTCCATGTCGCAAGAAATCTTATGCTCTGACCTGCCAGAGGCATGAAATATCATTTTTTTCAGGTGTGTAATATTTAAGACCTCACCTCTCAAAGTGAATACACTGCCCAAGCTACCAAGCAAACTGGATTCTCAAACAGCTTAACAGTATTTGAACAGCTGAATACACTGTGATATAAATGAAACACTGGTCTCTAGTGGTGGGAGGGGGTAGTGTCTGAGAGGAATATGTCAAAACAGCCAGAAGACAGCGGTACAGAGATGTGTTACTAGAATAGTGACAAAACAAACAAATAGCTTGAGTCATTCTAAATAACAATTACAAAATATAAATATTCCAAAATCTATTATAAAACCTAAATATTCTATCCTCTAATTCTTAAAACATTCCAAAATTCTAAAAATTTTTGAAAAATTCAAGACGTTCAAAAAATTTTAATATTTCAACAAACAGAATTCTATTAGGTAATTAACCGGAGTGAACGCCACAACTGAAAATACTACAGGTGTATAAAAATCAAATCATTTTCAATATCTTTAATATCTAAATTACCCTCAATTTATACTCAAGCCTGTTTTTATATGCTAGTTTGCCTTGTGAAAAGTTAAAATCGGGGCTTTCACACAGTTTTCTTGCTCATAGGAGGAATTCATAGCTCAGACACTGGCAGAGCAAACACAGTACCTCTGACAGCTGAAGGGAAGTTAGGGATGTAAGAAAATAGCATTTTATACAAAGCATTTGAAATATAGACTTTCCTTCTGTCCCGTTTTGAGCAGAGAAACTGAAGTTTAAGGAGAATGAAAGATGGTTTGTGGGAAGTAAGATCACCAGAAGGGCTGATGACACTGAGATGCTGAAAGCATGTCATTAAAGGTGTGTCACTGTCAACGAAGAGGGACAGAGGAACATGTGACTTGGTCGGCATTGGGGGACTCAGCTGGGGGCCCTTATTTGCACCATTGCAGGGAAGGGCGTAAAAAGAGCTCAGTTTTTTTTCTCATAGTTTCTGTGAGGAGATATCTGCAATGAACACATGAAATGTTGCGAATCTTATTTACCGTGACTGTCATGTCATTAATCAGAACCACTGGTGTTTAAGGGGGATGTGATACGGCAAAGCAGGGGCTGCCCGAAACGATGAAGCATCCAGTTCAGAATTCGTAGAAGCCGGTTTAAGGGGTCAGCAGGTGGTTTACAGAAAAAAATTATTACCCTAAAGACAGAAAAATATATAGAACTGCAAGAGAAAACAGACAGGGGGAGAGAGGGAGGGAATAAGCAGGAAAAAATACAGCTTGTTCTTCCTTCATATCACCATGACTACAGTAATTAAAGAGTGTTCCTGTTGACCAATTCAGCATGTATGTGGCTGCATAGCTGTTAAGCAACACCCACACAAGCCAAGTTCCCACCAGAAAGCTCGTATTAACCTGTCTGAGGTGACCAGGGTACGATGCCCCCTTGGATTATAGGAGACACTGCAGCCACTGCAGAGATTTCCATGCAAAGAGAGAATCTTCTGTCCTAAAAGGGAATGTCACAGGACAAAAACAAGTCACATCAAAGTTCGGTCTTTCATTTTATTTCAAAATAAGTCTTTCATTAGATTTATGTCACGGGTTTCCATGCTGAGAAACCACAGTCCATTTCACCCCAAACAACAGAGAGGTCAGAGGTCCGAGTGCAAACAGCTCCTTAGCTACTAAGCTATTGACATTCCTTCCTTCCGGTTCTTTAAATAAAACTCTAATATATTTAATCTCATCAATATTTCCTAATTTACAAAACATACAACATAAAATTATCCACTGAATTGAAATACAGAAATTATGTTTAAAATTATGCTATTTTACCCTAAAAAAAAAAAAAAAAGGAAACTGTCAGTGCCTTTACAGCGAATGAAACAAACGATTTAATTACATTGTTCATCTAACACTCACTCCCGAAACGCACCTTATTCCACACATCAGGTGGGGAATGAACAAAGACAGACTGCTTTAAGGCAAGGCAGGGCTGGGCATCAGACAAGAGACAAAGCAGCTGTATGCGGGGCGAGAAACAGCTCCGCTTTTCATTAAACACTGCACACTGTTTGGCACGTCTTTGTTTGGGATTCCATTTTAATTAACAACTATTCTTATCTGTGGGATTGGTGTCACTGTGGCATTCGACAGTGTCTGTTATGCGATGCTGAATCTGGTTTGAGTTTGGGAAGGATATGCTGAGGAAACACACACACACACACACACACACACACACACACACACACATACACATGTACAGACATGATTTACGCCTGTACTCACACATATAATGTCTAGAATTTCTGAAGTAGGAACAATCTATAATCACAAACCAGATGACTAGGATGCTTTCACAATACCATAAACACACACACACACGCACACACACACACATTTATATTCTTACTTTTATGGGGACATCTTTCTGAATCTCGTTTTATGCTACTTAATAATCCCTGAATGCAAAGCAGGTGACAAATGATAAACAAAACATTTGGCACTTTTAGATGTTTTCAAAGCTGATGAAGTCACAAACAGAAATGCACCCTCCCAGAGTACATCTGATTTAGGCCCTGCTGGGGACGTTTTCAAAAATTTGTAAACCGAAAGACAGAAATACCTGCAGATGCACCTGTCTGCCCCCCCCCCATCGCTTCCACAGTGCACGAGACAGATTTGCAATGAAGGCACAGTGACTCGTAATAAATAATCCTCAAATCTGTTGCTTAAACACTCTTTTTTTCCAAAATACACAGCTCCTAATTAGCACAATCACCATTTACCATTCCAGAAACAGATGCCGTTTATTCAGCAGGGAGAGGAAGATGGATTTAGCCTGAATACTCTGCAGAAAAACCTACCCTTATCTCTCACAAACTGCTGTTCTATTTCGGTGTAAAAAAAAAAAAGCCAAAAGCAGTTCATGTAAACAGGAGACAGACAGAATGGGCTGGAGGTCTTCGAGAAGCGGACTGTCTCCACCTGACTTCATTAGAGTGTCAGCAGACAGAAGAGAAGGCATCTGTCACAGGACTCTGAATGCGGGAAAACCACTAAAATAAAGTCAGGGGATGATCAAAGTGCAGTTCACAATTTCTCCAGGAGAGGTGCCCTCCTTTCTCTTTAAAAAATGATGATGTAAGATGAGAAAAAATAAATACACTCCCTCCCATAGCCGGTTATTTCCCCCACCCCCCCCCCCCCCAAAAAAAAAAAAAAACCACACACACACAGACTACATCCACCACCCCCCGTTCACTGTTCTGTGTTTCTGTGTCCTGCCTGTGGGTTCGGACCAGTCCTACAGCTTCAAGAAGCCTGGATGTTCGCTTCAAACTGAAAACCACTCTTGCTACATCATGCAAAACTGTTCCTATCCCAGAGGGCAAAACACCCACATTTTACCATGAATACTTGCAAATAATTACTAAATAATTACTCCCACATGGAATTTTGAAATGTTCAGTCAGGATGTCTTCTGAAGATGAGGGATTTTTTTTATGCATCGGCCACAGGCAATGACTGTTGGTTCTGGCCCAACCGATCCAGATTTGGATACAGTCATAGGTTCGATTTGATTACTTAAACATGGAGCCCACACAGAAACAGCTGAGGGAGTGTACCATTCTGGGGGGGGGGGTAGACTGGGCTAGACCATAAATATGGGGGGAGCAATGGAAGTGCCTTATAAAATGTATAAAAGGAAAATTAAAAGGCATGCTGAACAAAATACATTTACAAACACAGAATTTACAGTGACTGATATTTACAAAATACACAACAGTCCTTCAAGTTCTGAGTTAAAAAAAATAAACATTATAATATATACAGACAAATAAATTTTTTTAACCACAGCTAAACATATCCACACACAATAGCTCTGTGTATATATACAGTTCTGTATATATAAACACATATAAAAACAATATATGCAAATATAGCTTTAGACGCACACATATGTTTATTTATATGGTGTTTATGTATACTATGTACATGCGGCTGGTCTCCATCGTCATGGTGTCACCAGTCAGCGTCCTCCTCAATGTAGTATTCCGGAGCAGCGGTACCATCGAAGAGGCCCGGATCCATGGACTTGCGCTGCTTGCCGCGGGCGAACACCCGTGACAGAGAGCCCAGGCTGATCTTCTCCTTCTTCTTCTTACGCCTCTGGTCGTCGAGGTCCTCCATCGACTGCGGCGACGGGACGGCGGAAGCGAGGGAGAGGCAGGGGGGACGCGAGACAGAGGAATGGAGAAAGCGGGTGGAAACAGGCTCATGTCTCAGTCTGCGTCTAACGGGGCCACGGGGCGTGGGTCCACCATGCTGAAAGAGCCTAATTAATCTGACTGCACGTGGGGCCAGATCAGGGCTGTAAGGCACTGGTTTAAAATCAAGAAATATAAAGCTACAACAACAGTCACAAATCAAACAAAATAATAACAACTGATGATCATTATAGCAATAAAAAAAGGTAAAGTTCTAGAAGTCTGTTTTTTTTTTCTTTTTCATAAATTGAGTTATTCGAAGTTAACAAGGTACTGGTATAGAGTACTGTACAAAAGTCTTGGGCTGCCAGAGAAAATTATCTTTATATAATATTCATATTGATACAAAACTACGATTTTACGTCTGTCAAAGTGTGTCAGCTTACCATTTCAAAATCTCTCCTCGAGTCACTCCCCAGTACGTCCAGGATACCTATTTATTTACTAAGGTTGACCACCGGCACACCAATACCTCATGAAGTTTATTAGCTGATTGAGTTTGTTATTTAAGTGAGCTGGTGGTGAAACGTAACAAATACATGGAACGCTTGAGGTGCCCCTGAGGAGAGGTTAGGGAACTGAAGCGAGGTTCATCTAGTCATACAGCTAGATATCAGTAACTGTCTGGAGAACAGAAGAAAAAGTGTTCCTCTTTATTGTAATAATGTTTATTAGTATATATTATAATATTAAATAATGTTTTTCCTGAGCAAATATACACATATTTCCCAGAAAAAAATGATTAACAAAAGTTTTCTCTGACGACCTAAGACTTTAGCCCAGCACTGTATGTCATTGACAGGGTTTTTATTCAGATTAGATAACAGTGTCAGTAACCCAGGCTAAACAAATTCACCTCTGAGTATGCAATAAATAAATAATAAAAACAAAATAATAAAAATAAAATAAATATGGCCTCATTTCTGGCAGTAGCGTATAATAACTGAAAATGTATGTAAGCAACATTACAGATGAAAGCAGCACAGTCTCAAAAGTAACAGGCAGAATTACATGGTGCAGAATGTTTGCGTCGCTGAAGTTTCTCCTGACTACTTATCTCTGGGTTTGACTGTGCGAAGGGTTTCCCCCGGAGTCTGGAGGCATGGAAAGTGGCCCCGCCTGATCCATACAGCCACACCAGCCCTTCTAGGTAAAATTACCAGGCTCACATTGCCTCGCATTTTTTTCTCAAAAGTTCCTGCCCCTCCCTGGTTAATGACTTTGTTTAGGAGCTCGAAACGTTTTGCGACGTCTCCGTTTCCTGAACGACCGCAATGGCTTTGCTAACATGGTTCCTGGGGGAAACCCTGAGTCGCCCGTGGTGGGATGGGGGGGGCATGATGTGGGGGGCAGCTGGATGCGGTCTTACGTTGCAGAGGGAGTGAGTCCGGTGCCGGGGCGAGTTGATGTCGCTCGGTGTGGATGAGCGATCGCCCTCGGCGGCTGAGGCGTCAGAGATTACGGAAGCCTGCCGCGAGTGGGCGGGGCTGATCCTGACCGCTGCTGTGAACCGGACACACGAAAGAGACAGACATTCCGTTTGAGGCCATGTGTGGTACGTAAGAGACATGGGGACAGGAGCTCAAAAGCCAGGCGGGGTAACAGAGCAGGGTGTTTCTGCGAGGGACGGCAAGAACACCGGGGATCGGTTGCCTGGGGGTGGCAGTCAGCGCGATCACTTGTGACTGCACTCCCTCGGCACCAAGTGTATATGCGATGCTGACCCACCCTGCCTGTCCACGGTGTGTACCGGGTGCCCTTGGTACAGCGTATGCTGGCTCTGCCGGATGGCTGCGGTCAGGGGCAGGTCGGGGTGGAGCACCCACTCCTGGCTCCCGTTCACCACCGAATCTGTAGGTATGGCCACGGACTGCCGCTTGGGCACATCCTTGGTGAGCGTAGCCAGGGACTGCTTGGCCTGGGGAGGGAGGGAGGCTTATGAACACTCATATAGTCAATCAGGCTACGGTAACAGCAGGAAATAAGCAGTAGAGGTGCGGATGGGGAGTTTAAGGCTTTTTTTAAACCACACAGGCAGAGGAACAGAGTGAGATGCTTGGTTGGAAGTTAGTTAAGTAGGGAAAAGACGACTAACTCAATGCAGACAATGATATTATGTGCAACAAATGAGGAAGAAACCTGGATTAGCCAAATGATGCGTGTGAAGTGAGATGTGGAAATAGGGCAGGCAGTTTGCTGCCGCGTAGCTTCTCACCATGGTCAGCTCAGCCTCCAGCTCCTTGATCCTGTTCTCCTTCAGGTCCAGCTGGGAGCGCAGTGTGCTGGCATGCTCCGTGGCCTCTTTGGCCTGCCTCCGCAGGTCCCACTTCTCCCTCTCCAGAAGGTCCTTCTCCTTGGCCAGATTCTTCACCGCATCCTCGCTCTCCTGTAAGTGCACACAGAGGCCGTCGGGAGACTTTCCGGGGGGGGGGGGAAACAAAGCCACTGTTGACTGCGATCGGTAGGATGTCTGATGATAAGAGTCAACAGGAGTGAGATGTTAAATGTCAACATCTAGGGCTGCCAACTCCGTCTGACAGGGTTCTTTGAGTTTTTTTTTTTTTGGGGGGGCGGGGGGGTGGGTGACTAACTACATAGTCAGCTAATTCAAAAATTCAACAGGTGTGCTAATAGCTCACTAGCTAGTGTGCAATTGTTTTCATAATGCATCGCGAATCTGATGGTCAGTCCTGCTAACATTATTCCGTAAGGGATTGCGTGAATCTTTCCATCCATTTTCTGTAACCACTTATCCTATTCAGGGTCACAGGGGGTTCCGGACCCTTTCCCGGACACTACGGGTGCAAGGTAGTGAACAACCCATGACGGGGCACCAAGCCATCGCAGAACCTTTCAGATGCGAGACACAAATATTTATATTGTATCATTTATTTATTTATTTTTATATATAGTCAGAAGGTTAGGAACGGAACATCCCTGTGAGCCTAGAAATTTGTGAACAATACTTGGGTCCATTATTAAAAATGCAAAGCTAACAGCCCTGAAACGTTTAAAAGTTACTGCAAGAAATGCGAGACTGCAGGGTCTCAGAGGCAGCAAACACGTGAGAGAGGATGGTTGGCTGAGACAAAGAAATGTGCCGTACCTAAGCCAAGATGCATAGATCTCACGATTTTGTTTTTTTTTTTAACCAAAAATAACTTTTAATATTACAGATATAGTATACACTTACATTAAGAACATTAAATAGCACCAATACTTATACATCATATGATTTTATATGATACAAATGATTTTCAGTATCGTTTATATATGAAATATTCCCGCTTAACTCGCATAACCTTGGCAGACCTCCTTCCAGTTCTCGAATCTCCAGTCCATTGCGGGAAGGTTGGTGACCCCATCGGGATCTGCTGTGTCTGACGGTCAGAGACGCCTCCCATTTCGGGGGCCAGCTGTGGGAGACCCACCTTTCTGTGCTGCTCGTAGTTCCGGATGAAGTCCCTCAGCTGCTCCTCGCGGCTGTCCAGCGTGGCGTACAGCTGCTGCATCTGGCTGGCCAGGTCTCCTTTCTCCCCCTTTAACCGCTTCCGGTCCGCCTTCATCGCTGCGGACGCAGAGACGGCGTCAGACCCCCTCAGCCAGCAGTGACGGCCAACAGTCCCCTTTGGAAACCCTGGGTACTGTGTTCAGCACAGGCTTGAGATTCCCTCAAACCAATGACAGCACCAGTGTCCCCCAGCTGGGACTCACCATGCCTCAGTACGCAGTGCCGTGCAGTGATGGACATCATTCTGAGGAACACCCCACGTTTACCGATTACAGGAAGCACAAGATCACCATTCAGCATCTCGGATATATACCTGAATATATCTTTTCACTACAGTCAATCCTCAAAAGCAGGATTTCTGAATGTGCTTCGGTGTGTTTCCATAACAGCAGAATATCTGACAACAGTGGGCACTTTTACTGGGTAGGGAAAGATTAACCCCTTCATTGGGTGCCTGCAGCAAACCTGAACCAACAGCTTTGGGGTTGCATGTCTATACCTTAAATCAGCACAGGGCTGTACGTGCTGGGCGGCATACTGGCATTAATGAAGGCATTAGTACCTTCCTGCTGCCGTCCGTGACCTGGCAGCCAAAGAAGCAGGAAAACACAGTTATGGTGGCACTCCGACCTGCAGTAACACCTCCTTTAAACAACCTTGACTGAAACTCAGCTTGACGTTACAGCCTCGTTAGGAGTCGCCACACATCAGCGCGGCTCTGCGGGCAAACTGACAGCGGCTGGGGCTGCGAAAAACGTAATTGAAATGCGACTAGAATAGCTTACTGTACAGGAATTAAACACAAACATCTACCTGGCGTACAAGAGCACAGACCAGCTGCAAACTGGGCTTATGCTTTGAAGCTGGAGCGTGTGGATGTGAATGGATCCTCTTTGGTTTTAAGCATTTATAATTGGCAGGAGGCGCTGCTGCCACAGTGCAGAGGATGCTTCTGCTGTTTGCATACAGTCACTGGGCAAATATGTACGTCGATATGCAGCATGACCACCAGGGGGCACTGTCCTCCACATTTAAACCCCTTGGTCTCGCTTCTTCGAACGACCTCACAAAAACAAATTTGCTGTTTTGATTAGAAGAATGTAATTGAAGACCTTATAGTTACAGGACAGAAATTAACATCCTGTAGCACATTGGCTCAACTAGGCGAAAAATATTTAGAGATGTTATGAAAGACTTCCCGACTGAGTACCTAATATTTCTGTGAAGCATTCATTTCCGCCTTGTGATACCGCACTCAAGAGCGGCAAAAGACAGCGGCTCACCATCAGTGCTTGAAGGTCACCAGGAGGTGAAGCAGTAGCTTTGTGACCCCCTGAATCCAATAAAGAGGAACACCGCGGAAACACTATTGATGACCAGACAGCCAAAAATGAGCCCGTCTCCTGAAGCACGCAGGTGTGATTATACGTATTAAAAGGCTGGCTGTTGAAAGCTGGGTGGCAGAGATCTTCCGAAAAACCAGGATGGAGGTTTTAATCAAACAAAAGGACTTTAATACTGAAAATGGAGTTGAGGACAAGACCCCTTTAAAAAATAGAGAATAAATTACTGGAGCAAAACGCTCTAGAGGTCTTCAGAAGCACAGCAAAACCCAAGGCAGTACTGCCAAAATCACTGTGAAAGTACACGCCCCGTCAGGAGTGTCCTAACATCCCTCCAGATCCACCCCGCTGACCCACCTTGGAGCTGCTGGCTTCGAGGCGTTTCCGGGGTAAAATGAGGACTGGAAGCGCTGACTGGCTAGGGGCCAGTGGTCTGCCTGATTAACCTTCTGCTGATACTCTCCTAACCACTCACATAACATAGAAACAAAATCAGTAAGTTTGTGATTAAGTCAATAACTTAAGTACTCTGATTTTTGTCCATTTTCGTTTTCGTTTGTGAAGCAAAGCCCCCCTGGTTTCGATCGCAAGTTGTTCCTGGATTGCAGACGTTTATCTTTTAATGCCCCGCTTCCGCAATTCCTGCCACACCAGTCCTAATTCCCAAACAACGCCATTGAACCTTGCACCTGTTTCACCTGAGCAGGGAGGTGGAGTGCCCATCCCCCCCCCCGGATCCGTCCATTCACGTTCATACTTGTTTTGTTTGTGTGCTTGACAGGGTGCACGCAAAATACTACCTTCACAGAAGCCCGCGGACAGATAAACGGACATGGCCTCCCCCTCCGGTCACATAATTATCTTATGCCGTAATGGGACAGTGGCTCGTAAACGTTTTCGAGGAATGTGGGCAGTTGGGTCGCATGCCGTACACGTTATCCCCGAAGCTGCCCTTCGGAAAGGAGGGCGAGGTTGCAAGCACCTGCTCCATTAGCCACATGCTAACATAACCCTTGATGTAAGCCCAAGCCAAACAAACCACAGCTGGGCTCAATGAGGATACAAGAGGAGCTAAAAGCCACTGCGGGCTTCCAAGCACTGATACTCTGAAAAGAGCAGCCAGTCTGACCAGCCTTAACCGCATGAAGGGCTCTTCCCCTGCGGTGATTTGACTGCGAGTGGGAGACGGCTACCATCTTCTTAGCTAAAAGAAAAAAACTGAGGAAAAGGTTCGGAAGTCTGGAATTTGCTTCCAAACGGACCGACACGAAAAGGCAGGCAGACCTCAGAGCACTCCGTAACTAGCCTGCTCTTTAACTACTACAAGCCGCCATTTTCAGGAAAACCTCATGGCTTCCTAAGACCCTAGAAACAAAATATGGTATGTCACTTCAGCTCATCCAACAAAAAAACGAGTCTAACCAATTATAAGCCAACAGAAAGCCAATTGTATTCTAGGTGACAAAGCCAAATCACTGACATTGAGAACTGGGCAGATGTGGTTCCTGATTGTCAGGGTACAGGTGGTTTTCAGCTGCGTGGATTGAGGAGGAAGACACTTAAACCCAGACACACTGACTTGTAAGTTGGAGTAAGACAGTGTTGGTGTTAAATGCTTCACACCTTCTTCTGTGGTGCCTCACGCAGAGATACGCGACTTACTCGAGTTTGTGACTGTGCTAACAGGACATAAGACAGATCGGTGTCGAGCTGTTTACATTCTGTGGAACTGCAGTGGAGCGCCCCTACCCCCGAGAGAGATGATCCTGTTAGACAGTCATTTTAATAATGCTTATCTTGGTTTTCATTACCCCTGTCTGCAGACGCCTGTTAGGCTACTGTGCAACCTGACTTATAAAACACAAACACACACACACACATAATAACACCCCAGACCAATCCTAAACAGAGCTACTGTGGGAATGGTACGAGGAAAAAACATCTGTTTCACTGGCTTATAAAGGAGACTATCATTCAGAAATGGAGGAAAACACTAAATGTAGCCTTATGTTGTGCTTCTGAATTTCTCAAACTAAAACGTGACGTGATAAGCAGCAGGTGACTCCATATTGTGTAACACAGTTGATTAGATACATGTGGCAAAAACATTTTTGCGCAACATCGAGTAACGTCAGTATCATACGTGCAACTGGACATTCCCATCCGATGTGTGCGACCTGACATCAGGCAAAGAAATTATGTAACCGGTGGGGGAGGGTCTGTGGAACAGGAGCAGCAGGAGTCCATGAAGGGGTGGCAGGGCACAGCTGAATGGAGCGGGGTCTTTCATTAAGGGGCCGGATGAGAGTGGATGGGGAGGAGTCTCACATACAGGGGAGGAGAAAGAGAAAAGGGGGAGGGGTCTTACATACAAGGGAGGAGAAAGAGAGAAAGGGGAGGAGTCTCATATAAAGGGGAGAAGAAAGAGAAAAGGGGAGGAGTCTCATATAAAGGGGAGGAGAGAGAAGGGGGAGGGGTCTCATATAATGGGGAGGAGAGAGAAGGGGGAGGATAATGCCTGGCTGGGGGGTCCTACCCTGCAGCGCTTCCTTGGCCCGGTCCAGCTCCTGCTCCTTCTGCTCCAGCTGCACCCGGAGCTCAGTGGTGGACAGCACCTCAGAAGGGGAGTCCTGCAGCTCCTTGCTCAGCATGTCCTTCATCTGCTTCAGCAGATGCACGTCCTCCTTGAGCTGGGCCACCTCATCCTGCAGCAACGCTGAGGGCAGACACACGGTTAGAGCCTAGCACAGTGCCTCCTTCTGGCTGCAGCACAGGTAGACAGATCTCCCTAAGCACCTCCTACTGAAAGCCCAGGCATGCAGACCCTGCGTATGCACCCCTGTCCATGGAGCCATGACCTAGAAAAGGCTCCCTATCGTGGCACTAATAAGGGTGAATGAATGTAACTGGAGGATGCCATGATGGAGAGGGGGTACTTCACAAGGAAAACAAAAGCTTTTGGACAGATAACAGAACAGGATTTAACAACAAACCTATCAACGCCATTGGGATCTCCCCAACCAGCGTCACGCTAAATACCAACAGAAGCCGCCAGCAAGCCAAAATCCCTTTCATAAGCCTCAAATCATTCAAAAGAAGATATAAAGGACTTGTCTGGCCTTCTGTTCTTGACACCTTCCAAGTAAAAAAGCATTTATGTTTCCGTGAAAAATGCAAGAAATATCAGATAAACTTGTCTAGGAGGAAGCAACAAAATTTATTTCATGCAATAAAGATGGAAATGAGCCATAAAGGGAGACAATCCAGGAAGTTATTTGTAAACAATGAGGCTGATTTGAGAAAACCTAAGAAAGGTGCGAGAGAGCAAAAGAATGAACAGCAGGCTGAGAAAATGGATTATCATACTGCTAATGATTCTGTATTCTGGAATATCTCAAAGGAGAGGCACCATGGAACACATTAACACCAGTAAAACCATCATGCTAACAGTCAATCAGGAAGACATGTTCACACTCTGCAGAGGGTTGGGAGGGATGGTGCCCTTTAGAGGTGCATTTAACCCATGTCTGTCATGTGTGACTGGCTCAAGATTGAAGCCTCACTTCCTGTCGTCTTTTCATCAGTCTACTCCTTCACCTCGCTCTTCAGTCCATACCTTTGATCATCTCTGGGAACACTAGTATGGGCATCACTGCTAACATCTTGGAAAGGAGCTTCATGAAAAACCCACACCAGGCCTCCATTTGAACAGGTTCCCCACCCCTGTTCTATATCTACTTGTCCGATGCAGGGTTGCAGGGATCCAAAGCCTATCCTGGAAGCTATGGGCACAAGGCAGGGAATAGCCCAGGACAGGGTGCCAACCCAACATAAACCAAATTCTTGATATGTAGATCTGGATTTGTAATAAGATCCTCTTATTTAAAATTCCACACCACCATTAATTATATGCAATTGTTGAGTTCATTGATTTTTGAAAACCAAAGACAAGATGTGAAGTAATAGTCTGGCACTTCCTGGAGTTAAGGGTCAGAGAGGAATACCAGCATGTTAGACAACGTGGCACATAGGGTCAGACCACTGTACCCAAAATGCTTTGATTCCGGACCATGCGTGAGAGTAAAGTTTCACCAGAGCAGCTCGAGATTCACTTCTTGTTAGACTACAGGAGGTTTTGACAAGCGAAGCCCATCCTTTACGGTCATGTCAGGAGGAAGATGACATGAATCCGGGACTAATGGTTGCAGGCAACTTTGCAGATTACTGTAGCATGATACTGATGAACAAGTGACTGCAGAAGGACAGGAGACGTGAAGGACGTCCCAGCCCTGGGTGTTTTATCATGGTCTTATAAAAGACTGCCAACCATCTAAAATGAAGTAAATGGATCCACTCGAAATTTCAGAGGTTTAAAAATGAATGGAAAAAAGCTTTTAAATAATTAGCGAGGCCTTGAGAATGGCTGTTGGTTTTCGTGTGAGGCATGTTTTTATAAGGTATGAGCTTAAGATTGGGCTCCCAGATGCAACAAAGACTATGTAGCTTTCTCCAAAAAATTTATGATGTTTTCATTCTTAGGAAACAAACCATTTTTAACAAATAAAATGATTCAATTGAGATTCATTTCTCTCTTATCCATATTCCTATTTCCTGTTAAAATTGTTTTCTTGCGATTGCTTGCTTTGATTTTCTAGATATTTTAGATATCCAGTATATTCTAGATGGACCCAAATGACCAGTTGAGAATAACCCAATATTCTAGATATAATACACCTGAATAGCCAGATGAGAATGATCCAATATTCTAGATACAATTGGCTCAAACGGGCAGGTGACAATGACCAAATATTCTAGATTCAATGGACCCAAAAGGCCAGTTAAGAGTAACCCAACTATTCTAGATATGATTGACCTAAACAACCAGGAGAGAGTGACCAAATATTCTAGACACTATGAACCCAACCTGCCAGTTAAAAGTGACACAATATTCTGGATACGATGGACCCAAATGGCCAGGTGAGAGTGACCCGATGATCAACATAAAAGCCTAAGCTGGTTGGTCCCGCTGACCTCCCCCCCCCCCACCTCGGCGGTGTGTTCATCCAATCGCCTCAGCACTCTGTATCAGACAGCGTCTGTAAATCGCTGCCAGTCCTTTGAGCATCGAAGGAACGCGTTACCTTTGTTTTCACAGCTCTAAATGACGAAGCCCCACCGAGTGTCATCCTGAAAGATTCCAGCAGGTTTAGCGGCCCGAGTCAGGAAGGGCGTGAGAGAAACCTGAGCGAGTCGCTTCATTCCGCTGTTTCATTCCAATTAACTGACAGGCATGCCAGTGACGCCGCTGACGGCGATGCCCCTGGCGCCCCCATGTGGCGAGTGCCTTCCCCGTCACCCCTCATCTCCGTCCTGCCTCGGTCTCGAACTGCCTCGCTCCTCATCTCCCCGGTTGCACGTCGCAAGACAATTCTGGGTTTTTAAATGCGATACGTGACGCGTAGTTCCTCGGGGGCGTACAGAGTGTGCTCTCAATGGGTGTGTCGCCATATCCCACAAATGACACTGCACCCTGTAATCTTATGTGTTGTCTTTCCTGTTTTCTGTGAAAAAAATGTGCGCTCAGCCAGCAGTTGGCCCGCGTGGCCTCATACCGATCAATTCATTTCCACTTATTTTTAGCTGTCTTTCCCAACATAGTTGCCCCAAAGCAAAAACTGACTCATACTGTATGCTGCCTGAAGAACTTTGCGACGCATTACAGGTGTGTAAAATGAAACTAGAGCGAGCCGACATGTTGGAGTAAAGTGATTTACAATTTTAGCATTCAGAAGCTTAGTAATTTACAGCCAGTACTGATGCGGAGGGCTTGAGTCAGAACATCTGTTTAGCGCCGTCTATGGCTTTAAATCTGTCAGCAGACAATGACAGAAAACAGCCACGATGTCTTCATAGTGAATATTTTCTATTGTAAGTCCACACAATGCGCTTGAAATGTCACCCAGCAAGAAAGCAAATGTGACATAATAAAAATATGCAAATATATCTCTTCATGGAATATATATTAGCTATAAAATGATTGTATTAAGAAAAAATGTGCAGCCATACTCAGTCTGGCACCTAAAAAACGGCCAGTGAACTTTGACCCCTGGCTGAAGTGTCACAACCAAGTAATTATGTCACGCTGCTTCGCCACTCTAGTTCGGCGGCTCTGTTCTGCCGGTTTAAGTGACTGAAACGCTTCAGCCTCCAAACGTCCATTTGTCTGGGATAATAAGGTGGATCATTTGAGAGGTTTATAGTTAACGATCAAGGGGAACAAATATTATAATTCTGCGCATCCATTAAGTTGCTGCCCTTTCCGTTCGCAGGTACCCTCTATTACTCACACGCCACGCAGATAATGGAAGGCACATTTCCAGCCTGGAAAATGGCTGTTTAACAGGCCTATTTACATAAAGGCGATCACTCCACAGAAAGAGGGTTTGATAAAGGGGGGGGGGGGGGG
>JAODJW010000127.1:23454592-23473888 GCA_026777045.1 Hyperopisus bebe | reverse complement strand
TAAACCATCAGGCAAGAGAAATCGAGCCCCGCATGGCGTACGCACCTCTAAACCATCAGGCAAGAGAAATCGAGCCCCGCATGGCGTACGCACCTCTAAACCATCAGGCAAGAGAAATCGAGCCCCGCATGGCGTACGCACCTCTAAACCATCAGGCAAGAGAAATCGAGCCCTGCATGGCGCACACACCTCTAAACCATCAGGCAAGAGAAATCGAGCCCTGCATGGCACACACACCTCTAAACCATCAGGCAGAGAGAAATCGAGCCCCGCATTAAGGCCAATGGGTCTAAAATGACCACTTAGTGGGGTCACAGAATGTAAACCCCTTCAGCTTCAGAGACTGCGCTAACTGGCTACCTGGAAGCTGGAGAGGCTCCTCCTGCAGCCCGCAGCAGACTCCGAGGAGGTGCCAGCAGGAAGCTCTACTGCCCACCCACTGGCTCTCCCTTGCTGATGCAGACACCCCCTGATTTCAGGTGCCTTTCAATTAGGACCTGAATTGCACCCAGAGAACTGTGCGAGGTTCACTGCTATTCAAACGATTATTCAAAATACTCAAAAAAAATCACACTCTGGGGACTCCAAGAGAGGAAATTAGCATGGCCAGGTCCACAGGGCGAGTGTGCAGAATGTGTGCATCGTGCTGAGCACCGAATCAGAGGAACGGATGGGCCACCTTCGGCCAGCCAGATATCGAACCCGGAGACGAGGGCAAATTAAAACAAACCAAAGGGCACAAGCATAATCAGATACAGCTTGAGCGGCGGAATGTTTCAGAGGGCCGGACGAGAAGGCTTGTCGAAAGGCCATGAATGGGGTGCTGAGCAGCCGGTGCCGCCTCAGAGAGGAACCGGGCTGCTTCTATAATGCAGACTGAGCCCCAGATCCACAGCGGAGCCATGACCTTTGCACTCTGACCTGTGTGTTTAAACTTTCACCATTTCTGGACAGGTGTACATACAGAAATAATTCGGTATTATTCTGCGCCACAGCTTAGACAAATGTAGCCATGTGTGCCTTTTTATTGCAATTTTATTGATTTATACAGCTAGATGTTCTTACCGGGAATTTCAGATTTACCACTTCACTGCGGCACCAAACACCATGCGGCTCCCCCCCCCCACCAACCACAAATCAGCAGCATTTTCTGCTTCCCCTTTAAATCCAGCAAGCATGAATTAGTCCCACAATCCTTTTAATCAACTTCCCGCTATTCATTTCATTTCAATCGCGGACAATATCAGCGTGATATCAGATAAAGGGTGATGATACCCCTTATCGCGCCATGCGCAGCGTAGTGACGGAAACAAGAGTATCTGCCGGTATTGGGTGGCCAGCCCATCCGACCCCCGTATCAAATAACTCATCGGCGTGTCAACACCTCCCAGCCAATTACGCAAACACACTTTTAATCATTGTTATAGGTCTGGGCAGAATCACAGCCGGAAATCTTGATTTTTTTTTCCCTTCTGGAAGATGTCCAAAGTGTATTAAGATGTCCATCCAACACTGAGCTGACGTTCTAGGGAGGGTAACGCCAGGTCAGCTGCCGCTGTGGGCCATGATGTCGCTGTCACTCCCCTTTAACACATCAGTGTCGAGCCCCAGGCGTTCTGCAGTGGGATCAGCTCACATGCCAATCCGCTCGGTGCTGTCACAGATTAGTGAGGAATCCAAGCCGGATGCTGCTCGTTAGTGTCCCTCACGCACGCACGCACACACACACACACACACACACACACACACGGGTTTGTAATTATATCTTTGTGGAGACTCTTCATTCATTTCTATGGGGAAAACTCAACATGACGACCTTAACCTCTACCCAGCCCTAACCGTACCCATAAGCAATCAAATGAAATATGACACTTTTGGCATTTTTACTTTTTTTATTTCATTCACGGACCTTTGTGGGGACCTGAAAAATGGTCCCAGCAACATCAAAATAACAGGCTTTTATCACATCGTGGGGGACATTTGATCCCCACAATGTAATACAAACAAAATCCACACACACACACACACACACACACACACACACACCCAGGATACCCCGAGAGAGACGCTGTCTCATCACTGGCTCCCGTCAGCGCCGAGCCTGCCCAGGTGGCCACTGCGTGGGCCTTCATCTCAGCACCACTGTTAAAAACATCACATCAAAGATGAGATACGTTACACTAACGCCACATCGAACCGCGCCTCTCTGGAGTCCCGCTGCACGGCCACGTGCCACGTCTTCACTCCTGAGGGTAAATAAAGACATCACCAGGGCCCGGGGCTCTGCACGCTTGGCACCTGACGGTTGCCTAGTAACGCGGGTCCCCCAGGTTATGCTGAATCCTTCCTTATTGGTCAACAGCCAGCGTTGACAATGTGAGACTCAGTAGTCATTATTCTGCCTTTTCGGCTGCGTTTCTAACATGACACCGCGATAACATCGCTGTGTTTCCCGACAAAGTGAGGAGTGAGTCATCAAGGACTCTGCATTTCCACGGAATGCCTTTCTTAATGGAGACGGGATAGAATTTGATAGAGCCTTCCGACAGCATCACCCTGCGGAAGCGAGGAGTCCCTCCAACCATCGCAGTTCGTTTGTAAAGCCCACGCCCAGCTATTCTGTAAGCTACCCCCCCACCAAAAAAGAAAAAGCTGTCCCGGCCGACAGCTTAATCCCACTGTCAGGTCCTGCTGTCTTTCCAGCCTCCATTGAGTCTTTAATAACCATAGCTAGTTCTAAAAATGGATTTGAGTATATCAGGAGCAAAGGGACAGAAGCAGCCCCCCCTCCATCTGACAGGTCCATTACATCGTCCCCCGCTCCACCCTCCTCCCCACCTGCTTACTGCTGCATCACTGCAGCCGGCTGCCAAACTGTAATCCCGGGACCGTATCCCAAACGGAAGCTCATCAGTGCCCCAGCCATCCATTTAATTACGGGGACCCCCCCCCCAGGCTTTCTTGGGGCCTGATTGGTTAATAATTCATTCTGAAAGATTGGACCACAGGCCCCAAATGGAATGGATTGAATCAGCACATTGATTCTAAGCCCCGTTAAACCGGAGATGGAATGAGGTAAGAGGTACATCTGAACCCTCCTGGCAAGGGTCGTCCGTTTGCCTACAGCCAGCCCTGTGGCACTGCCAGACCACCCACAGACTCGCCCTGGCTCAGACTGCTGGCTCAGGGCATGGATGACGGCCAGTTGAAAGCCAGCATTGCAGCAGTTCCTAACAAGCAGCTCCAGCAAACTGTGTGATATTGAAGAGTCTGGTCAGAGATACATAAACTCCTCAAAGAAATAACGAAGGTGCAGGGATGGAAAAGGTTTCAATTTTCACACTTAAAAGTACAGATACCACACCAAAATGTTACTCAAGGGAAAGTTAGACATTCAAAATACTACTCAAAAAAATTGGGTTTTAAAACTATTTCAGTATCATAATAAGTATTACACATCCAAATGTAAATTCACTGAAGACTGGTTTGAATATATCATTGTATGTTCCAGTGCATCACAATAAGGAAAATTGTGTCGCAAGGACATTTACTTTTTATTGAGAAAATAAGCTGTTTGTATGTAGCTTTATCACAGCTGTGGCCTGTACTACGAAGCAGGGTTACTGGCTTATTGGGGTAACTTGTCGAATTTAAGGTACCACAGTTTAAATGATTCATTCACTTAAATCCAACAAGTTACCCTGATAAGCCAGTAACCCCATTTCGTAGTACAGGCCCCTGGAGGCCCATGGAGTTGCGGGGGGGGGGGGGACTTGCTGGGCTTGTAGTGCAGGGCCAGTATTTTGAGACCTTTATTTGGTGAATGACCCAAAAAAATCCCTCTTTATCCACTATGGAAAATGCCTGGTCATGCAATGCAGTCATCACCATTATTTCAGTCAGCTTAGCTGTGTCCGTAGGTCTGGTGCTGCTGACTTTGAATATTGATAAAGTTAATCGGTATGTTGTGCAACATCAGTATGTTAGCTGACATAATGTGCATATCTACATATTGTTTGTTCCATCTTCATAAAGATCATACATAATGCTAAATAAATAAATAAATAATAATAAACAAGAGAAATACATAGTTGACACATTGTTGTGAATCACATTTCACTCTGAATTATGCTGACCTACACTCAGGTGTGCTGCATTCTTCATGCAAATAGCTTTTTCTATTTTACAGTGTCTTGCAGAATGTATTGGACTAAAACGTTGGTGTTTGGCTCGGACAAGTAGCGAAGTAAAAGTTGCAACAACTTAAAATACTCAAAGCACAAATTTGAAGAAAAAAAAAAACTACTTAAGCACAGTAACAAAGTATTTTTACTTTTGTTACTTTACAGCTCTGTCAAGGTCAATGCAGAGCCAGTGTGCATGAGCACCTGAACGCCGGAAGCAGGAAAAGCCCCCCCCCCCGAGCTGCACATCGTACTACCAAAACATGCATGATATGCTATTCTGATGATCAGCAGCAATCATTAATAAAAAAATAAATAAATATAAATCATTAATAAAAAAACACAAAAGGCTAGAATTTACCAGAAAAGAAATTGTGCCTCTTTGTGAGGCCAAACCTTCCTTGTCATAGAAACAGCCAGTTAGGACAAGAGAGCAACATTTTGCTACCTCTTAGATATCAAAGGAGGAATGTACTTCGATGATGGAAAAACAGCTGCATAATAAATAACAATACATTTTATTTAAATGCGCCTTTCAAGAAACTCAAGGACACCTGAGAAACACAATATACATTGTTGCAGTACTAATAAAACAAAACAAAAAATGAATAAAAATAAAATAAAGAAAAAAATAATTCAAAAGCTGCCACAGCAGCAGAATCATAATGAGTGTGCAAGTTTAAAAAGATGTGTTTTAAGATGAGATTTAAATACAGAAATCCTGTCGATATTATGGATATCAGGAAGTAGAGAATTCCATAGCCTGGCGGCAACATGACTAAAAGCTCTAAATCCCATAATGGTCAGGAGTACATGGGGCACAACCAGAGAGACAGAGTGGGAAGATCTGAGAGTGCGGGAAGGAGTGTGAATATGTAAGAGATCAATAAGATATGAAGGAGCAAAATTGTGAAAGGCTGTGAAAGCGAATAGTAGAATTTTGTAATCAATACGATATTTAACGGGAAGCCAATGAAGTTGCCGAAGAACAGGACTGATATGAGAGGTGATAGGAGCCCTGGTTGTAATATGAGCAGCTCTCTCTATAACAACTCTGTAAAACAGATAAAATATGTATTTACACTTCACATACAGCAAACATGTCATAAAAACACAAACATGCTAACATATATAGCACCAGTCATAAGTCTGGATGCATCTGCTTTTAATGCATTTATTCTGTTTTTGTGTTATTTAATAGTAAAAGGAAGTAAAAGGAAGTGAGGTAATGAAGTAACACATATCACACCTCGCAAGGACCAAGAGACGTGTGCAACATCTCAAGATTTTCTCAAATTTTAGACTCTTAAAAATACTGTAGCCCCTTTTTGCTTCAATGACAGCGATGGAGACTCTTGCCATTCTTCCTGCCAGCATCTCCCATCCAGCACATTCCAGCCCCAACTCTATAGGATTTTGGTTGGGAGATCTTGGGGGCCAAATCATCTCTCAGCACTGCATCTTTTTCCTTGTTCACAAAATAACACATAGTCATAAGCTCATTGTGTGCTTAGCGTCATAATCTTGTTGAAAAACGAGTGATTTTCAGTAGGGGTATCCAGACTTTTAACTAGTACTGTATAAGACAGATGGGCAACACAAACAGGATCTGGAGAAGGTCCACCTTCAGTACTGGCAGGTAGGAAGCATACAGTAGAGCTGGATGTCTCGAGACCGGTCTCAAGACCACTTTTACGTGGTCTTGGGCTTGTCACAGTCTCGACGGTCTATGGTCTTGTTCTTGTCTTGGTCTTGGATCCCTCGGTCTTGGTCTCGCTGTCTTGGTCTTGCTGTCTCAGATCGACATAGTGGTTGGGAGATTTGAAGTGAAAAGTATCCATGACACACAACGTAATGTTCGATAATGCAACATTATTATTTCACCTTTTGTGCCCTTCAAATGGAACCAATCAATGACACACATGTATTTTGTTGTGATTCAGACATTGGCGCTCATCCAATCAAAATACGTGTTATAAGCACAAAATAAATGTAGCGCTAGTTAAATGTTAGTTAAATGTGTAATCACATGCCACTGCAGACATCAAGATGTCAGAACCTTTTAAGCACTTGTCATTCTTATTAATGCACAATTTGATGTGCAGTTTGTATTGGTATGTAGTATTTGTAGTTTGCATTTGATTCATGTGACTTGTGCGCATGTCTTTATATTGTTTGATTACAGTATTTTACTTAAAATGGTGTTGTTTGACTAAATAAATGTGACCATTGACTATTAAATAACATCTGCATATCACGTTGTGTTGACTTAACAGGCCTAATCTATTTCAGGGAAGTTGATATACAGTGTCATTTGGCTAGTACTACTACAATGGGACATGATGCAGTTTCAAGTTTATAATTGTGTATCTTCAATTTGATGTTACAAATTCATCTACAAATTAAGTATAAATAATCTTTACACAGTTGTTGGAGGTGTTAGCAGTTTTGTCAGATGACTTTGGGACCAGTCAGTACCCGTCATGTCAGTCCTCAACAGCACAAAAAAGTTAAGGGAGTCTTTTTTTTCAGTCTCGGTCTCAGTCTTGGTCTCGTCTCAACTTTGTCTTGGTCTTGCCTTGGTCTGTCTCGGTATTAGTCTTGGTCTTGTCTTGGTCTCGATACCATCTTGTCTTGGTAGTGTCTTGGTCTAGGCGGTCTTGACTACAAGTCTAGCATACAGACAGACAGCTAACAGCCACACTTGCTCTCAATTTTAGCATAATAGCATAAGAGTGTTATGAACGCCACGCACCACCCCTTCTGGCACTAGAGGAAATGTGGATGACAGAGTGCTGATCTAACTACCTCAGATCCTGCAGCTGAGGAGTAAGAAATCCAATATTCCACTTTCTTTCATCCAATCACCCCCAAATCCCACATGAGCCTCTTTGGGATTCGAAAGGACGTCCTGGAGGTTAAGCCTCTAATGCGGGCATTTAATAAAGCCTCGTCTCGTCGACGTGCCAGTTTGCCGGAGGTCGCTGAGAGGGGACCATACATTACTGACCCGGCTTCGGCCCAAATCCCAGGCACCGGGGCATACTGACGGTGTGGGCTAGTGGCGGAACAACTGTACACTGGGCTCTGGGGCAAAAATGGACCATGCCTTTACCCCCATTTCCAAATTCACACCTAGGGCCTACCTATGCCAGATGCAGCAGTTGCAAGTGAAATTTAAGTAGCCTCCAAATATCATACCCATCATGCATTGCAGTAGTGAGCAAATTCCACAAAGCCGTTAAATACACGCCTCAACAACAGTTTGACTAGAAAACACTGCAAAGTATTACATTTCCAAATTGTTTTAAGTATTGTCCCAAATATTTTTGTGTTATGACTCCCACCATAATGAGACTGTATACATGGAAAGGAGATATGTAAAAGAAGCATGTCATTTAATACACATGACATCAGCGCTTTAATCCACAAAAATGTGATTTGCAGTCTGAGAGGGGCCCTCAACATTGCTGGGGGAGCACGGGCCTTGGGGCAGCTGCCTTGGCTACCCCTCCTGGCAGTTCACCCCCGATGTGGGCTGATTGATCTGAAGTTTACAGAATGCACAGCAATGCCAGAGACAACATCCAAACAACAGTCACGTGCTGATCTCTGCCTTTACCTCCACCCCCCAACGTTCATGCAAATCCATGCATGATAAGTAACGCCACTCAGTCGTGTCAGGAGCACCTGCAGCTCCAGGACAGGAACATATATGTCTGCATGTGGGCATGTTTGCAGGAGGTTGCTCATTTCATTATCATGTTGATGTCAAGAGGGCCTTTCCATTTTACCCATTTACACAACTGGATACAACAGCCGTGATCATCTCATTCATCCATCCTCCGAATTACAAAGCCGTGAATCACCTTGGTTTGTGCACAGCTGTGAACCTATGAAATCCATCTTATTTGTTCTCAAGTGCAGTTTTATTTTTTCCAAATTTGGTTTATTTTACATACATTAGTTCCCGCCCCCAAAAAATTATGCCTAAATATGTTTTTTTTAGCATTTAAACACAAAATGAACCGGATAAAACAAGAGCAGCATATACTCTACTAAACACATCTAAGCACATTAATCAAAACAGTAATTTGTAAAGTAAGAAAATAAATGTATCCAAACAATGTATCCTGCCCCGATCGTCCGCTCCTTCCGTGTGCCACGCCCCCTTGTTAACCCCGTGTGGAATCCCCGTGTGATCAGCTGTTTCTGGTTGTTGTCATTAGTCCTCTGGTTTCGTCTGCGTTTAAGCTTGTTTCCCCAGTCCAGTCATTGTATTGTCCGTCTGCCTTTTGCCTGCCTTACCTGTAATTAAACCCCGTATTCCCCGATACCCTGACGTCTGCACCTTTGTCTCCATTCCGTCCCCGCTCGGCCCAACAATATTATTATAGTTAAATGTATTAATGGTTTATTATTAATATTAAAATAATGATGTGCACAATGAATAAGGTCTCCCCATATAATGGCTTTTAGGCATGCTTACACTTACCAGCTAATCCATGTCAGGGAAGTCCCGTTAAGGTACTTCAGGATTTACAAACTACTTTAAAACTGAAAGGCTCCTGTGCTTGGCTAAATAGTTCAGTCCTTCTTGTGCTGTGACTCATCCAGCTGTTTAACATTAGTGACACATGCATGATTATAGGAGACTGACCAATCAGCACACAGCAAGAACTCAGGGCTTAAGTGAAATCCAGGTCTTATTTGATTTAATTGGTAGTTTACAGATCCTGTGCTAGTTGGCAGTGTCCTCCGCTGACATCGATTCGGTGGTAACCCTATGCATATAAGTTAGCATCCATAGTTACGAGTCAACAATATTTGTAAAAATATTTTGGCCATTTGTGGGTAGATCAATTAATATAAAATTTATGCGCATATATTTAAGCATGTAAAGCGGGTATCATTTTGTCTTTACGGATACAGCCAACCCTTCTGCATTGCAACTTTCCCCATTCTGCAGTTTTTAATATATCACGGGGTCAGTATAAGGAATTACCTGGAAAGGTTTTTGGGAGTTTTGCGAGAGCCAGAGACGACGCGCAAAGGTTAGCAGGCAACACGAAAAAGTTTAGTTTCTCATAAATGCGTGAGATGAAGGTACAGTGATGGTTCGGAGGACGGCAAGTATGTTTACGTCTCGCATTGATCTTTGCATCTCGCATTTCTCGTACCTTCTCGCTTCGCTTCACTCCGTTCACCAAGGGGACCAAAACATCTTATGCAGTTTTTCCAGATCCTAGGGGGCTGTGTCCCTAACCCTCGCGATGTGGAAGGGTCCTTGACCTAGCGGTTTGCGTCGCGGTCAGGTTGAATGAGAGCAGTGGATGGACCCGCACATCACTGGTTCCTACATGGAGCCACAGAGGGCTGAAGAGTCTGATAAGGGGGCCGTTTCTCTAAGCCACCTGGGAAGTGCCCTGAGTTCTAGCAGGGAAAATGAGCCCTTTGATTACAAGGCAGCATCCTTGCACTAATTTGGCCAGATTTGACCTCCCATTATAAAGTCTCTGTCTATGCTTACTGCAGGCATGTTTTACACTATCTGGACAAGAGTGTGAAAAAATTCATAGGTTTAAAATGTCAACAAGATATCCGCAAATTTCGTCCGTTTCCGCGTTTATAAGTAAATACTGTTTTCATTTCTCAGTTCCGTGATTCTGTCCGTTTTACGCATCACGGAAATCACAGGCCCCCATGTGATCATCCCATTCATATTTGCACAGCCGTAGTGATCAGTCATATGCAGCCAGCCATGACCAGTCATTCATATTCACACAGCTATGATCATCCCATTCATATTCACATAGCTATAAGAATTCCATCCATATTTTCAAACTTTCACACCTGCACAGTTTGCGCACGATTCAGCACACAGCAAGGAGGGCGTATCTTGAGCTTGCCAAAGCAGCATTACTCGGCAGCCGGTAAGGCGAAACGTCTACTTTGTTTCCCTAAAAAGGGCTCACCTAATATGACCCTGGCATCGACCTCCTGTATGGTTTTCATTCAGTTCCGGCTTATCGCATACAGAGCAGAGGTGGACAGCATGGATGTGTAACCTGAAGGTCAGCTGCTTGGATCCTCAGAAGCCCCTTCTTATGATGCTACGATCATCCCAATACCGTAGACCAGGGCTCCTCAAATCTGGCCCTCCATTCCAAATCCAGGCCATGTTTTCAGTTCCCCCAGGTGGTAAGTTTAATAATTAATGACACTGGTCACAGAGGCTTCACACCTGGCTCACAGGTAAAGGAAGGCTGGAAGTAATAATAATTATTGATACTTTATTGATCCCCTTGGGGAAATTCTCTTTACGCCTCCCCCAACTAGCTCTCTGTAGGTGAGAGCAAGTCAGTGGTGAAAGACACCCACCCACAGCAGCGCCCAGGAAGCTGGGGGTTAAGGCCTTTGCTCAAGAGTATGCTGAGGCTGGTGACCTTCTGATCACAAGCACAGAGGCTTAGCCCAGCCTTTGCGGACTGTGATTTGAATAGCCCCACCCTATGCCTTACCATCAAACAGCCCTTCCCTATGCCTTACCATCAAACAGCCCTATGCCTTACCATCAAACAGCCCTTCCCTATGCCTTACCATCAAACAGCCCTTCCCTATGCCTTACCATCAAACAGCCCTGACCCTTTGTCCCCAAAGCCCACAGAGACATCATGCAGGTCCTGAAGTTCCCATCCCATCATATCACCACATCCATTCACACCTCGAAGGAGTTGCAAAGCTCATCTCTGTCACTGTTGACGTGCCAGCAGACAAGGAGGGGCCTTCACAGAATGATTTTCAATTTGTATCCGTCACACTAACCTTGCGATGTGACGTTCTGATCCATTCAAGCTTGGTGTCTCGGGAGATGGTCGTCATACGCAGACGCGAGGTGGACTGGCCCAGGGCGGGACAAACACAACTGAGCAGGTAAATCAATCAGACGAAGAACTACCAAAAGCGGAAGAGCATGTCTTCGGTTCACTGACTCAAGACTACCTCTTCCTTTACACTTAGATGTGCACTGTCCCTCCTGACATGGAGATGAGATTGTTAAGTACAAGAGGAAACCTTCCGGAAAAAGGTCACAAAAAGCCACTTCATCGGAGAAAAAGCTCTCAGCTTCTGCTCACCCTTGAGGAATCGCGCATGTGTTTAAGAATTCAGAATCAGAACTCGGGCCCGACAGCAAAAGCAGCATTCTGAACAAAAACACAGTGAAGGAATTTGTGAGTGTAAATGCGTCACTGGTTAATGCAGGCCATTGTGTCTCTCCTTGTAATTTAGCCCCTTTCTTAGCCACTTAACGAGCATATCACATTGGCCCGTGTTGTCACAGCAGAGGCCTTGGGGTAATGATTTTGAACAATTCATTTTAAAAATGGAGAGCACTGGAGATCCCAGGCACATTAAATTATTTATTCACGGCTTTGAATGAGGAGACATTCAATTATTCAAATGTTGACATTTAGCAGCAAGTCAACTCGGCTGACTGAATTTTACCGGCGTGGTTCAGGAAGTCCGGAGCGGAGGTTCCCGTAGGGAGAGGCAAGTGGAGGGGCTGGGGGGGGGGCAGATTCGCTCCTGTGACACCACCTGCCCTCCTGTACCTCCCACCACACCTCTCGGAGAGAGGGACTCCCTAAATTAATTGTGGATGATGGACAGAAGTCATGGAGATGCGTACTGACCGTAGCTTTGAGGTCGTGTGTGGGACGATAAGGACCCAAGCAAAGGAAACCATTGGAACTGGACTGTTTTTTGCGCCAGTGCGGCATGGTAAACACGTTCCCCAGTGTTTGGGCTGCTTGTTTGTGCAGAGTTTTCTGTGCTCTTTCCTGTGTTTGGTTTAGTTTCCTCTCAGTACAGGGTGGTAACCAGTGGAGGTAACCAGGAGAGACTGGTTTATTTCTGGGTGTAATCAAATGCAAGTGATAAATACAATGAGGGTTCTTACAAATGACTTAACCACAGAAGAACACCAAACAAACGGACAGCTGTGTTTACCTGGGCGTCTACCAGCAGGTGCCTCATCAAGGTCATTGACTTCTTCAGGGTGTCCTTCTCGTTGGGCAGGAAGGCATGTTCCTCATGGTCCAGGGCCTGGGGCCTGTTCACCATGAAGTGGGAGATCTGGTCGTTCAGGCTGGTGAGGGACTGCACCGCTGTAAGGTTGGAGAGCAGAGAGAAGAACAGCGACGTCAGCCGCCAGTCACAGTCAAGGCAGTGGCGCGTCGAAACGACCATCTGCTGATCTGCTGGAACTGACGTCCCATTGGGCTGCAGGCTACCTCACGCTCCGCGGCGCTAGCGTTTGGGTCCAGTTCTCAGCAACCCCGGCTAGAAAAGCGGTTACTGGAAATGGGCTGATGATTGGGGGCCATGCTGGGATTACAGAATGGGGATTGGGGGATGTTTTTGGGATTATTAAATAAAAGTCACAACACTGCAGGGACCCATGGCAAAGCCAAGCCGCAGGTGGACATTAAACATATACAGTCTATTTCTGGTTTAGATCCATTGCTTTACGGTTCATTAGGGTTCTTATACAAAGTATCTGCTGAGTGTATAATCCCTCGAACTTCACAGACCAGATCTGCATTCCCTTCAGTAAAACACTCTCAGCCATTCCTGTCATTCCCTTCTGGGACGTCTAACTTCAACATAAATGTGAAATTTATTCTGCGATCAGGGGGGAGATTTCAGAAGTGTGGGCAGCCAACTGCAGGCAGGGTGCATGGCTGTCTGACCAAACGGGAAAAAAAAAACCACAAGGGTTTTTACATTCTACCTCATTAACCATAATTAATGTGTAATAAATAAAATATTATGTAAACTAGGTGATCTGCAGCAATAAATTCTTAAGCCTTTCATCATGAAATTTAAATGAGCTGTAATATCTTCTTTAACCAATTATCAGACTCACCCTCAAAACCTGTGGGTTAAATACAGCTGAATTTAAATTTCAAGTATAATTGTGATCTCTCTCTGGTCGGTCTTATGCCATGTGTAACCTACTCCAGCCAGACGAGTCCAAAGATACGATGATGAAGGGACTGGCTTTAAGACAACTGGGATGTGGCCAAGCAGCGGGAAGCGTGCTGGTTCAGGAACTGGACACGGTTGCCCTGTTTTTGTACCTTTGACAATAAATGTTGAATTACCTCAGGAAAAATACCAATCCATGAAAATGACATTACCGCAAAATGATATGCTGTAGAATAAGCCTACAGTGATTGAACAATACTGTCAATCAGAAATGGTCATTTCAGATCCAGAGAGTAAAAATCCAGAACAAGATTTTGTCTCAACCAATCAGTTGAGTATAAAGAGTCACAATCACAGTCATAGTCACCCGGTTTGTCGAAACAAAATCTTGGTCTGGATTTTCATTTTCCAGACCTGAATTGTCCACCTCTGCTATCAACTGTGCTTGGGTGGCAATACTGTAATACACTGTACCACATTATTTTTGGTAAACCATGGTATTTTGGATTCACAAAATAACAAAATAAGTGAGCCACCCCCCCCCATTATTGATTTTGAAAATACCATCACAATACTGCATATTGCGGCATAATGATATCTGAACGGTTTGACGGCGGACCTAAGGACCACTGTCGCCGAGGTTGGCCTTATCTTACCACACAGCCACGCTAAGTATAGCCTGTCCAGGCTGCCGTCATCCCTGCGATACCACCGTCATACCCTACATAGCTATTAGTGTTCCACAATGGCTTACAAAACAAGACCCTATTTGTTTTCCAGCAGCCGCAGGAGGAGCCTACAGCATCTTACAGCATCCATGTGGACCCGAACCGCACGTCATCAGAATCCCGGGCTTTGGACAGACACAGTGAATGCTATTTAGCGGCTCTTCAGCCTGACACCTGTCTTTTAAGTGTAAATAACATCACTCAGTCAGACGGCGAAAATCACAGGCATCCAGCGGGGTTTCTGTTAATATCCGACAATAATTAAAGAACGGTGGTAAGTAAAATGTAGGTTTCGTCTGGGTTCCAGCTCACCAATCCCCATGCGCCCGGCACACTCATGATCGTCACAGCTGAGCACTGAAGGTAAAAATTATTCATGATGACGCCAATCCCAGAGCGCCATAGAGCCCCTGTCCTCGTCACAACCACACATACATACGCATGTGGTCACCCGGTGTCTGTCAGCTAAACAGACAAAAAAATACAGCAATAAAAAACAGCTCATTTTGAAACTTTATATTACCTATTTAGCAGACCTGCTAACTGTCAAATTATACAAGATGTGCTGGACAACAAGAACTAACAGACCAGGGTATGCAGGAAGATAAACAGGCTAAACCACAGAGGACTTTCAGACGGCTGCTTTCAACCAGACGCCGGCTAATTATGTCCCACCTGATTAACGGAGAAAATCAATAATAAGCTGAAGACATTTCAAAAACGCTGCAGATTGACTAATGAAGTTTGCAAGAGATCACTCCGACAGCACCACACACACACGGCAATTAATATTCATTTAAGTTAATGGTTGCAAAAACATTCTCCTTCGTGTGAAGAATAATGCTCCAGAAGAATTCTATGCAATTTATATTTACATTAATTTATTTGTAGGGCACAACAACCAAATAATAGCCAGAACAAAGTTACATCAGACCCAGAGGGTTACCTTTGGCTCTCGGACGGAGTACATAAAAGGTCTTTAAGTCTCTTTGCATCCAGAGTGCCGTACTGCTGAGAGGTTTATGACAGGAAGAGCAGCACCGTGTGGAGACTGACTGGGCCTCCATGCCCAGGCAGGACCCACATGCCACCCTGATGTTCTCACATTCCCCTGGCGCAGGCAGATCATGCCTGCTGCAGTTCTGCATTAGAGTTTAGCCAGGGCAACTCCCTCTGTAAGCAGAGATTACCCTAAGCCAATTACTACTATGGGGTGGGGGGGGGGCTTACATTTGTCAGTGTTGTTTTTCGAAAATGGTCTTGCAGTCAGGTTTCGGTCCATCACTGCTGAGACTGAAAACGACAGAGCTATGTGGGGTGGTGTGAGGTCAGGTTGGGTGGGGTGGACTTCTGGACCAACCCCCATCACAAGACAAAACGACAGATTCATGAAGCGTTATATAATCACCCGTTTAACAGGCTTTAAAAGCAGAGGGACCCAACAGATCGCAATGACAGCGCCTCCTGAACAGGGAAGGCTTTCAAGAGGAACGTTTTACCGAGCACTGAAAAGCGGAGGTCACATAAGGTCGCCCGTTCACTGGTCACATGGCTGTCATTTGAGGAGGGAGGGACCGGCAGAGGACAGATTATTTTCTGAAGAGGAAAAATAAAAGGCCATTGGCAACGTCTTTTTTTCCCGAGCATACAAAATAAAAATGACATTTTCTTAAAAAACTACATTACAATGGCTATAATTCCTTGTTCATGAATTTCTCTACCCAGTCCTTGGGGACCCCCAGATGGTTCACATTTTTGCTCCCTCCCAGCTCGCATGCAAAAACTTGCACTGGCTGAGGGTCCCGGAGGATCGGACTGAGGAACGCTGCGTTAGATAGTTGATAGTAAAACATGTTCCGTGTGATCAACATCAGCAATGCCAATGAAAATGGGGATGGGGGGGGAGGTTCCGATTCTGAGGGGGCTAGTGCCACCCTGTTCCCCCCCAGCTCCACCAGTGTGTAGGACAGGTACACCTCTGGAAGTGAGGAAGTGCTGGAGAGCAGCTACATCATCAGAGGCCTATATGCACTGTGTTACAGTGGGCATGAGCGCCCTCCACTGACTAAGCAGGAAACCCTCAGTGCTGCTTATGGGATCAGTCACTGCAGAGATTCTGGGAGATATAATCTCTCCAGAGTGTCTTGGCTGTGGCCTGGGGCTTCTGCCCTGTGGGACATGCCCAGAACATCTCCCTTGGGAGCAGGGGTAGATAGTTCAGGTCCAGAAAGTAAAAATCCAGAACATGATTCTGTTTCAACCAACCAGTTGAGTATAAAGAATCACAGTCACTGAGTACTCAGCTGGTAGGTTGAAACAAAATCTTGGTCTGGATTTTTACTTTCCAGACCTGAATTGTCCACCTCTGCTATCAACTGTGCTTGGGTGGCAATACTGTAATACACTGTACCACACTATTTTTGGGCAAACCGTGGTATTTTGAATTCTTGGTGACAAAATTAGTGACATGCCCCCCCCCCCATTATTGCTTTTGATAATACCATCACAAAAAAAAACAGATTTTTACTTTCTGGACCTGAACAATCCGTCTCTGCTTAGGAGCAATGTCAAACGACCTCAGCTGGCTCCTGGGATCTCCAACCAGATGGCGAGAACAGCTACCCTGCAGAGAAACTTCAGTGCAGCCACTTGTAATCAAGACCTTGTCTTTTGTTCATTACACACAGCTCGTGACCATAAGTCAGCATAGGGACGTAGACTGACCAGCTAACCACGAGCCTCTTCATCTGGCTTAATGCAACGCTTCACCACCAATACCTCCACAGTGCACACAAAACCCCAATATTTGATCTACCCATCATTCTCAACATTCCCTCAATTGCGATCTACATCCCGCGGTACTTAAACCACCTTACTGCAGGCAGACTCTCTCGGCTCACCTGAAAGGAACAGCCCACTCATTTCCGAGAGCGTAGCGTGGCCTCAGTTTTAGAGGTGCCGATTCTCATCCCTGCCGGTTCATACTTGGCAATAAATCACTCAGGTGTGTGCTGAGGGTCCTAGTCTAATGAAGCAAAAGCACAACGTGATCGGCAAACAGCAGGGACATCACTTTTAGCCCCTAAATCAAATGCAATTCCAGGCACAGCCGCGCCTTGATATGCTGGCAAACACGAGTACAGACCGGCTGAACACAGACCACGCTGATTTTGTGCAATTGATGCGACGACCATTCTTACTACATTCACACAGGGTCCCCATATTCCTGTAACACCCCCACAGCCATCTCAAGGTCCACAAAGCACAGGGAGACTAGCTAAGCATATTCCCACAAACCCTGACAAAGCTGTGCTAGGAAGTGCTGCTTCACTGTACTGTTCCACAGCCTGGCCAGAATCCACACTGTTGCTCCACAATCTTAGGTTTAGCCACTGGGCAGAGTCCCCTCTCCAGTATCCAGGCTTTCCCTTGGAGTAATCCGTATAAATTCGGCGCATCCTTATGTTTATTAAATTCGGTTAACGGAGCACGCCACATGTTACGCAGAATTTATACAGATTACCATCTTTTGGTTATTATAATACGCCTCTCATTGATATTTTAGACGCACTACTAATCTGCTTACCAAATCGTGGGTGTAAGTAAACGTCCGTATAGTACAGAAACACTGACGTCCAGACAAATGTTTCGCCTGTTACCTAAAGCCCTGGTGATTATTGCTCCATATAATCGCGATGTGATATTCTGCAGCCCTATTTCAAAGCACAGCCTCCAGGTGTCTTTCCAGGGACCCAGAGCTGAAAAATCGATGATCCACTAAATGAAGAGTGTGGAATATTGGAATGTGACTTCACCCCGTTACCAAAAGACCTGAAACAGATTCCCTGTACTTCCAGCTACATCTGTCTACGTCTTAAACTGCCGTCTGCATATCTGACTTGTGACAATTAAAAGCGTCTCCCAGCTGTTTGTCCAAAACGCACCGTCAAATGCGGCAAAAATAAAAAGCTGCCCAGCTACACAGAAACCATCAGGTAGCTTCTGAAGGCACCTTTCATTAGGAACTGGAATGATGAAAAAGAAAGAAAATAAGAAAGAAATGTTTCATTTGTACTTGGCCCTCAGCAACATCCATTCTCATAAATCCACATTTTTTTCAAATCTTCACTTGTAAGAGCAGTATGCTAAAAGAGGAATTACTTAAAACAGGAAAGCCAATTTAATGAACTACAAAGGGGAAAAAAAAATAAGAGGTTAGTGTATTTTTTTGTCTTTTTAATACTTAAGTACATTAAGCGGATTTTTTTCCCCACTGGCAGGATTGTTTGGAAAGATGTGAAAGAAGCACATTTATTGGACAGGAAGCCACGATAGTGGACTTCAATGGAACCTCACGTGGGGATTACAGAGCGCCTCTCGCCGGATTCCGGCAGCAGGAGGATTTGGAAAGCCTCCAGAGGTGCGATCTCCCCATCTGACTTTGTCGAAATTACCCCCGGAGCCCTGCACCTCTCGTGAAAATGCAAAACAAGGGGGGAAAAAAAAAAGAATTGCCGACTTCACTCAGTTCCTGCCACACTGGACTCTGGTAGTAGACATCTGCAGACTGAGAGCTTCAGCACAGGAAGGTGGGCCGATAAAAAAAGAAAAAAAGAAAAAAAAGAGATTGTGACACAGGAATTCACAGAACAAAATGTGAAGTTACAAATGAGGCAATAGACTGCACCGACAGCATAGCAGTGAGCAGCGGCATCCATAATGCAAGAACAGCAGAACAGGAAATGCCTTGAGATAGCGACCAGAAGCGCCACCGCGATGCTAACTCTGCAAAGCATTCAGAGACACGCCTCAGAATGGGGCCGCTTTGGGATCCAGGTAACAAGCCAGTTCAAAAACACACCACAGCTCCTCATTGGCCACCACCGGATCAGCAGAGCCAATGAGCTTCCAGGAGACTGGCTGCGGAGAAAATCGACCTGCTCTCATAACGACGAGAAAGCAAATACGATTCTCAGAGGATCATTTAAACATTTTAGTACTGGATATCTTTACAAAAAGGGAAAAAAGAAAACCAAATAGGAGAGAAAAAAAACTGAGACATGGGAGTAACAGGAGTGTTTTGAACACCTGCAGTATATGAGCTGTGTGATGTCAGCTGAGGGGCATCCAGCTGGAGCAAAGGGCCACATTCCGGGGTCGCTATGGCGATGAGCGCCGTCTCGTTAACCGGCAAAGAAGACAGGCACAGCAAGTCAACACACTTCACAAGCCATAGGATCTACTGGAGGTTGCGGCTGGGTGGGGGGAGCATTTCAGGAAGGTCTTGGAGGGAGGGGGGATTCTTGGAGCCGGCTTTTGTGATTGTGTTTCCATGGGAGAAAGCGCGAGGCGAGGGAAGGAATTTGCAACAGTCTGACTCTCTCGACGTTTCC
>JAODJW010000127.1:23408778-23423319 GCA_026777045.1 Hyperopisus bebe | reverse complement strand
CACAAAAAAAAAAAAAAAAAAAAAAAAAAAAAAAAAGGTGCAGGTACAGAGATTACTATCTGGTGTTTAAGTTACACCCAAAACCTTCAGGGGCCTGCAGATGAAGAAATGTCTGGCCACCTATAGATGGCTATTGGTGTGTCCATCACGCTTTTCTAAGACTTCCTGTGAGAAACTTCCATAGCTTGGCTCTGTTCAGTTTCAAAAACCGAGGCCAGTTTCAATTTGCTGCCCGGCGATGACAGCAATTAGTTGTCAAGTTATAGCGGCTCCGGTTTACCCCTGAAGAGGGCAAAGGGTCAAACACAGAGACAACAGGCATCTCACGAGATGCCTTTTTAGCTGAGCTTAGAAAGGAATCTGCCAGGAGAGAAGCACCAGAGGTCCAGTTCATAAGCAAAACACCCCAGGAAGTCATCTCCTCGGGTTGCATCAGCAGAAGCTGTCCTGCCAGAACCCAGCTTTTCACAAGTTCCTTTATCAGGACCGAAATTCTGAATTTTCACAACTAGGCCTCTAACTGGACAAACACTACTTATGCAAGGCTGACAATGCTACATATTAATGAGACACTTCCCCCTCCATCCTGGCATGTGTTCAGACAAACACTAATGCCTGTGACCTGCAAAGGTCTGCCTGGCCAACACCCTGTAACTAATAATTTCATCAGGCTGCATTTCCACCCCAAAACCAGCGAATGACCACCTACTCACTGTACAGAAATGATTGGTGTGGACATTGTCATTATTTAACATGATCATAAATGTGGATCAGAAGCTTTTTTAACCCTAAGAACAAAAAGCTTAGTCCCTGAGCCCCCCCAAGCAGAGCGACGACCAGGGTGGGGGGTACGTGCCGATTTGTTGACAGCTAGGTGCCATATAGCTTCCAAAACAGTTAATTTTGACCGTTTTTAATCAATGAACACCTCCCATGTTATGAAGCATTGAACTTAAGTAAAAGTTGTCATTCATGTAACTACAAACAGAGCTGGACCTAAGGTAAGTACAACGGACAGGGTCCGACTCCGTCATACGATACACATGCATTAAGTGAGCTTTAAATCCCAAGAACGCTTAAGTGAGCATTAAAAAGGGGAGAGAAATAAAAGAAAGACAGCAGGCCGGTAATCTGGACAGATGATTGCCATTTCGCAGCATTATCACCACGTGCGTTTAATGCGACCCTCTGCCTGCCGAAGGTCCAGTGATATTTTCAAAGCACGTTTATGCACATGGGCGCGAGAGGCACACATCCAGCAAGGGCTCAGACACAAAGTGCATGACAGAAACGCTCCTGCGCGGGGACTCTCGGCCAACCCCATGGAGTCCTTTGTGGCTCATGCAGTCCATACATCTGCAGCACTGCTCCGAGTTCTGCCAGCGAGGCATGCTTGGCTCTAGCCTGCCAGTTTCAGCAAGGGCTCCTGCATTCAGAGAGAATTATAAAGTAGTAAATGGGCTGAAGTCAGTGGTACTAGGAAACAGCACATAGCACTTAGTAACTTAGAGGTCTGCACGCGACAAATATCAGTATACTAAAACATACATGGATAATTTAAAAAAAATAAAATAAAAATTAAACCTGATGTTCGACTGAAAGCATTATTCTTCAGTCATTACAGTAGTTGAGGGGCAAAAACACTACCCCAGGGGGAAAGAAAAATTATATAACACTTCTATTTAAAAATGGATTTGATGAGGTTTTTGAATAATGAACTCACTGCACCTAGACAATGTGTAAAACATTTAACTATCATCATGTGACATCCATGGAATTTAGTAGTATGACCGATCAAAGCCCCCCCCCCCCGCGCTGAGTTACCTGTGTCTCTCTGGACTCCGGACTGGAGAGTTCTTCCGCCTTAACCTCCATCTGACTGGCACTATTGGCCAGCTGAAGGCTACGAGTGACTGGCCCGCCTACCCTCTCTCTAACTTTCATAGAGAAACGTTCATCCTTCTTAGGCTGGAGCAGTTGTTGTTTCCCATCCCCTGCACTCTGGATCAGGACCTCTTTGCCCCCACGCTGCATCCTCATGACCAGGCGCTCGGCAGAGCTGGTGGAAGACATGCCAGGGGAATGTGGAATCTGACCATCACCACTCTTCTTACTTTTCTTGCCAAAAGACAACGTGGCAGCCTGGAGAGGCACTAGCCTCTTTTGCGGTGCCTGTGAGGCAGCCATTCTTCCTTTACTAGGCAGCGGTTTCAAAGGAGCCCCAGAACCATCTGCAGGCCCAGAGCTTCGGGCTCTCGTTTTCCCCAAAGTCTTATGCCCAACGTCTGACCCCTGCTGCTTTATTTCGACATCTGCTGTTCTCCTACGAAGGCTGGTGTTTCTGTCCTGGGTTGTAAGGGCCTCTGCAGCACCCTTTCTCGCTTTCTTGGAAACTGGTTTCATGGGACAACTGACAGCTACATGCTTGTTCAGGCTACCTAGATACGTGAATTCCCTCCTACAATGTGGACATACATGGACTTCCTGCTCTGCCTCAGAATGTGCGGCCTTTTTTAGAGTAGACTTGTTTCGCTGGGATATAGCTTTTTGAACCAGTTGATTCTTCTTCTTGCTTAGTGCGCTCAGCTTCACTTTACCCGAAGACTCCTGGCTGAAGGTGAGCCTTTTCGGCTGGCCCATCCTACGGAAGGTGATCTGGCCCCCATTTGCAGCCGCTAAGGGTGAAGGTGCGCCGTTCTGAGGCTTTGCTATTTGACGGAGAGGAATTGGGTTCTTCTTGGGAGTATACCGCTTCTTGTCGCTGGCACTGGCGCACGCCAAAATGTGCTTGTGCAGCTCCGGCATGTTGTCAAAGCTCTTGCCACACTTTGTACAGCGGATGGCCGTGGAAAACGTCTGCGGGATGTTGTGGGTGGTGAAGTTGGTGGCAGAGGCCACAGAACCTGCAGGGGTGCGGTTGTGATAGGGAAATGGTGGAGGCTTGAAGCTGGGATAGTGTTGGTTAATGCCAAGACGGACATCTGGACCCTTAGGCTTGCCTCCTTCAGATGCCATTATCTTAATTGTAGTGTACAGCTCCTCAGTGGAATCGTCTGGCTCCTCCTCTGTCCAGTCTTTGGCTTTCAGAGCTTCAGGACGTGCCAGAGAGGTACAATCAACAGGGGAGTCATTGGCTGCACCTGAGGAGAACTGCTCAGTTCCGGCCTTGGATGGATCCGTGTAGTTTTGAGGTCTCAGCTTGCCGTTTTCCACTACAGTGTGAGTGCAGTCATGCCCAGGGTGCAGGTCCTTCTGGTGCTGCTGGAGGTTGCACAAAAAGGCAAACTCCTTGGAGCACACACAGCAGATGAAGATCCTGCCAACGCTGTGAAGAGCAGAACGGTGTTCCAGCAAGTCCGCTGCATTTCCAAAGAGCTGGATGCAGAATTCACATTTAAACGGCCACTCCAGGGCATGCCCCATAATATGCTGACTAAGCTCCTTTATGGAGGGGAAAGGATTCTCACAGACATTACATATAAAGTTCTTGCAAAACATCTCTAGTTCACACGACTCCTCATCAGAAACCTGATCTGTAGCGGCACTGTTATGATCCCCAGATACGTCAACTGGCTCATCCTTGGGTTGAGTTTCATCATTAATAACAGAACATACAAGAGGAGGTGGTAAAACCAGTGTGGGAGGGCTTTCTGATATAACAGGGGTTAGTGGAGACTCTGGTAAAGAAGCTACAAGGACAGGAGGGTCAAGCGAATGAGGTGGAGCTGTTGATAAAGTCTGTTCCTGGCTATCAGTCTCCTCAAGCACAACGACACTCTGATCTGATGAAGCTTCTATAGGACTATGCTGGACCGTTGCAGAGGCTGAATCAATCAGTTCCGTTGTTTCAGTAACACTGGAATTGCTACAAGTTTGTGATGCCTCCTTATCTAATGCAGAAAAACCAAGAGGAGAGGATGACTGTTCTGCTAAAACGCTTTCAGGTGAGGAAGGCTTTGAATTAGATAAAATCATGGGTTCAATTTGCATCATACACACTTCTGGACTCTCTTTCGGGTTTACGGACTGGGGAGTAAGGTCTGCACTGTCAGCGTTAGCATTAAAGACCTCTGAAAGAGGTGGTGACTTACTATCATCTGAGCCACTATCTTGTGAAGGTCCTTCCAAGATAAACTCAGCAGGTCTGGGAGATGTTTCAGGTGATAAAACAGGAAGAGGACGAGGTCTTGGCGAGTTGGAGAGCTGAGAACTGGGAGAAGGTGACATAGGGAGAGGAGAAGGAACGGTTGGTAGAACTGGAGGTGGTGGAGTAGGGGATGCTAGGGTGGGAGTATGAGGTGATGGTGGGTTCATGATCACTGGTGTTAATGATGGAGGGGGAGGGTGAAGAGCTGATTCAGACTGAAAGCTTTCAGGATCAGTGCAACTGATGTCTAGAGAGCTGACCACTGTGTCCGCAGTTGACAGAATCCTTGGGTTTTCTGTTAAATTGGAGACTTCCTCTACTGACGAGTCTAAAGAGGCATACTCATTCATTAAAACCTTCTCCAGCATGCTAGTATTGGGTTTCCGCTTCTTAGCCAACGGTTGCAAAGCCTTTGCCTCAGACTCAGAGGTGGTCTTCCGTTGCATACTTAGGTCCAGGACAGATTCCCCGGGTCCCTTGTTCTGGCCATCGATTCTCTTGCCAACAGCACCAGAAAGGTCCAGAGGCTGCTGGTTACAGGAGCTGCCACCACTTCGAGTAGAAGGCCAATCGACAGGAGAAACTTTGAATGCATCCACTACTGTAGGACTCATTGCATCCCTATCCCCTTTACTTGACACAGGGTAAATTGGGGACATACACTGGCCTTCTACTTTTGGGACTTTAAGAGAAAACAAGCTTCCTTCATTCTTAGTACTTTCACCTTTCTGTTCTGGACTGAGTTGTGGAGAAGTTGGTGGGGATGACGTTCTTCTTTTGAACCTCCCTGAAGCTGCAGGCAACACTGCCACTGACATTGCAGGTGGAACGAGCCTGTTGGCTTCAGGCTGAGTCAAGTTGGGCTTCTGGTTGTCCTGAGTTTGTAAGAGCTGCTTCAGTTTTGGGGAGAGATAGACTGTTCGCTCCTTTTGAAAGGCTAAGGTATCTGTGGCTTGAGGGCAGAGCCCACCTCCCAAAGATGAAGCTGATGAAGATGAAGAGGCTGAAGATACGGTGTCCGATTCTAAAGGTTCCGTTTTTATTTTAGGAAGAAGGGGTGGAGAAGATGTTCTCCTTTTTGCTGCTGACTGGACAGCACTTGTGATCTCCTTTTCAGTGCAAGTTGTGGTTTCTACTTTTACAGCCTGGGAAGTCTTATCAGAGCTAATGATCACAGCATCAAGCCCTAACATTGAAGCCGAGTTGGAATCAACCTCTACCACTTCACAGGTGCTCACAGTACTAGTGGACAAGATTTTTCCATCGATATAGAAGCTGAGGTTTTCTGATATATTACTAGAGATGTCGATCATGTAATCATCTTGATCTCTTTCATCATCCACATCCCCACTGGGCAAATAGACAGCATGTGGACTAGTGCTGGGGGATTTCTCAGGGGCTGCTGCAGGTTGTTGGGGCTGTCCCTCCTGCAGCAACATACCTTTCCTGCGGACCCCCTTAGGCAACAGATGGCGTTCATGAATCCTGCGTTGGTGTCGCCGCATATTAGTGTGGGTCCCAAAAGCCTTCTTGCAATACTTGCATGGATAGAGCTCCTTCAGCTCTCCTTTTTCGTCCAAAATGACGGCGCGCTGTTCCATTTCCACACCTTGCTTATCAGCCACAGAACCTTCTGGGGGCCCACTGCTGCTCTCTGAAGTCGCCAACAGCTGCCCCGAAGTGGCAACGAGGTCTGAGCTTGAACTATCTGTTACTAATGAAGGACTTGCAGCTGAGGTTCCACTAAGGGAGCCCAGTTTTTTCTTTGAGCCATTTTCATGGCGGCGTTCATGCCGGCGACGGCCAATCTGAGAGCCGAAAGGTTTGCTGCAGTATCGGCACTTGAAGGTGTGAGTTTGATGAGTTGCCGCAACATGAATGTGCACGTGGCGTTCAAGGCCTTGCTTCGTGGTGAAATGGCGTTCACAATGCTGGCATGGAAAGTGCGACTCCCCCCTGGAATCATCTTCATAGTCAGGCTCTGGCTCCAGTTTCAGAACAGAAGAAATGGGTGCAGTTTCTTGTTCAACAGCAGCAGCAACTTCCTCTTCAGGATCCTGACAGTCAGACTCTGGACACGGCTGTTCCTCTGCTTCAACTGGCTTAGCTTTAGCTGGGGAAGATGACTCACTTAGGTTCACCTGTGGCTCTTGTTGTGCTTCCTCCAAGTCCTGCTCTTCCTGTTCTTCCACCAATGAGGTGGTTGGAGGGGTATGCTCATTCGCATATTGGGAAGTTTCTGCAGACAGAAAACTGTCTTGTGTTGCCATCTCTAAAGTGGGTGAAGGTCCCTCACTTTCTGCTTTTACACCTGAAAGCCAACAAAGGAGTCAAAAATCAACTGACTGCATATGATATTTTTTTTTTTTTTTTTAATCAAAAATTTTGCAGTGGGGGATGCCTCACCATTATCCGAACCTTGCATTTCTGAGAGCGTCAACTTGGCTTCCCGCGACTGCTTGGGGCTTCGGAATCCTCCCAAACCAGCCTGTCTTGCTCTGGCTCTCTCCAGCAGCTTCCTCCGTGCTGCACAGGGGTTTAGAGAGACATTCAAGATGAGGTTCACTTTGTTTAAACTAGTCTGAATCGTATGACCACCTTTAATATCCCGAATACTATTAGCGATCCAAAACACGCTAATTTCACAAATTAACTTTGATATTTTTAACTGAGCAGGCACGTGGAAATCCAAGTGACAAAGTGTCAATGACAGACTATTCAATGTATTCACTTCAGGGAAACAATTAGGCACATTACAGAAAGTATTCTTTGCTCATTTGCAGTCCAATGGCAAAAGTATCAGTACCAATAGTATCAACTTACATAGATATACCAAGACTTTTTCTAATCAATACTAGACTGGCCCAGCTCAATGAAGTCATCCAGGAGCAAACATGGTCAGTCCCTGGAGAATTACCAGCTGCCTTTTCCAAGGGCAATACCAGGAACCGGAAGTATCAAAACAGCTCCATCACAATGTATAAGCAAGTCATCGCAAATCACCATACAAAACCAGAGTAGTGCTGGGCGGTATACTGATTCATAGCCAAAACCGTTTATTATAGTTATGATATGAATTTCTTACCGCAATACCGGTTTAAATAACCTACACAATGTTCAGAAAGCGGCGCAAGAGATTGTTTATTGGTCATGCAAGCCAGAATCATGACTATCCCATGATCATTTTAATTCTGTAGCATCCAACCCTGCCGAGTCGAACACCGGTGAAGGTGCCGCTGCATAGTACAAACAACGTACAAAACTTCTGTCCCACACTGTATCTTCTCAGACAAACTACATATGCATCTTTATTACTGTCACAGCCCTGCAACAGCGGCTAACCACTTTGCTCTGAGGAAGCAAGTCAGCATCACTTCTAGCTTGGATTTTTAAACCTGCCGTCTTCATTTGCAGAGATGTAAATGTGGAATAACAAATCATACTCAAATATCACTCAAATATCCGATCCGATTCCGGTAGACAACTGCTGATACCAATACAGATTCCGATACAAGAGCTTTTTACTTTGTTATACTTTATATATTATTTTTTTAAGCTAGTAAATACAGATGGAAAAATGTGACAATATTTAATTAGGCTAGTACAAACACACAACGTACTATTCCACCTTGTTTGTTTTAAGCGTTTTTGAAACATTTGCAGTTCAATATGAATATCTTCAAAGCAAGTATACAGAAGTGGCAAATTTTAATACTATTTTTCTCCCATTCGCGTAAGCGCAGTTACACTTTTGTTGCGATGGCAGCCCCTCTTGTATCACAAGCTGCAGCGAGTTCGCAAAAAGTCCAATTAAGTTAGCGACGCCCAAATCATTCATTGCTTTGTCTCCCAGTTGCGTGTGCTTTGTTAAATGGGATTGTCCATTAAACGCTATTCCCACCTCAAAACTTTATTTTATATAGATTGCACATCGCTGTGCTACTGGTTTCTGTTAAAAGCCTACAATCGTCACGTCTTATCTTACGCTCTGCGTACTGTGAAGGGTATGCGCATGACGTCACAGCAGGCGGAAGTCACTGTACTCACACCCACTGAGTAGCAAAAAAGACTGAGGGGCAGCGATGGCGTTTGATTTGAATGCCGCAAAAAAACACATGTAAAATGGGAATGTGCTGTCATGCGATTGATTGCCAAAAACGAAATAAGTATAGGACATGGATCGGTCACGCATGGCTGATGCCCGATCCGTCAAATAGGTCTGGATCGGCGCCGATAACCGATCCGAATAACGGTATCGGTGCATCTTTAGTTAAAACCTCATCTGAGCTGATTGTCACAAACCCTTTTGAGCATTAAATAACTACCAGACAACAGACCTTCCTGGTCAAATTTAGTGTGACAGAACTTATCCGAGTATTCGTCTGCAAATAATGGAGATTCAAGACCCATCACTGGTGGGGCCATAACCTCTGGGATTGATTTTGTACTCCAGATGAGACTTTCATTGTAGTATTTCTGCTTTAAATGGTTTTTGTTCATTTTAAAACGCTGGGACACGGTCTGTAATTATGTAAACATACTAGAGATGCCCCGATTGACCGACCAGGGACTGGAACCATCTGATTTTCAGCGTGCTTGGCCCGGACCAAGCAACAAACGGTCAGTCAGTTCTCATGCATTTCCAATACCGAGCCGATCCATTTCACGCATACACCACACATCATATACACAGCGGAGCAGACAGTAGCCCCATAGCTACACGCAAACTCAGATGAATAAAAAGAGAAAAAGGTCAGGGTAGTTTTACCTGGTCAATTTAAACATACTGGAAAATGATATAACCGATATTGTTTTATTATTCAAAACTGTTGCACCTGCTCTTTTTTGGTAAAGTAAAATGTGTCAAATTTGGATGTACAGCAACTCATTTTCAGTTCATTGTTACTGGTACCTCATTCTAGTCTCAAAGCACTGGGACTTAAGTGAGAGAAGATCCAATAACTTAATGCAGTTTGGGGGAAATTGTAAAGTTTAACTATTTCTTGTCCTTAGAAAGAAAAACAGAAATCGGCAAATTCCAGTATTGGCAGGTCATACTTTCGAGAAAAGAAAAAAAAACTCGTAAATCGGAATCAGCCAAGAACATTTTAATCTGGGCTTCTCCAAAACATACCATTGCAAAACGTACTAGTAAAATTGTTCAGACGTACAAGATAAATGAAATGAAAATGACTAGGGCTTCCGAACGATTGTCAAATTAAAGTAGCTGAAACAAGTTTTTAAAAGCACTGTGCAACATATTGTGACAGAACAAAATTACCCTTCATTCCCACACAATGATCAACCACAACACACAAGGAAACAGCCTGTGGAAGACCATGATACAGTAGAATGGAACAACACGAAAAATCAGGTCTTACTCCAAAAGCATACAGTGCATTTCAGAAGCTGTCAGCTGCCATTCTCCGCCATCAATCCTTTTATCAATTTCAAGCAGTATTTGAAAGCTGCTCAACCATAAAATTAGTGCATGCTTTACAGCAATCATGGACATCTGATTACTGTTGAAGTTTGTAAGGGCACATCACTTGTGCAATCCACATTAAGTTACACCAGCAGCACCCGAACCCATTTGTCTTTGCCCAATTTAAAACAGATCTCTGAAATTGGTGATTTTAAACAAAACCACGAGAAACCCAAAAAGAAATCTGCTTGAAGAATTTGATGCAACCACAACTTAATATAGAATTAGAATCCAAAAATGACATTTTAAAATATGATTTTCATATTTTGACTCATGTATTCGGGGTCACAGCCTGCGAGTTGACTTTGCCACTGGCTATATGGAGGTCCATTACTTTGATGACAGAACTCCTGGGAAGAGGGAATAGGAGAACAAATCACCACAAACGTGGTGAAACTGGCTTTGGACACAAGTTTAGCCGGCCAAAATGGCCGACAAACCATACCAACAGCAAGATGGAGTGAATACCAGTAAACAAGGACAGTGTAGCAGCGATAAACCGCAAAAAGCAGTGTTTATAACAGAGCAGTTCCTTCAGTAATCCACATACAGGGTTACAGTAGCCAAAAAATGCTACAAAGGGTGAATTTAGGCTTGCATGCGCAAACAAAATGGCTCTGATCCTAAATTTTCACATCTTAAACATAATCCAGTGTTGAAAGCAACTAGTCCCACCTACCATATGGTCAATTTTACTGAAATATCCCATTAACAGTAAAATGGTCATCTCATATGACGGAATTTAAAAAACACTGTCACACTTAGTGCAGTAGGAATGCACAACATTAAGTTAATTCCAACATAATGATTTTCATTTTTTGTCCAATGAACAAAAGGTGGCAATTGACAGGTACATATGCCAAAAGACGACGACTTAGGAACACGCATGACAGGGTCATTAAATGGCAAAACCTTTGATAAGAGACCTTCGTAAAGCAGGTTTTTAAGAGAGCACGGATGTCCATGTAAAATAACACAAAGTCACAATCACCTTTGGTTTCACAGGGCACCCAGCCCTGATGAACTTGCCATCACCTTTCGGGGGGAAGCCACCTTTAAAAATATGCAAAATTTTTGCATCGGTGTCGCAAAGTCAGTGTTATCGTACTATCTTGTCTATCAAAAGCTTATTATTGAAAATGACTTCAGGGTATGAGCTTTAGGTCATTTGCAAGGTGCCAAATCTCAAGCAGCAGTACAACACACAACGGTGCCCTTGCACCCTATTCATTGTGCTACAGGCCAGTCCCAGTTCATCCATACAAGAAGCAGGACTGCGTGCCTCCACACTTCATTATCCAGGCAACATTTAAGTGTCCCACAGCAATGACACACTTAACCGTACAAACTCACTGTTCGCAAGCATCTGAATCTCTACTTTATAGGTCTTCCCCACAAGATAATTACAAGCTAGAAAACCTTAAGCCACAACGTTGTGCTAAAGTCGTATGTGCAAACCTGTTACAGGGATTTAAAGAGCTACAATAATAATATACGCTATAGTCAAACTCATCTGTTAACTACCATAGTCAAGCAAGTGGACAAAATCATATTTAACACAAATGTAAGCATGATAAAGGAACATTATTCCAGCTAAAATGTACAAAACTCAAAACCGTTTGCAAAAAAGGAATATTTATTCCTACAGGCTTAGCACAAACGCTACCACCTACTGATGTCTGAATATGACCTTTCCTCGTCCTTTTGCTCTGATAAAGACACTGTCGTGTTCCATCTCACAGCAGGGCCAGTTAAAATTCATCCTGCTTGGATTACAAAACACCATAAAGACCCAAAAAGTATTTCACAACTAGACATTTAAATTGAGAGGCGCTGCCTGGCTTACACAAAGAAAAACAAACAAACTATGAAGATCGGCGTCGTTTCTTCTCTCCCACGAGGAGTATGAAAACCTTCCCGATCGACCCCATATTTGCTATCTGGCTTTCAAAGGCTGTCAGTGAAAGAGTGTACTCAACTGGGAACTGGGCTCACTCCACGGTCTGCTTCCTACGGCCCAGGCCCGATTCTGGCCCCCGATTCCTTAGACACAGAGAGCCAGCTGCATGCTGTATTCAGAGACGTAAAAATACAGAAATACACAGGCGCACTGACTACGTGCACAGGCGGACCGACAGGGCGTTGAGGTCCTTTGGTCTTCCTCTTTGGTTTTTAAAAAGCAGTCCATATAAAATGAGTGCACAACTGGGTTCTAAACGCGATTTCCATCATCAGAAAGAAAATGGGAGCATTCAACACACTCGAGCAAATTCAATGCGGTGTTTCTTCACCTTTTTCATGAGTCTGACACGTAGCCTAGCTAGCACGCATGCTAATTATTTACGCACCAACTCCGCGCGACACGCAGCGTTACAGCGGCTTCCTCAATAGTCGCTTTTCAGCCTCCTAGTTATTTTTGAAAAATTTTAAAATGTCTCGGCGAACCGCAGGGAAAACCGACAGGCGCAGGCTAATCAGTTACCGTGCCGACGACCGGACACTCAGCCGAGCAGGAGCAGCCGAAGCTAACAGCGTTAGCATCCACGGCCTGTTTGGAGAGACACTGTGGTATCCGGTTTATTTTCTCATTAATATCACTTACACTGGTTCAGCATACAAGCAGCGTGTTGCTCATGGCAGAACTAGCCGAAGCCGTAATAACTACAGAGGTGGTGTCGGTGGCCGTAAAGGAGAGGCGGCTCGGCGCTTTAGCTTACGCAGGCTACGGCTTCGGGCTAGTGCGTTTCGACTAGCTAGCGAAGCTTCATCTAAACACTCGGCTTCGCCTAGTTTTCGGGCTGTCGCCTTTCGGCTGCCGTCTTAAGGCGCCTGGCCTTGATTCGCGTCTGGCAGCTACGGTGATTCTCAATATTAAAACATACTCACGGAGGACCCGGAAAAAAACACAACCAGCACCCGACCGGAGCGTTACGGAAGGAGCCTAAAGGTCATTCAAACAACCCGCTGAACTCACCGACGTCGCATTTCTTTAGGCACCCCGCGTTCCCGCACATCGGAGCAGAAGGAAGACGACCGAGCGAGCAGTGAACGCACCGCAAAACGCGGGGTCGGGCAGCACGGTGGACCGTAATGCGGGCTCCGAGAGCCGCGGAGACAGTCCCGGGGGCTTCAGGGTAGCTGTGCACGGCTTACCTCTCCTGGCTCTGGGTGAACTCCGCTTGCCCAAGCTGCTGACTCGCTCCTCCTCGATGGCAGCAGCTATCTCGGGGTTGTCCTCCCCATTGTACCAGACCAGCAACTCTTCGCCGGGTCCGATTGGCTACGGGGAAGCAGGAGGGAGAGACCAGTCAGCGCCGGAAAGCGTAGGAGCGTAGGCCTCCCCGCCGATCTTTTTCAGCCTAACGGAGAAGCTCGTCGTGACTGAAAAGCAGCTCTCGGGAGTGAGCGAAACACTACGTTAAGCGCTGCAACGACGGTCCGTCCGGGTCTCTATTAACAGCTCCCAGCTGTCAGGTCACCGGGCTTTTCTGCCACTCGATTCAGGACGATTCAATCCCCCCTTGTGGATGGAGGACTCACACAAACCCTCTCTGCATCCGCCCTTCCTGGTGCTCGAGGTCCGATGTGTGTACCAGTTACTCCCCAACAAATTAACTCATAAAATTAGCTTAAGTCTTCGAAATCATTGCAATATCACAGATCTTGGTAGTTAAACTGAATTTTGGTTTGCAATAATGCAATTGCAAAGACTATTTCAGGCAAGATTTAAAGGTTCATTTATGGTTATTCACACATAAGAATTAATCTGGGTGATTATTTTAAATCAATACGGTAGAATATCACCTATAAAGACAAACTATATTTCAGTATCGATATTTTAAATATTAGCACAAAATAATGATTCATTTAACGTACCTGTTGCACACAGTTCCTATTAAATGTGTTCTATTAAAATCAGTATTTTGTATTGGCTCACAAAGCGTAGTTGATTAAGAGCTGGAACAAAATTCAATACAAATTGGTACCTAACAACTGTTACCATAGAGCAACGTCTCCATATTACCCCAGCAAGAAACATAGAGGACTGTGTTTTTGTTTCATCAGACCTGTCAGCTAGTCTTGGAGCCTAGAGTCCTGCCAGTGTTGCCTTATGAATACAGTAAAAGTAATCTTTATGCTCCATAAGCAATCAGATTTAAGTGATATATAAATTAAAGTTTCACAGGGAATCAGAGTAAAGCACACCTGAGAATATGTGACAGAGTAACAACCTGACCAACTCAACATAACCTCATACTCTATATTCACAAGTGTTTTTGCATTGCCAGCTTCATTGTATCAAAACCAAACGTACAACATTCTGCTCACAAACATCCATCACCAACTTTCACTGGCAGACAGTTAAACATGCCGGGGTTGGTGGACATCAGTGACACCCTAGGTGGACAACCCTGAAGTGGAACAGAGGTCCTTTATCGCAACTAATCAAAGTTCTCTGAGGACCAAATTATGTCTGTCACTAGGATAAGCTGATCATAGCCTTTGGTATCCTATCTCCTGTGAAAGTGCATCTCCAGTCACCAAACTTACACTGTACACAGTGTGCAGTGTGCGTGTTATTAGGCAAGTGTGTAATTTACTACAATATCTTCAGGCTAGAAGAATCTCCAGGTAATAATGGACCGTTTAAAAGCACAGCATGCTCACTGTTTAATCTGAGCATTTTCAGTATGGAGTAAAACAGGAAACCATGGGTACATCCTTGTATAGAATTATTAGGCAAATACCCCAAAAACACTTAGAAAGCAAAATTAAAGGAAACTACATAGTCCCTGTCAAAGGCATGTAACAGAATCAAAACATGATCACCATATAGTCGAGTGTTTTGTGGCCAACAGCCAAAGAGGATGGCTGTAGCATGTACGGTGAAGATGTAAGAATAACGGAA
>JAODJW010000127.1:23395607-23408678 GCA_026777045.1 Hyperopisus bebe | reverse complement strand
AAACGTCAGGAATGGGCACAGGCACATCTAAAACTGATTTTACAAAGATTCTGTCCACAGATGTGAGACTCTTGATGGAATCGATGGAAGGGCCCATGGATGGACAACAAAATGGTAGAAGAGCGACAGTGTGGGCTGCAGTTACCAGTGATTCACATATACTTTTCCAACTTGCATACGGTGTAAAAATTCTCTTCTAGAAAAGGTCAGCAGACACCTTTTTTATACGCTGGCACAAGAAGTCACCAGCTTTCAAAAAGTTCATATCATCTATGCAGGACAGGGCCGTTCCCATGCATCAAAGCATTCCATAAATTGCCTGACCAATGGCTTGAAAGATGATCAAATTATGACCTGGCCCTCTTCACCATCTGACAAACACCAACGAGAACTACTGAGCCTTACTAAAGCATTATAAAATAAGGGCTTAAAACATTAGTTACCTGAATTTTTTTCAATAAATTAAATCAGTTAAGTCACACACTATCACTACAATATAACTTCTTTTCAGTTAACCGTTTGGCTTTTAGGTTTTTTGTTTTGTAATGTAATGCCTTTATTTATGGCCTTTTAAATGTGATTTTAATGTCTTATTTAGATGTGCTCTTCTGCTTTTGTAAAGCACTTTAAAATGCCTTTTGTCTGAATTATGCCATATAAATAAACTTGCCTTGCCTTAATTTAGCCATGGCACTTTTCCACTAGCATACAGGAACAAAGCCGTACACAACCCATACCAAAAAGTGCCACAACATAGCAAGAAGTACGCTTCCCAGAGCAGCATCTGAGAGCCTGTCCTAGCTAATATAGGATGTGCTCAAATGAAAAACTCCACTGGTTCAGTGGACAACAGGCTCATGATGGTCAAGGAGAAAAAAGGTGGTCATACAGGACAATAGCTTAAAGTGGGCTGCATAGAACAGTCAATTGTTGGTTATTCTTTATGTAGATTGAACAGCTACATTTTTTCCAATTATTTCAAGGGATGGTGAAACAAAAAAAACCTGATTTGCCAAAAACTTCTGCACACTGATAAGTTTGTGTTTTATTTTTGTCTGACAGACTACTGTAACATTTTCTCTCTAAATACATTTCAGCAAAAAAATACATTCACTTTTATCACTCTGCCTAAGTCTTTCTGAAAATGATCACCAGGAGTAGGACTTGCCTAATACCGCTGCTGTGACAGATAGCGGCTCATCATTGAACAGGCTTTAACAAGCCTCAATGGGAGGCCAGGAAATGGCCAAGCTTTCAGATGGAGTGGCATAATTAAAACTAGTGTTAATCTTCATCTGGTTAATATGACTTCACACATAATGAAGTGCACTGCCAAATAAACCCTTCATTTAATAGGCCTTTTTATATTCTATAAGAGAATTCAAAATCGGGACTTAAAATATTTAAGTTTCAATGAATGGCTAGAGAAAGACTACTTAGCAAATTTGGCCGTAGGCTGAAATAATTTCAATGAGCTTGAATTGTTGTGGCTTCCAAAGCCTTTGTCTTCATCGGACTGATGACTAGCATATATTGAACAACTGCCTTGATTACATGTTATAGTCACATTAGACACTTACTGGTTCCTGTTATCTTCATACTCTCACTCATTCCTCAAATTCAACACCTTACAGGCCGTGATCACACTGGTTTCTGCTCCAACCCATTCCCTGAATTACAATTTTATTCCTTATTTAAAAATATGGTCATTCAAAATCTCATCTGTTTTGCCATGCTTTTCCCCCTCTCCCCAAGGAAATATTATAATTAAATGTTTTGTTAGAAAACACACCGGCATTAAAACAGCATAAGGTACTAAGACCAATTCAGCCAGCAGATGGCGACAGAGTAACACGCAGAAGCTGCAGTCACTCCCGGCACCTCACAACCATAAAACACCGGGAATCATTCATGTGCTTTTGAATACTAACCTTGTTCACACAGGAGTGGCTATGGCTAAACAACTAAAATGTATTTTTTCCAATGACCCAGCAGGTGGCACCACATTTTGACATGTTCAGAGAAGCCCAAGAGTAGGAACTAAGCACGCACCTTCAATACTTTGTAGTAAATGGCCCTATTGATCTCCAAGGGGAAGAGGTTCTGCTCCTGCGTGGACCGGGCCCAGTTCACATAACGCAGCCAGTTCCCCTTGGTCGGGTCCGTGGCATCGACACACATCCACCCCAAGGCTGGAAAGTACACCTGTCCAACAGAAACAGAGCACCGATTGAATTTTATTCAATTTAGTTTGCCTGGTTGAAAATTCACTTAATATCACTATAAACTGGATTATTTCAATTCAAAATTCATCGCTGCATGGACTTGATTGTTTTTTTTTGTCTTTAAGTCAAACTTGCAAGGGTTTTTTTTGTGCAGTTATGATAAGGTGTGTTGTTCTGTTTGGAAAGTTTAGACTAGAAATTTTTTTTTAAAAAAAAAGTCACAAGGAAAAAAACTGATAATAAAATGAGGAAGAAATGAATGAAAAACAGTAACAGAGTACCAAGGGTTTAAAAACAAAGGACAAAAACACTGGAGACCCCCGATGCTGCAGATATCTGACATCATACAGAGGGTTGTACGTTAAATGTTAGCACTACTCGCGGATCCACAGCGGATGGTCCTGAAAGCTAGAGGCACATTTCTCAACATCACTCATGCCTTTAAGTTGTATCAATATAAACAATTTAGCAAAAAAAAAAAAAAAAACAGTAGATTTTCTTTAGATAAAGGGCTTTTGCATTCAGCTGTTGGGAAAGGAACCCCCTGAAAACAGGAAGAATAAAGCGTCCTGGTTTTCACTTCCTGAAGCACCCTGGGTCCTCGGAAAGGTGATTAGTGAGCTGCCTGTGTCAAACAGCTGGCCTTGCAGTGTCACTCACCTCCCACATGTACACATTGCTGGTCACCTGGGACCGCTTCTTCCTCTCCCCCACGAACGGACCAAACCTCTTGCCCTTCGGAATGAGCCTGGAGGCCCAGACACCTGTAGAGACACATTTAAAGACATCACAATGGGACAGGGGGTCACCCTGGCAGTCATTCCAGCACACACGTGCGCACTAAGGAAACACACATGTGCTTTTAACTCGGGGTGTAAGCAGCAGAAAAGCAATTCAGTTAAAAAATAAACTGAAGACTGGCACCAAGATGGACTTGCATGTCGCCATTTTCAAGTATTGCTCGTTCTGCTAGTCTGCTTTTATACAAGCCAATGAGCTACGAGGCATTACAAGTTTGAAATATGTACAGAGAAGTCAGCCTGGTATGTCAAACTCCATTATTCGAAGAAAACAAATATTTTTTAGAATATTCACATATTCAGTGGCAGTGACTACATAAGGGATGGTCAGTAACCTAGTAATTAGATGCAACCTAAACCGAAGGCAAGATTTGATTACAGAGATCCCATTTGCTTAAAATTTAAGATTCACAGCTGTCTAATATATATCGTGTAATATTTTTACTTCACACCACAATTTAGATGACTTTTTTGTTGTTGCTGCTGTCCTCTGTCCTTTTCTGTCCTCTGGGTAGCTAAATAAATAAAAACGTTATTTTTTTTATCGTATCCTCATTGTTTTCCTCACTTAAGACAGTAGTAGGCTAATGTTTCTGGTTTCAACCTTCACGGTCGGCTGCACAAAATGGGCTAAGGGTACCGAACGACAACGGACTGGGTTTGTAGTTTAATATTCAAAATTTCATCAAATGATAAATACGTCATATTATAAAAATTTAAATGCCTTTTGAATTGTAGGCAGCCAGTCTTCCTGGCTGACATCTCACGGACCATCCAAGAGAGCAACAGACCTCAAAAAAAAATTAAAAATCCTCCTCAGATACTGGATTTACAGCTTATACAGACAGCCTCCGCTAAGGTTGTTACTCTGATCTTTCGACGTACGATTCGGCTTTGAGGCCCCATGTCCAGGCCTAAATTCAAAGCCAGATAAGAAATGACTAAGTCTCATACTTCCAGAGTCTGTCTACCTTTGAGTAAAACAGAGCAATGGCATGGCGCTCTAATGGAATCGAGAGCCCACGGCACAGCCACGCACCAATGCGATTCTGGTTCACGGCTGACCGCTTCAGGCTCATGTCCTCAGGAAGCCCCTTCCACACGTGGGCCGGGACATCCTCCAGGGTCTCCAGCAGCCCCCCCTGCGCTGTCATCGCGGTCTGAAACACAGCTCGCTGGCATGAAGCCTTTCCATCCTCAAGATCACCACCCCAAACCCAAACCGCACAGAGACCCCAGCAGGAAAGACTGTTACTGGTACTTGAAACTGTCCAGGACATGATCTTTGTATTACTCATAATGCACTGAAAATCTTCTCCCCTTTTCCCCCTCTGTTTTTATGTGTTCAAAATCTAGGTAGGGATGTCGTCTCATATTTTCCAAGAGATGGTAGCGGCTACACGCACAAACACCCACGCCTGCCTGCCCCCCCTCCCCCCTGACTAAAACTATTTTGATGTTGCCTTCACTATCTCACCTGCTTCAGTGAAAATCCACTCTGGGTTCTACAGCAAGTAGAAAGGGCTGGCCGGTCACATGAGTTCTGGAGAAAAAAAAAAAAGACGTCACATGGCTTTATGGTTGTAGAGCAGGATCCCTAAATACAGGATATCAGAAAATATCAGCTGTGCTTGCATTGCTTAACTATACCACATAAAAAATTGTTCCAAATTCCCACCACTAGTAAAGTTCTCCCTTTGTCCAGTCCCTCCAGCCAGGCTCTCAGCTTGCACAAAACTCCTTCAGCACACTGCTAAATGGTTCATGTTTAACTCCCACTAGACTCTTATGTGGTTTTTCCCGACCCAGCCCTTCTTCCATTGACTAGGAGTCATAGCTCATATCAAATTTAAGAATGCATGCCAGTCACAGGAACAACTGCATATCAACAAGATACCACCAGATATACCACCTCTGCAACACTGACACTCTCTTTTGTGCCAAACCAGAAGATTATACATTAAAATCCTGCCCATTTCTGACTTTGGCCTCCATATGTTGATTTCCACTGAGCTTCAAGATGGCCAAGCCGCCATTCCCCTTCAAGGATACCCAACCCCATAATGGCACCTCAGCCCTAAACTCTTGACTGCCCATGACTTCCTTCAAGATGCTGAGCTCATCATAGTTTTTGGCTGCATTGACGCAGTAGTTGTTTTGTATTCTACATAACATTCTACATTTGGTACAGTTCCATATTTTAAATTCTTATTGCACACCACTTGGATCTACATGGGTATCGGACATTGAGGACATGACTGGCTAGTTCAGGTTATGTAGAAATGTTTAAATGTGCTTATGTTCAATGCCATATGGTACACATATTCACGTTCCACATAAAACCAAGTCAGTTCCAAGCTGTACAAACAACATCAAGCCTCCAAAAAACAACACGATCTCCAAAGCAGCAAAGCAGGAAGCTACAGTTGTGGCTGAGCCGAATTGGTGCCTCCCTGAGCCATCCCAAGAACCAGTTAACAAGGTCACATAACACCATTGGACCAAGTGCCAGCTTGGAGACAAGGCCCACTTGCTTCTCTGTTCAGACTTGGAAAAAATCAGTTTAGACCCCATGGATGGTGGGTCTTTTATTCCTGGTTTCACAAAAGCTACTGAGCTAATAAGATAGTCCTCTGTCCGTCACATGAGTGCATGCCGGTTTTTCCTCCTGTAAAAGTGCCATATGCACAGCAACAAGACCAAGGCCATCTGCATAAATAATACCAGTGATGGATGCATGATGTTGGATGGAATAGACATGGAGGAAGCCCTGGCAAATGGACAAGCAGAAGCAGAAGTCCAGGGAAGGATAGGGAAATCAAGAAAAGCCCTTTTGACTCCCAGTGCCATCAGGAACTCCAAGGTGATAGTCCAGAATATCAAGCTCCAGATGCTCAACACAAATGCAAAACCAGCACTTCTCCGGAGATGGACACAAGAAAAACAACAAAATGACAAGAGCATCATAAGACTTTCATTAACAAGTTCTTGTGGACCACCTTGAAGACACTGACCAGGAGAGGTTAGATGTCTAGATCAGACAGAAGTTGGGTTTGGAGAGACACCCACCTAAAATCCACAACAAACAAGTCAGTCATTAACATGGAATCTGCGGGGGTACAGGAACTGTGACAGACCTAGACACAGCTGAAGATGATCATTACGGATGGAACTGGAGGAAGAAGGATACATTTAGAAGATGGTAAAACAGACTAATACAGAGATGATAAAGGATTGTAGCTGACCTATGCTCCACCAGGAGAGAAAGGGTCTAAGATGATGAGTGACAAGAGCAGAGCTAAGCAGTAACATAGCTGGACTCCGGCCCGGCCAACAACTCTGGTGGTGCCATTAAAAATCGCTCATCCTGAATTCTTTAAATGAATGTCTGGCTGCCGGTCTGGGTCACATTAGCTAAGTCACTTAGAGGTCACTGTCACTGAGAGGTGACAGACAGATAAACATGGCGACTGTCAGTACGCTGCTTCCCCCTGGAGCGCAGGACACGCAGGAGACCAGTACGCAAGCAGAAGCGGTCACTACCAATTCCACACCAGGGTCAGCAACTAACTCAAATGTCACCCTCCCATCACTGGAAAACAGGCTCCTTCTGCCACACAAATCCAGCAACTTCAAACACAATGGCAACACGCAACACCGACCACAGAAATCACAACCAACTTCAGATAAACAATTACACAACTCAACCAGCTAATATTAATTTGAATACCCACTTCACATCTAGGTCACCTGTCTTCCACATCACTCTGAGATCCCAGGCACATCCCAAAAACAGCGCCGGTTGAACTAAATTCCTCAAAGGTGACAGTTATCTTTACATCCACGCTGTGACCCACCAACACCCACACAGCCTCAGGCGTAGAACGGCATTCTTCAAAGCCCAACATCTCAGATACACTTGTCAGGTTTGCAGGCTGCATGTTGCCAAGAAAAGCAGAGCTTCAAGTACATGACCATCTGGTTGACTGGCAGGGAAGGATGACCTGTCCATCGTGCAAGACACACCAATTCAGATGACCCATTCTCTGGGTTCGGGGGTTTTCCTTTTTTTTAGAAGACCTCTCTTTCCTATGTTGCAGATATGAGTCTAAAGTGTCTTTTGTGGGGAAGCACAAAGAGAATATATCATAATTTGAAGGAGGAAAAGTGGGTGGGTATGTTTTTCGGAAACAAATGGGGGTGGTTTGAGGGTGTACTCCCTCCCCATTGTGTAGTGTTTCCAAAACAGGACGGATTCTATATAATACACGTAACGGTTTCCTTATTATTATTTCTTGTCAACTTCCAGCCTACATAACCAAAAAGTCACTTTGTCACTCTTGGAAACAAACGTTGACTGTCTTTTTTTTAAGGGAAAAAGGCGTAAATAAAGCGGGGGTCTCACTAGGGCGGGGGAGGTTCCTTTGTCGTTTTCATATAATCAGGGAGCACATGTCAGCGCTGTTTAATTTCATTTTCTTCTGAACTAAAGCATCGGGTCGGACATAAAAATCCACCGAGCTCCCTGTGAAGTGGCATCTTCTTACTCGCCGTCATGCAAAGCGAGGGAGAAGCAAACGTGAGATTTACACATAAACGCTACTATCTACAACATTGTGCGGGTTCCAGAAGTTTCCACCCTGCGATGCCCACAAAGCAGCACGGATACTTAGCACACCGTTAGCGGGGGGGTATCAGGAACTGTCGGCTGGCTGTTGGCAGGCAATAAAATAAACACACACCGACTTTAATTTCCTTGGCCGCGAAAAACCTTTGTTGCAAAGTGTAGGCATGTCGGACAAAGAGTCCATGGACCGGCTCCGCTTTAACAGGAGCACCGCAGCACTTCCAGCAGAGCCGACTTCACAAACACCACAACTTCGCTAAATTGCGCGAAATGCTTTTAAAATCTCCAAATAAAGTGCAGTGGAGGGGAAGGGGGGATGCAAGGCGGCGAGTTGGGGCGACACGACGCGTGGTTATCGGAGCGCCCAGCACCCAAGTCAGGCTGCCCTCGAAATAAACCCAAGAAAGGCGACAAACATGCAAAAACGCAACAGTCCGCTTCCAGTCGTACATTAAAGCGGTTTATCGGGCTAGGCCATATGAAGCGCCCGTTAATGCGAGCAGCACGTCGTGCTTTCAACAGGACAAGTGGGGAGGCATGCGTACCCGAAAGTTACGGCAGAAATAAAAAATGAAAACAAATTCAAAAAATCTGGGAGCCGTAACACTTTGTGTAGCCCCCACCGGCTTGATCCACAAAGTTGGCGCAGACGGTGCAGATCCCTAAATATCGGTATTGTTACCCACAAACATCGGTCAGTCGGTGCGCTTGTCTGACTGATGCTGCACCTACTTGTATCAAAGTGCCGGAGCTGCAACATTTGAAGCCACGCAGAGTCCGGGTTTGACCACCCGATCGCATTGTCGGATTTTCCCCACTTACCTGCTGTGCTTTTCACCGGCACCGTGCGTTTTTTTTTTTTTTGCTCTACCTGCTTTCAATCAGATGAAAATGGCGGATGGACGCGAACGCAGAGCCTTGTGTGTGTATGTGTGTGTGGCGTGTGGCTGCACGGCGGAGCCTCGGATGTACGTGCGCCGTAATCCCCGCTGCCGGCCCGGCTGCGCTGAGGCCGCCGCTCCCCAGACGCAATTACAAAGTAACCAAGCGCACCACAAGTGTCCGCCGCCCCGGTGCAGGACGTGGCCGTGCATGCGTTACGCCAAATTCCGTAAAATTCATACTTAACAAAGGAGCAAGACCGATCTCACCAGCCTGGGGGTGACTGGGGAAGGGGGGGGGGGTGTATTCGCCACAGATACCTGGTAGTGTGCTGACAATTAATTGCCCTAAGGTAAGGCGATGCCATAAAGTACCCCGGTTAATTATTGATGAATTTTAAAAGGGTGTGTTGGGTAAATCTGTGCGGGGCTTCTGAGCTCCAGGACTCGCAGGCTACGCCGTCCTCCCGGGGACAGTTGCAGGCGTGCCGGTTGTGTCGTATGATCGCACTTTGAACGTCCCCCCCTCTACCTTGCAGACACGTTTTAAAATGGGTATTAAAACATTTAGGTATCTAGCTACAATTTTGTCAGGAAGGTCACATATAGCGTGTCGGTGTATAGCGTGAGGTTTACCCGCAATGAGAAACCTGTATATTTGTTTTACTGTGCGATATTTTCCCCTATTATAACTGTGGCCCCTTGTCATAATCGGTCGTGAGCCCAGAATTGCAGCACTGACCCGGGACACCGTCGACTGGAATCCCATACAGTAAGGCACTGCGGCATTGCCTCTTTTTATTTTGTGGCTTTTAGAGCAAGATGCACATAGTTCCTCGGTTATTCAGGTCGCCCCGTTGTTTTTGTAAATCGCTGTATTTTTCCCCTGATGTGCCGTTGCGTCCCTTAACTAGATACCTCTAACACTGGCTAGTTCCTACACACCCAGGAATCTAACAGCATAACAATACTTTTTATCTGTTATATAAGAATTAGAGCATCTGCACGCCATGTGGTGATAGGCTACGCTTTCTGTTTTAATCCCTAATGTTTCGTCTGCGTGAGATTCACATTTCTTTTTGCAGTACCTGTCAGCATCGCCAGCAGCAGCACCCGACCGGATTGATTCATTCCAGACGTACGTCATCGGCATACTATACGTCAAGATCTGCGAATGTTTTTCCATCAGGGAGTATACCGAGATACTTCCTTTTCATTCCACCTGCCCTTTGCTTATGTTTTGCACTGGTTATAGTGGGACTGGGTGTCTGCTTTTCATACCTCCCAGCGCCCCCCTCCCCCCAGTCATCCTTTAAAAATATTCCTAAATTTTCGACAGTAAGTGGTAATTTGCGTGTGTCATTGCGACCACGGCAGAAAATGTATGGATGTTCCGTATAATTGCGCTCAAGTTCTGGGTTTAGGAAATAGGCTCATTTCACGGCCTTGTGGTATTAGTTGTGTTGCTATGATGGCAGGTTAAACAAGTCGATCACAGTTCTACCTGGATTTGTATGGGGTAGGATCCCAGCTCCAGGAAACATCTCCAATACAAGGAAGACCCAAGTATGCTGCCACTTTCTCCAATTATGGCTGGTGAATTTAGAAACAAATGCATCCTCACGCTCTCTTCCTTGAGTTAGTTTAGTTTCTGAGCAGCAGGGGGCACTATTGCAGCATAAATAATTCTAGTTATTAAAAGTGGGTTTGATCCACATAATCAGTTTTCAGCGGATTATTCTAATAGTTAACGCTGGTTGGCTGTTACTAGATCGTACGTAATTGTGACTGAGTTGGGAGATATTTTATAACTCTTCCCACAGGTTAAACATATGGACCACAGGACCATAATATGTATGAATGAAATGAAGAATGTCCTTTTCGATGACTTTTGATATTAATTGATAGGAGCAAATACGATTCTAACGACTCCGAAAATTTATTTTGCAGCCAGAATAATAAACAGACGATTTTCATAGATCTAGCATTACCTTCGACTCATTCAGCCCTGGTTCCGGTTCAGTAAATGCAAGTCAATGTATGATGGCACATCGTGGCTTGGTTTTTCCAGACGGTCCTTTTGAAACCGATTCTGTGGATACTGTGGAATCTTTACTTGTCACATTTTATTATTCAAGGCAGCTTAGAGTTTTTGCTACCGCTGCCAAAACTCAGGTTAAGAATTTCTCTGAAGGATAGAAAAGGAGTGTCCTTCCTTATCTCAAACTCACAGCTTTTGGGACATGAGCGCTTGCTATTAACCATAATGTTACCCCAGTAGATGTAATTGGATCAGAGTGGTAACTCATGCCCAGGCAATCTGCTTCACATCCTCACCTGTAAATCGCAGGGGAAGTGCTGTCTCTGTCAGGCACAATGGCTGGACCACATGAAGTCACCACATTGCCACATTCTCCAAACTCCAGCTGGGTCATAGTTCAGTGACTTGGGGGGGGGGGGTGAGTTGCATTCTTTAGGTGGAGGTTTTCCGACCTTGAGGAGCAAGTTGCAAGCATTCTGAGCTCCTTCTGTCTGTTGAATGAACCTGTCTTTATCCTCAAGGACGACAGATGTTCCAGAACACAACTCTGTCTTCTAAGGTGTCTGATATTGCCCACTGAGGGACAGTATCCACAACAGATGCCAGCTTTCAGCCATCTGTAGAGCTCAGGGTCAGCAGTGGATGTCCTCCCCGCTTGCCCTAGGAGCCCAACTTGCAGAGGTGTTTGTCAGTTCGCCCCTCCCGTGCTGCCAAGACCCCGGGCAGAGATCAGTACCAGTTTTACCCAGTTAGGGGGAGACCTAGTGAACACATCCAGGCTGTCTGGATCCAGCAGCCCCAGCTGCCGAAAGACATGGGTATGTGCCCTTGTTACAAAGAACAAGCAGAGTGCCAAGAGCATGAAGCCATGAGGGTATCTACAATCAGCAGTTGCAATGCAAAGCTGAGCTAAAAGAGATTCCCACCTTCGTGGAGAGAAACCCATATTCATCAGCATAACTCAGCAAGATTCAAGCCTCCTGCTTGAGCTGAAGGACAAATGGACAGAGCCGGCGAGGTAATTAAAAGATGAGTCACATGCTAATGCTCTCTTAGCCTTACGTTTAATTTTCCGTATCACCGTCTTTCTGCTGGCTGCAGCATAATTTTTTGGGGTCGTTATTCAGTTATTTTGTTGTTTAATCTTGGTAATTACACTCAGGATTGGTTTTCTGTGGGTTTGCGACCTCCTGTCTTGGGAAGGTAACTTTGGAAATATTGTCAGTATATGGTCATGCAGGTGGAGTGTCGTACTTAGCGGCAAGGAGCTCATTGTCCATGAGCTGTATTTATTATTCATTCTCCTGTAAAAGCATCTTAAAAATAATGTTTTGCAAACATTCAGTAGGACCCACCAACATGGCCTCAAGCCAACCTTGACCACTCAACTACTACTTCGGTGGTATTAGTGACGTTAATGAAATTTAAGAGAACTGCCCATTGAAAACTGCAGAGTGCCACCAACTGGCAGGATGCTGGTGTTACAACAACTTACAGCATATCTTAGTAATTGTGTTTCTAAGGAGGAGGCACAATTCGAACATGCGTAGGAACAGGGGAAAGTACATGCAGCTGCTGTACAGGGCCTGATGACAGGCAGCACCTGCTAAGGTTTCCCAGCATTCCTAACATGGATGGCATGACCACCTTGACCAGATGGCAACAAAATTCTTGAAGATAAGAAGCAGTTGTTGCTGATGTTGCTAGCACCACTGGGCATCTGAACACACCCTCTGTTCTGTGACAGAAATGTTGCTGAATCTGCCTTGTCACCTTAAAGGAAAGCAAGCAAGGAAAACGTTATCAGTTACTGACTAATGACTGAGATATGACAGAGATGACAAGTTCTGGAAAGTGTTGCAGACGACAGAGATGTGACAAACGCAGATGATCAAGCAGAAAGTGAACGGCAGTAACAGCACATAAGCCTGCAGCTCAAATGAAATCTGGAAAAACACCTGTAATGGGTATCTAATTAAACAATCAGTTGACAGATGGCTGTACTGGAATATATCAGAGTTGACCAACTGGATTTCATACCAGCTGAATGTTCAGCCACGCTGGTCTAAACTCAATACCTCATTTCATCAAGATACAGCACAGAGAAGTTCTAGTTCAGAAAATTGTTTGCATTTATTATCATTAATTATTAGAAGAGATCTGAACTAATGAAGCATCATTGCTGCACATCCTGCTTGGCTTAGAGAAGGATAAATGGACCTGGTGTTTATATGCATTTTACCCATAAACTAGACTGTTTTGAGGTTGTAAGGATATTGGATATGTTTCAAGTGGCAGTTTAAAGATGGAGGCAGGGAGTGGGTGGGCCATGAATAGAATCGTTTTGTATTTCACAGGTACTGTACCTTTCACGGCGTATCTGGGGAGAACTAGCTGGTGGCTTATAATAATATAATAAAAGAAATATAGGGGTTAGCTTTGAGAATGGCAGCCCGGCCAGACACGAGTGGCCCAGCTCCGGAAGCCCTGACCACAC
>JAODJW010000127.1:23322595-23379996 GCA_026777045.1 Hyperopisus bebe | reverse complement strand
CCCCCCCCCCCTCCCCTGGGCATTCCCGTCGCAGGCTTCCGAGCCCCTGCGGAAGCAGCCAGCCGGAGCAGGCGGCACAGGAAGCCACGTCTTCCCCCCCCCACGCACCTGTGTCTTGACAGCTGGAGGGAGTTTCCCCACGTCCTGCTCTGATCTGTAGGGGGTGCCACTGAGGCTTTCAGCCTACGCCGTTAGCCCAGCCCCCCCCCCCAAGCTCGGCTCTACCCACACACGACGGCATCATGCCTCAGTCACCCTCAGCTAGCTGCGTCACCATTCATTTATTTAAAAAGTTTTATTTATTTGAACAAAAGCCGTTTATAAGAGGACAGCAGGAAGCGGACTCCCGGCTGTGCGGCTTACAGCCGATTCGGGGGAGCCGCTTGGAACGCGCGAGAGGCTGAGAGCCCCATTTAAATTTCAAAGCAACCACCCCACCCCAAACGGAAAGGGGCAACTCCGCTGTTTCACTCTTAATACCGGAGGTGGAAACACGGAGAGGGTCTCCAGTAACCCCCCCTCCTGGCACCGCCTTCACCATGTGGGAACAGTCACCAAACGAAAACACACTGGAAACGTGAGCGAGACCCACTCTGTCCCACGGATGGAGCTGTGAACCACAGATGGGTCATTGGAACTGTGTGTAATACCAAGCAGAAGGAATGGTGTAGGAATGGGTCTAGCTTACCGCCATTGGTGATGCATATATTCTATAGCAATAGGGATGGGTATATCCTATCGCCGTTGGAGCTGTGTATATTGTATAGCAATAGGGATGGGTCTATCCTATCGCCGTTGGAGCTGTGTATATTGTATAGCAATAGGGATGGGTCTACCCTATCGCCGTTGGAGCTGTGTATATTGTATAGCAATAGGGATGGGTCTATCCTATCGCCGTTGGAGCTGTGTATATTGTATAGCAATAGGGATGGGTCTACCCTATCGCCGTTGGAGCTGTGTATATTGTATAGCAATAGGGATGGGCATATCCTATCGCCATTGGAGCTGTGTAAATTGTATAGCAATAGGGATGGGTCTATCCTATCACAGCAGAGCTGTGTGTTTTATAAAGCAGTGGAGGTGGGCCTGTCTACCCACCATTGGAGGTATTTGCTGTGTGTGTGTGCTCGTGTGCACGTATCACACTGGCTCCAGCTGGCACCGAGGGGAGTGAGGTCAGGGTACCATCTGCGGGCACATGCCGCGTTACCTTGTTAGTCACAGTGTTGATCGAGGCACTTCCAGAGATGATGCAGTCCATTCCCAGGGAATCCGAGTCCAGGCTGTATGGCGTGGAGGCCTTTGGGAGACAGGGGCATGGGGGGGGCACTTTCAGACCAGCAGGCAGCAGCAGCTGTGGATAGCTGCTTTCAGCTTCTAATTACTGCACGTTTCTTAAAGACTGATATATCTTCCCAACATTTATTTAATGAAATGGAAAAAAAAACACATTTAATTCTCATTCTGTAAAGACAAAAGCGGTGCACATTTCCTGCAGAGTTGCATAAAGCACTCCACGTAGGGCAAATTAAAAATAATTTCTGTTGGGTGGGGGCAGGGGGCTGGGAATAAATAAAGCCATCCCATTTGCTTCCCAGCTTGTGGCGGGGGCATGATAACCCTGGGATCCTGAAACTACTTACTGTAAGAGGATTGGTTCCCAACAATAAGATTTTTCATTCATGATAAGCGGAAGAAACAAGCTTTCAGTAAGTTGCAATTTTACTGTCTGGGGCATTTTAAGGGAGCTGGGCAGACGGGGGTGTAGAGGGCAGAACGAGGCGTCAGGAGAAGTGCTGGGTAATCACAGCAGGACGAACCCCCCAACACCATCACCAGCGCCAAGATGACAAGGACGCGAGGAGCCGCGATGCATCAGTGCCACACCGTGCCAAACGGGTGGGCGGGCGCGAGCTCGGAGGCCTGGTACAGAGACACGAGCAACGGGGCGCGCAAACCCAGGGTCACTCCTGCAGAGGCGAGGCAGGGCTGACGCACTATGCATGTGTGTGGGGGGGGGGGGTTACCCGTCCTGAACGAGACGTGGCTGTTTACATAACATACAGCCCCCAAAGCAGGCAGACTGAGAAAGGACAGCAACAAGCATGGAGATGGAGCCGGAGAGAAGGTAGACAAGAGGAGGCCGAACTCTGCTCTGCGTCCCTGGAAGGGCCCAGTGATCTGGTGCAAGTACCAGCTGTCGCGGCAGTAGCAGTCCATGGTGGGGAGACTGTGGGGGCCCTCGAGGGCCCCCAGCTGCTTGGCACGGCTTGGTTACATGTGGAGGGCCGGAAGATGATGCAAGACAGCTGTGAGAAGGGGCAATCCGGAGGCTGGAGAGCCTGTGTACCGTAGAGCATGCAGGCCATTAATAATTAAAGAGGAAGGAGAAGCAAGCACTAGGAAGGGCTGCATTATGTTTGTAATAAAATCACCACAGAGAGCCACGCGTGTAATGGGTTCTTGGGCATAGTTTATTAATAAGGCCCGACGCCTTCAAGATAATGCGTAAACATGTACATAAATTTATGTACAGCACACAAAGAGGCTGAGCCAAGATGTGCTGATTGGTCTGGACTGGACGGACAAACTGGGCTGGCTGGCAGGCAGACAGACAGCGAGCCATGCACGCACGCACGCACCCCCAGTGTAGCAAATGGTTCGACCCTGCCGGCTGGTGAGGCACTTGTGTGTCATAGTAATCAGCGCTTCCCCATGACAGCTTAAGGGCATTTTGAGGGGTTTTTTGATAGACGTCACATCCATCAGGGACTGGCAAGAACAGCAGCAGTCTGATGAAAGGCTGCTAGTAGCCAAACTGAAGGGGCGGAGCTCAGCACCCAGGCCAACACAAGCAGGCGTGGGAAAGGGCAGAGAGGTCGGCTCCAAGCTCCAGAAAGGCGACTGTCAGGAGAAACCACGCCAAACGCCCATCACAGAGCGCTTTAGCAAACAGATTAATGAGCGGCAGCTCATCTGTAATTAAGGACTTCTTTATGTGACGGAGATGAAGTTTTCTGGCTCACATCTCCAGCAGCCTCTGGAGACCCATGGTATCTGCTGACGTGTGGAAACTCAGCCTTAATAGAGCTGTTGATCTTGATGCATCTGTCAGTCTCTGTGACATTTTCTTTTTTTGGGGGAGCGTTTGCTCTAACAATAAGAGTTTTCAGGTTATTATTGGCCCTTGGGGGAAATCGCAGAATTGGTGGTTATCACAGAGGTCTTTAACTGACACTCATCTGGAGACTTACAGCCGTACGTGTTCATACAGGCCGACAGGTTACCCTGCATGCCGGGGCCCCTCGTCAAACTAGAGCCAGCAAATTTCATTAGCCAAAGAGATACTTACTGCCAGTTATTTTAGCAATCATGATTATGTATGGCTCAATTAATTGTTAAATGGACAACATTTTAATGATAATTTCTAAAAGAATTTATGAAAGTATAGTTTTTATGGTCTGAAAAGTGAGGATAAATTGATTAATCACAATTATACTGAAGTGTTTACTGTTTTGAGGGGCAGAAATGAGGCAAATTAAAAATAAAATAAAAACATCAAGGGAGATCTGTACCAGCACATACCTGTGACAAACAATTTATCACATGATTGTTACAGGAAAAGCTGACCATACAGGGGTGAAAGAGGAGGCAGGGCCAAGACCCATTGTCCTATTTGATAATGTGGGCGGAGCTTCAGAACACACAGTAAGCAGCACTGACCCGTTCTCCAGATCGTGGCCTCTTCTTTGGCCGAGTGGGCAGTGCGTCCTCCTTGGGGTTGGTGTCAATCGCCCAGTAGGATCCCTGGAAGCAGAAGAAAGCGGTCACGACAGCAGACTGACACACACACGCACTGAGCCAACTTCTCTCCTGAACACATCACAACGACCTAGAGGACAGGAGGAAGGCACTTGAGGCTGCCAGGACCCACACACCTGCGCGTGGTGCTGAGTGAAGGGAACCAGCAAGCAGGCCGACCCCCTAACACCATAACCACAGCTGGGTGTGCTCATGCTAGCAGGAGGCTTCACCACGAGCAGCCCAGTCACACGCACCACATTCCCAACACTTCTGGTCCCCAAAAATCAGCCCCTCCATTTCTGTTTTCTCGGCTTTAAAAGCTGTTTTTTTGGTAATGCTGAAATCCTAATGCATACATACAAAACGTATGAATAATGAAAGTAGCCACAGTTATAAATTATTACAAACACAACAATAACTTATTAATAGTTATGAGAAATCAATAAACAGCCAACTTTTGAAATAAGCTCTCATACATTTATTTTAAGGGGGGGATTAGGTGCATGAAAAGCAATAAATAAAAAAACAAATAAGGGGTTAGTCTCGCACACAGCACGCTCTCCTTCATGCTCATCCCTTATTCATGACCTTTGGAAATGAAACATTTTGGGTAAGATGTAAGAGTATAGGCAGCCTGCTCAGGTTTCGGCGCCGGTCAGCATCATCGATTTGCCGCCCCTGTACCAGTCTTTAGGGCTCAGGACTCGACAGCATCTCCCCAGGAAGCAGATGGACAGAGTGCAATTAGCCACGGCAGTCTGGGAATCGCATCAGCCTGTACTTCGAGGTTGACCTGCACTGCATACCATCATTAATGAAGCTCATTCTAAAGTATGTGGATTTGTCGACTTGCTGGTGCTCTTAAACTCACAAAATCAATGTAAAACACACTCAATCTGAAGTCATGCACTTTATGCTAAACGCCTCCGTTTCTCGTACTTTGGGGGAACAGAATCCCAACCCTAAACCCAGCACGTGGTGCACAGTCCATCATATTGCGGGGGATGTGTGGAATCTAGCAAGCTACTTAGCGAAATGCAGTTTCTCCCGGCCGGCATCTCGGCTGACCTTCAGAATCCTTGAAAAGGTCTGCTAAACCATAATAACTCCAACACACACACAGCCCCGAATCCACTCTCCCGCTCAGCTGCATCGATCTCCCTTCCGAGGGCCTGCATCGCTGAGCCGTTCTTTTGGCCAGGCCTCCTTGCTGATAATCAGGCAGAGGCTGGAAACATTTTTTCGGGGGCTTGAGCTCCAAACCTGGAAACCTTGCTGAATTATTTAGCGGCCTGCTTTGCGGCCTCCTACTTACATTTAATTTTCAATGGCTCCGTCGATGAAGCCAGGAGTAACGTTCCCTCTACATTTTCTGACGTGGACCAAATGTTTCTTAGGTCCTTGTGTTTAACATGCTTCAAAATACGATTCAAAACCGAAGCAGTCGGTTGAGAACAAGACTGCAATCTCTACTAACACAGAAAGCCCAAGTAGTTTTAAAAGGATTTTTGGGACCCTCCGTCTTGGTAACACAGGACCTGACATTCAGGGGAGTATTCCGTCTTTCACAGGCCACAGGGGCTCAATCTCCCCTTTGTGTGTCCAGTCTGACTAGGGGAGAACTGTGCTGTTCACTTATAGCACGTCCTGCCCCCTACACAAAGCACAGCTCTAGCACCAAAGCAAGTCATGGACGCCACGCTGGCACAAGTCACTGAAACTAAATGGACGGACTGCAGCTTGAAGATGAGGATCATCCGGGCAGGAAAACAGATGCACGAGTACAGGAATGCGTCAGGATGAGGCTTTGCGGAACTGAGCCCTGGCCTCTTCATGGACAGACGCATTCACCGTGTCAAAGCTCCGCCTTGTGCCATGACAGTTACAACTGGACTTTGGCATTCTGGTTTACTGTCGGCGTATGCGATCCAGAGAGAACGGCAAGGGGCAATCTGACTCACGCAGATATTATCAGCCACCTGCTGTGGCCGGCCTTGCACACAATTCTGCAAATCTACACGATTCAGGCTTTATGACAGAGGCGCTCATAGATCCAGGCTTGCAGAGTTAAGCTGGAAGCAGAAGCGGCTTGGGGCACTAACTGTATGCAGAGAAAACAGGTGCAGGTGTGCAGGTTCCATCAAAATGGCCTTCCAGTGAAAAGACCTGATGCAGAAGATTTGCAAATCAGAGATTTGAGAGAGAACGTAACCTCTTTGGTATAAGGATCCTGCAGAACCCAGTAGCTGACCTGCATCTGCCTGAACGATGTTTGCATTAATCACGAACGTGGGAATAAACACTGAATATTAAAGACTGAGACAGACGGCGATGGCGCCGTTTCCTTGTTACGCACCGCCCCAACATCCCAGCCAATCAACACAGACCCTCGCCAGCTCACAGCTTCCCGTCGCTCATTGTCGATAACATCAATTAGGCCTTCTGATGCTGCTATCGGATTTAAATATTTGCTCTCGTGACACATAAGCGATTTCGAATGGTCGAACCCTGGAAAAACACCCAGCCAGCAGAGATAGAGGCCCTGTACTTCACGCATTCACTGGCGGAGGAGATGCAGTGCTCCAGTCTGTATCTGGCCAGTGGTGCAACAAGCCAAATTTACTCAGTTTCAGACGGGTCCCCCAGTCCTGATGGAGACTCTACACATCCCCACTTTTAAGTGGCGAGCTTGACAGCTGGAAACCGTTACATTTAAGAGCAAGCAAGATGGCTGGGTGCCAGAAACCTAAAAGCCGAGCTGCCCAATTAGCATTCTGCATTGTAACAAAAAAAACCCAAAAAAAAAAACAAAAACCAAAAAACAGAGCCGCACATGAGCGCCGTCGCACTGCAGCCTGAAACTTAAGGCTCAGCATCGTTTTAGACAGTTACACATACGGTCAGATTATTATTCATTACAAAAGAACCGAAAAGCAAACAAAACCTTGGCACTGCTAACCACAATTGGTCATGTCGATTTCCGAAGACTACGTTTACGTCTAGTCAGTAAGATGTAAATCATAAACACTGTAGGAACAAAAAGAGGACTGATACAAGAAGTCTAGGCAGGTAATTCTCAATTACCTAGCAGTAATTACCTTTAAAACAATTACCAGCATATACAATAGCAAAGTAAAAGGTCTGACGTCTGCCATGTAACCGATCTGTTTACTGAACAAGGTTCTCGCATGAAACACCCCCATATAATCCTTCCAGTTCATGTTCAAATACAGTAGCGACATGAATGTTTAAATGCGGACTCAAAAATTAAAGAATGACAGCCCTAATAACCTCCATTATTGACTAGAGGTTAATATTTCTTTTTGATCCTCTAGAAAAAGCCAACAACTATTTTAAAAATAAATATCAAAATACCAAGAGCATACGAAGTGTGTTTGCTTAAAGGCAGAAAGGTTGCATTGCCCCCGCCCCTTCCAACAGATGATGACCTTTCAAATGAAGCCTTTAGACATTCCAGCAGTCAGGCTGAAATCCTCTCCTTCATACCACCATCATGAGAAGAGCAGAAGCATTCCGCAGAAGCTCTGGATGGCAAGCCTTCGACAGGACGAGCCACACGGACACTTTCACCTCCATAGGTTTCTTTGGGAAAGCGTGAAATAACATCACCGCCTTAAGGGTGACAAAATAAAGTGCACAGTAAAACCTACTAATAACACACATTTCTTGATTTAAAAAAAAAAAATCAGCTGAATAAAAACTAATTGCAATTAAACATTTATTTGTCGATGGCTGAACTGCCTTGTCGCCCATATACACTATTTGAGAGAACTGGGGTCAGGGGGCACTTTTAATTAGGGAAGCTCTCTAAGCACACAGAGACCCTGGGGGCCCGCATGCTGCACCCCTACAACACCACCCCCATTTTAAAGGGTTGACACTGCAAGCACAGAGCCTTATGAAGCGCTCTTCAGTTATTCATGCGTGAAGAGGGATTTGCAGGGATCCTCCTATGTGCCATAGCTCTGATATCCAGTGCATGCAGGCTAAAGCAGCTGGCCCCTCTCAGGTCCTTCATTTTCATTCCGTAAGATTTAAAGCCCAAGAGACCCTCCAACACCACTGAAATTATAGAGACGGGTAGAATTTCAACACTCATTTAAGGAAGAATGCTTTTAATAAGACATACTGTGTGCTCATGTGACATGACTGACATCCAAGCAGGGGGCAGACTTTGGGTGTTCCTGGACTAATTTGTGAAGGTGTCACAAGGCCCGATACCCTACAGTGACCAGGGCCTGCTGTTCACTGAGCTGTGGAGGAACACTGCCACTGATGTGACCAAAGCGGGTCGGGGGGAACCAGTGAAGTGACCCGCGTCCATGGAGCAGACAGGCAGGAAATAAAAGACATTCCAGATGTGGCTCCAACAGCCTATGAACTTCAGATGAAGAGACTGTTTAGGGACACAATGCAGTCAGCAGGGCAACAAACTGCATGGTGAGACCCGGCAGTTTAGCATTAGTGCCAGTGTAAAGGCACTGCAAACCCAGAAGACCAACACTGTCTGTCCAAAGGCTGATGAAGAACATCCCGGGGGACAGCGTGCACACACACACACACACACACACACACACACACACAACATTTATAGCCACAATAAAGAGCTGAACTCAATGCCCCCCAGTGTCTGTAAATAGGTAACCTTCTGAGAGCACAAACTCTCTCGGGGGGGGGGGGGGGGTCTCAGCTCACAAAAGGTCCATCTTATGCTCTGGGTCTGCCTGCGAACATTAATTTACTCAGAGTGCAGGAGGGGTGCTCCCCTACAAGCAATCATCTCCTCAAAGAGCTCGGAGCTCACTTACCAGGAGAATTTAAGGACGATATGGGACAGATGTCAATGTACCATATTGTCCCTGGCGAATCTGCCTTGCTGATAAAACCGGTGACGGCAGAGAATTTAGCCCTCGGCGTTCAAGGAGGGTGATTTTACTCAATCGAAGGTAAGGAATATGTTGGGGGGGGGGGCTCAATGACGCCCCCATCTGACCAGCTGCATCAGCAAGGGTGACTGCTGTTCTGTGACATATGAAAGATCTCCGAGAAGGTGCCCCCCCCCCCCAAATATCTGCTGTTTAAGTTCAGAATCATTTTTTTACCAGCCACTAAACCCATAGGCAGCTGCCTTTCACAGTTTAATGACAGTTTCCTAAAACCCAGAGCAATACACTTAAACTATACATCACATAACACATGTAAAACGTCTGAATAATTATCATCAGCAGTCAGACAGCTAAGTTTCAGCATTTTTTAATTCCAAAGTAGCTTGGTGAAGTACAGCCAAGAGATGGGGATCTTACCTTTCCCGGGTCATCTTTGGAGCGAGGCACTTTGAGAAAACACTTGTTTAGGGACAAATTGTGCCGGATTGAGTTCTGTGGAAAGGCAGAAAAAAAAAAAAACACACAATGAGGTCAGAGCAGACACCACCACCAACAGTAAGCACCACTTAACTTGGCGCTTTTCTGCTAAATAAATACATCATAAATGTGAACTTTCTTAAACCTGGGACCCGCCAAATGAACTAGAGGCATATTAATATTTCTTTTTCCTGATGGGTCCCACTACAAAAGGAGAGGTGATGAACTTCCGGCAACTGCACGAGGCAGACAGACGTGTGTAAGGATTTACGGTTCAGTGTGTTTTGTGACTGACCTCAGATAAAAAGAAAAAAGCCGCAAACTGAGTGCCGGGTCGTGACCCCACATTCTGTCATCACGGCTCAGTGAGCTCTCCCACACCCAGCTGCACAGCAGGACGGCAAACTTTTAATGTCTAAATCCTGAGTCATTTTAAAGACCATTATTATTATATACCTAAAGGTACCCCCTCCCCGTCCCCACCCAGTCTATTCGGTGGAGGAAATTAATGGCGGCTTGCACTCTTATTGACAGTGCGGTCATTCTGTCACTCCTCACAAAGCAGACAGTCCATCGATTTCCACCGGATGAAGCCACGCACCCTGGACTGGGGCGGTGGCGAGCTCTTCATTCGCTGGGCTGGAGCGGGGCCAGAACGGCGAGCCCCGCAGCCTTCCATCAGCGAGCTGACAGGAGGAGACGGCCACAGCTGGAACGCGGCCAGGCCGAAGCCGGCCAAGAGCTCGGCCGAAATGCTGACTAGCGAGCGTGCTTTACTGCGGCAGCCCTGAAGGCGGCTGACCGAGACGACTCACACGGCGGGTGCAGCACCAGACAGGGTGCAGTGTAGGACCCCATCTTGGCTGGGGAATGCATGCTGGGGTGGGGGGAGGGTCTAAAAACGGGCAAATTTGAGCTCGGGAGACTGCTCTTGGACAGTAAAAGCAGAGACAGGCCCCTTCCAAAGCCTGCTGATTGTGCCTCCAAACTGCGTCGTGTTCAGAGAGTGCCCACACAGCCTCAGTGATGGGGGGTGTTGAAGCCTGGCATCCAGCAGGGACACTCGCTAGGAAAAAGCCCCCCCCCGCTGCCTGCCTGCCTGCCTGCCCGCCCGCCCGTGTCTCCCATCAAGCAATATCAGGACACAGGATTGCTGAAGATCAGCCAGTCACTGCTGCCAACCTGCCGCAACATGTTGCAACATCACCCGCATACTCGCCTGAGACAGAGTCACTGCCAACAGCGAGCACCAGCAGCGGGCACCAGGAGCGGGCACCAGGAGCGGGCACCAGCAGGCAGCAGGTTCCCGGTGAGTGCTAAGCCCAAACCGTGTCCCCCTGGGTATAAGCAGGTACTGTGCTAACTGGCATTCAGTCATTTTTGATAGGTAGCCTGCAACAAGGACACTGAAGGGGAGCAGAGAAGAGGACAGGGGTGGGCAGCTTCACCCAGCTGCATTCATGAATGAACATGGAGGTGTTGTGCCCAGCAGACTGGGATAACCAGCACTGGAGGGAGCTTCAGGACTTGCTGATGGGTTTAATTAGAGATATTTCCAAGGTGACAGGCTGGACACCTGGTGAGGGACTAACCCCCCCCCCCCCCGCCCTCTTCCTCTGCCTAGGGGCCCAGGGCCCCTGCACCACACCGCAGCGACGAGGTGTCAGGCTGTCCGACAAGCTCGCCTGCCTCCCTGTTGCACTGGCCAGCAACAGCGCTGCACACGACTGCTGCAAATGTGGGCCAGCTGTAAATGCGATTTCCCCATCAAAAATCAGGGTGCGTTTCCCTGTGATGTGAGAACTCATTATGATAATGAGCCAAAAGCGTGTAATAGCTTAGGCTGAGATGGTGAACCTGTCCAGGGGGCTGAAGCCAGGGTCCTCCAACCACTGCAAAAACAGGTGCTTCCGTACGCACGTGTATCCCCAAGAGGGCTCAGGAGCAGTACCAAAACGAACAGGATGAAGAGCGTAGAGCGAAACTGACAGATGGGTGGTTGATGGGGAGAGATGGCGGACGTAGCACATCTCAGACAGACTGAAGTGAAAACCGTCACGCAGAGCAGACACAGACCACCGGGGGGCGCTCATTCCAAGTCTGCTCACAGCATTCCCCATAGGCAGGTCCACCTCCAGCGGGGCAGTCAGGGAAGCAAGGAATACCCATTAACAGAGCAGCTTTGCAGAGCGTTAGAGACACCTTCCTCTGAGCAGACATTAATGCATGCATAGCCATTTATAATCCCATATAAAATCCCTCCACTGATTCTTTGCAGACTTGCTGCCCTTGCTGTCCCCCCAGGAGTGGAAAATGGAGTAATCCAAAGGAGCCAACAGGAACCACGGCTATAAGCAGAAGCTACCTGCTCGCGGCTGCCGGGGCACTCTGGCTATGAGAGAAAGAGAGAGCGAGAGAGAGAGAGAGAGAGAGAGAGAGAGAGAGAGAGGAGCCCAGAGAGCAGAACACAGAGCGTCAGAGGACAGAGGGCAGGGGAAGCCATCGGCCTCCAGGCACAGTGCACACCCCAGTGTGACCTCAGAGTGAACCAATGGCCTCCCCGCAGGTGCTGGGACGGCACCGTGAGGATCGGATCCCAGCTGTGTCACAAACGGTTCAGGATGAAAATAGAGGGTGGGAGGGGCCAATTGACACGACTGCTCATCCACTGGGGATGCCTTACATTCCTCTGCAAGCGTATCGTCTGTCTCTGTCTCACAGACGCACGCACACATGCTCAACCAGCCTCACACACAGGGCCCCTGGCACAGGAGGAATTAACCAGTCAAGCTGGCAGCCGTCCCACATTCAGTGTAACTACGGCAACGAGGCTATACAGACTAGACCGTTTAACCCACCTTGATGAGCAGGCCTCAGTCTCCAGTCTCAGGAGGCTCGATGTGGGTGTTCAGGCCCATCCCCTCCCCCCAAACGTCTAAACCAGGCTGATACTCGTGAAGGTGCGAATGCCTACCAAAATGGTTTAAAGGCATCTTACGCCTGTTTCTAAAGGCATTTGATCCTTTCCCTCTCGCTGTTGCGCTCAGCACACAAGGTTTAAGTCTCTGATCTTCACTAAGCAGCATGTGCGTGCGTTTAATACAACATGAACTGAGCGCTGCCATAATGAAATGCAAGCCAAGGTAAAAGGTACAGAGGGGGGGAAGCACTATTACACCATCTGATTAATTGAAAGGAAAAAATAGGGGCATCCAATTACTTTATGAGGCCCTGTGATGTAAATAATATAAGGCACGGATGAAGTATTATGGTAATTAAAACTTAATAGGTCTTTCTCTAAAACCAGAGGACACCTTGGGGAAATGGCTCATTCAACTACTAAATTAAACTCGTACATCACACCCCCACCCCCATCCACTAAAAAAAAGGAAATAGATAGATAAATAAATAGTAGAGAATAGTGAAAGTGGTGAAGTGAGAAGCTACTAGTCCGGCAGTGGTGCCGGCAGTCGGACAGTGCATGAGCACACGGGCTGCTCACGGAGACCGTTTCCATGGCGCGGGTAACCGCTTTAAATCAAACCCCCAATAAAATAACATATCCCCACCTCGCCATTCACCCCGGGGCTTTGGCATGTCAGGCACTACTAAATTTACCTTCTCCCTCCTGCTCTAAATCCCAACAAACGCTAACAGCTCCGCGCTGGCTGCGTGTGCGGGCTGCGCGTGCGGGCCACGCAGCACTGCGTCGTGCTACACGGACGCGTTTGTGAGCGACGCATGCATGAGTCGAGGCCGCACACACGTGACAGCAGGTCCCCACTTTGGGTTTTTTGGTGTCTCAGAGAGCGTGACCAGACAGCCTGATCACATTATTATAATGGTCTGGTAACGCACTCAATGCAAGGCACTGGTTCCCCATTCATCAGTATACACGCAAAAGACAAGGGTTGCGGGCCAGATGATATTAGCGAATGCCTGCCCAGAAAGGGCAAAGGTCAACTGGGAAGAATTTTTTAATTTTAACGGCAAAGGTTTAATTTCGAAGGGGGGATAATGCAAACGCAACTATACTGATGAGCCAATCGATGGGCCTGCCAATTATCCACTGTGTTTACGATCAGGTCTCCTATGATGTACCCCAGAGTGTACACCCAGGGAACACAATGAATAAATCTTAGAGATACAATGTAAGGATGCCACATTGCCTTCAGAGCCCCACATATCACGAATCACTTTCATTGGGTCACATCATGCCTGTCAAACCTTTAACTTAATAGGGCTAGGTGAACAAACCAGCATGGATAAGCTGGGCAAACGGGGGTTTCCAGCAAAAAAGCTGCACACGGGAACTACGGTCCAACAGTGGGCGTAATCGTGGAGACTGTGGGAGACTGGCAATGAGGTGAGAGCGACAGGAAGGGATTCAGCAGGAAACTGCAAGGTACCCCCCCAAATTCCAATAAAGATCTGCAAGTAAAGGCACTTAGAGGATACGAAAACGAGAAGAGAGGGGAAAAAAAACAAACAAAATTCAACCCAAATGAAAAGTATCAGTATATTAAGAGCCCATAAAGTCACTGCCAGACTGTGCTCACCTCCCCACTGCTGTCTAATTAGCACACACATTATTGTAACCTGCACAGCACTACAGCACTGACACAACCTGGGTGGCGAATGACGCAAGAGCCGTTAGCGTGACTAGTGCACGCGGGATGGACTCCTGACACAGGCAGCATGAACCATGCCTGGAATTACATCGATGGGGCTGTTTGTTCCAATTACCCTTTATTACAAGCTAAAAGCTAGAAAGAGTACCGTAATTACAAAAATACTGGGTGCTAGTAATTACCTTTAATTACATTTATAAAATCATCATTTACATGCTATGTTAGTCTAGCCTACGCCCGTGCCTATAACTGACATGTGCATTATTAATGTGGTACAGTGTGATCCTCATCAATATTTGAGAATTACAGGACTGTAGTTATCGCAGTAACATTCTGAAGAGGCCGACTGCTTCCACACGTGAGCTTTTACAGGAACGTGACTGAGGTGCCAGGGATTTGGTGGGACGGGCCTGTACCCTGGTGCATGATCACCGCATGCCACCTACACCATAACCTGAGCCTGCATCCACAAGGTGACATGCTTTTGTTTCCCCGTACACCTCCCTCATGCCAAGATGGCTTTTGTGCCCCCTGTTTACGTTGTTTGTTAAACCTGTCTCCACTCCCGGCTCATAATGAAGTCCCTACTCATTCCTTCCATCCCTGAGTCACATGCTTCTCTTCTCTGTCCCACCCATGCCAAGCCCAGCGGTGACGCTCTGGTCTGAGCGCCGCATACGCATGCAGGAAGCCGCAGTGCGCTCCATGCATACCTGCATGCCGTCCCTGTGCACACCACCCACCGCTGCGCGCATCATACCTCCAGCAGAAAACAGGCCCCGCCCCTCCGTCCCCACAAAAATTCCAGCGGGCCGTAAACCCCGCTAGCCGCTCACTGCTATGTGTGCTGCCACGGCTGACCGACGGCACGGTTAACACGCAGCCCTGCTGACGGTGCTCGCCCAGACTACACCCACGCTGGAAAAAGCAGCGGAAGGCAAAGAGAAGCCCATTCGTGTGCGTTTCACTGCCCATGACCTGTTAAAGGTCTTCACAGGTCCAGTCAGAACAGTCATTCCAGTCAACAGAGCAACATGTTTGCACAGAAAACGATCAGCAGTCATGTCAAAAATCTAACGGAGGCACTCATGTTGCATAACAAACGCAATCTGCCTCCCGAGCATATAAATATCCGAGATGGAGGTGGGTGGGGGTGAATTCAATGGAAACCGCATTAAACTGGGGAGGGGGGGGGGGGGGGAGAAAAAATAACACTGGCCTTCAGCCTTGAGTGTAACATCTTATAGAAGCAAATCTGGCACTCTACCCTGTGGTCAGTCACCAGAAGAGCACAGTCTCAGACCGTTAACAAAACTGTGGAGTAAGAAAGAAAAAAACAGCAGCATATGGACCACGTATTGCTATGCCGTCTGTCTGACATGATTATCTGATGAGTCAGTTTCACAGGCTCCCGGCGGGAACGGGCTCCGGAGCGCAGAAGATGGGGCGAGGCTCGGCAAGCCAGCAGAGGGGGCAGGAAACGGCCTGGCGGCTCGCGAGGAGTCTCCGCGCAACGGACGGAATCTGATTCGCAGGGATTTCGAAAGTCGTTACATAAATTTAGCTGGAGAAATGTAAAGTACTGCGGGCCTGCTGGCTGAGCACATGCTGGCCTACATACGGACCAAAAGCTCAAAGGCTGAAAAAGGATGACAGCCGCCCCCCCGCTCTGATTCACCTCGGAGGCAATGGGAGATCCCTTTTCATCCAAACAGCCCCGAGGCACCCGGAATGAGTTCTCCCTACGACTCGCTGTGCCACTTTGATCCCCCTGCTCTAGCCAGCCCTAGCTGGCACCTGGGAGAATGAGCCGGTGGGCAGGAAGCAGCGGTAAGGTGTGGAAACGCCCCCCACCGCCCAGTGTGCACAGTCTCTGCTCACCTACTAATGGTACCACAAAATGCCATCCAAAGGGCGCTTTTCTCCGGGCGCCACGGGCACCATCACACTGATGTCAGCAGAGACAGACTCGTATCTGGTACTGCCCGACTGGCACCTGAATGTCTCTCCCTGAGCGAGAGGCAGACCCCGAACTCCAAACCTGCCTGTGATCCTGCAACCGGACAACAGACTGCCTTTTCCCGTCACACAGGATCTGCACTGCAAAGACGATGGCGCTGACTCCATAGCTGTGGAGATCGGTTGTTCCAAAGGTCACTGGGTTCTTGAGGGCAGGATGTGACCAGAGGATGATGCCGGGGGGGGTGGTGATGCATGTGCCATCACTGTGCCACCGCTCAAATGGAACCAACGCCCTTCAGTGGTCTACCTGCTCACAGCCCATCAGATGGATTTTTACTGGAGCTGAAGCAGCAGAGACAGCGTGTGGAAGAAAAGCGCGACGCTTCAGGCAGACTGAAGAGAACGACTGTTCACATTCAGCCAGGTATCTGTTTTCCTGCTTCACTCAGGATCACCCCTAAGAAATCTCCTCATTGAAACGGCACAGTCTTAGCTTTTAATGTACCCTACTCATAAATCCAACATACAACCCAGTAGAGCTGTATGATTCAAGGTAAAAACATAAATGGTGGCATTTTTCCACTCAGAATCAAGATTTTCACTCACAATATCACATGTAGTCTTCATGAAGTTGCAACAATATATAGAGATGGTAAATATATCATTAACATGTAGGTGTCGGCTGATACTGATTAAAAATCAAGATACTGAGATCAATCAGATGTGTCAATCTTGGCAGATACAGTCGGCAGATATGTAAAGTCAATATTCAAAGTTAGCAGCACCAAAGCTAAAGACACAACTAAAATCCTAATAATTGCAATGACTGCATCGGAGGATCAACCCTGCTGATTATGACGAGGGATTTCGTGGCTCCACCACATAGACGAGGTCTCAAAGTACCTCAAAGCTCATGACGCAGTTATTTATTATTAAATGCAGCCCACAGATCGATCTTCTGTTTTCCATAGAATAAAAAAACGATGTAAAGTCATTCTGTTAATCCGCACTGGCGAGCTTCGCCACAAGAGGAGCTACGGAAGGCCACAGGCTCAGTTCCCCACATCCAAGCTGCAAAAATGGGCACCTCCTCCCATGAGAGACAAATGGTGGACAAGCAGCTTCACGGCACTGGCGTGAGGATCTCTACATGCTACACTCTCTCTGGGTTGCCTGTTCTGCTCCCCTCACTCCTGCCAGTCCATACAGCCTGCCAGGCTGTACAGTAACAAACACAATGTTCACTACCATCAGGGGGTGGGTTGTAAACTGCCAGAGAAAAACGCAACATTACAAAAAGTGCGACCACAACAAAGAGGATGGCCTCGGTGTGGCCTGCGTGCCTCCTACCATGTTTTTGGCTTCCCTGTTCCAATACATTCACCAGGTTATTGCCACCAATTATTTTGTGAGCAGCCCGTGAAATCTGGCAAACATGAGTTGTTGTTATCAGCAGAAACCCCAAAAAACCACAGTGGGGGAACCACGCAGGTGTACGGGCACTGCGGCATCAAATCACAGCCAGCGGGCGCGGTGCGAAAGGGAGAACCTCAAATGGGCCACATTTAGAAAAGCAAAAAAATAATAATACACAGTGAGAAAAGACAGTTTCCGCTTTGTTCAGAGACCTCCTCGGCATGCGGCTGGAGTGGCTCTCACCGCGGCGGGTAGAGCCTGCAGGGTGAAAGGGGGTAACACCCCGACCCCACCCCACCCCAGCAGACACAGCCTGGGACCTGTACAGGTCTGCTCCCCTCTATGTGGACTGTACAGAACAGAGTCGTTTATCGCGGACGGAGGCGTGGCTGTAGAGACCAGAGGAGGCGCTCCCACACGCTGGGACATGGGCTATTTCTGTGCATTCAACACACGTGGCTAAGAGGCACCCGAGGGGTGGGGGGGGGGGTTAGGTGGCACTACAGCAAGGAGAAGCCTCCCCCTCCCGGCGCGCGTGCCATCTGCCACGGGCATCCCGACCCCAGATCCCCCAGGGCGCCGGCGCGTGGCACTCGTCCGCCGTGGCAGCCTGTGCCCTGCCCTCCGGCTCGGCGCCGCCGGCAGGAACGGGGCTTAAAGGGACGTCAAAACAGCTCGGCGAGAGAAAGCTGCCGGCCGTGATCGGCGCTGCCGTGCCTCTGCCGGGCCGCGGCTCCCCAGCTGGCGGGCTGGACGGCGGCCATGGCGCCATCTCACATGGGCTTTTCCCAACCGGGCAGAGGGCTTGGAGTGGACAGACGCAGAGGGACATGAAGCGAGCAGAAAGGACTCCAGCGGCTAACAAACGAGCGGAGGGCTCGGCCTGGGGAGGCTCGGGCACGGGAAAAGCACTGATGGCACACTGTTAATTAGATCAAACAGTGGCTAAGAGGCACCGAGAGAGGGGCAGCAGGAGTGGGAGGAAGAGGGACAGATTTATCAGAATGTCAATGGCATTCAACAAAGCAAGGAAAGTCTTTGGCTGGGGCGGAGAGGGCTGGGCAACAAGAGGGTAAGAGGCAACGTCCTGTTTGGGGATATCCTCGGTGAAGCCAAGTCGTGACATGTACTGAAGGGGGGTTGGGGGGGGGGGTGGCAGGCAGAAGGTAAGGCTGCTCCCAGGCAGGTTCAGTCAAGCCAAATTCAGGGTTAAAACAGCTTGTCCTATTTATAGTGCTGAGGCCTGGGTGTGGCTAATGGAGGCAAGCACCTAAAAATAAAGCATGTTTATGAGAAAAGGTGCTTTAAGGGGCCCAGCACCAAACCAGCATTATCTCTTGTCAAAGGGGAGATATTGGTTTTACGGCACATAGCTAAACGCAAAATGATAGGCTTAGTATGACCAAGAAATTTATCATCTTGCAAAATCTCTGTCTGTATGTCTCACTGATGTGTTATATAGGACAAACAGGATTTCATTTACTGGGTTTAATGCCAAGTCATTTAGCATGGTCCCGTGAAGCTTCCAGACCCGGGATCCTGAGGAGGATCCAGTCACAGCTTTTGGTTTTACACCCCCTGCCCCCAGCCACCCCCAGATGGACGCAAAGACTAATGAGACCTCTGGCTTTATGGGTCATTTTCAAAGAGCCCAGAAATCCTCCAGCAGCCATAAGGGGGGAGAGTGGACACAGACCCTTGGGGATGATGTCAGGCTCCACAAGCTGGGTAAGATCTGCAAAAGCCTCAGACTGGACAGACATGCTCCCCTATAAATCCACACTAACTCCGCGGACTGATGCGAACAGGAGTGCCGTTCCAGGTTATCCTAGTGATTGCGTGGGAAAGCGGCAAAGCTCATTCCACGCGACCTTCCCAAGCCCTCTGCCGATGGGAACCACCACGCAGCCTGAGACCTGGCAAAACGACCCAGCCACAAAAGGTCACCATTATGGAGGTGTGAGCGAAAGTGGGGGTGGGGAGGCACACGGGCACACATGCGGCCAGGCCTGGCATTTCCATTTGTCGAAACGACCGGGAGACAAAGAAGTGAAAATGCAGTGACCTCCAAGGTCAATAATGAGCAGCAGGAAGTGTTCGGCAAAGCACAGCAAAACGGCATTTCTGCAGACGCGACGGGGAGGGGGGAGACGTACATAAAAAGAAAAAAAAACAAACAAACATGAACAGTGACTGGTCAGGCACACATGCAGAGAGCAGACTTGCGGAATTATTAGGCATCAGCGATCAACCAACAGGTAGAGGGCCGGCTGAATGGCGTCAGAAACGGGTCGCTTGGGCTGACAGTGGCCTGCTGCAGTACCTGTGCCACAAGATGTAAATCCTGTCAACATTTCTGATTCTCACCATTAAGTATTTATGAGCTGCAACATTATCTCCAAAGTGAAGCGACCCCCGCAGGCAGCTCCCGCTCCCCAAATCACTTATTTCAGAAGAAAATAAATAAATAAGGACTGAAAACGCCTCTGGCCTCCATTATTCGGGGCGTCCAAATTCTAAGTCCAGCCTTTGATCTGTTTGCAGCTCGTGGCTATTTGCATTCTGTAATGAGATCAAACGGGCCGGGCTGCAGCCTCCTCGCTTTAAGAGGCTGGGCACATGCGGGCACCGCGGCTGCATCTCGCGGTCACACATGCGTCTGCCCGTGCGACCCACCGCCCCTGTGGGGCTGCAGTTGTGCGAGATAAGCTCCGTACCCAGGGTGGTGGCAAACCAAGAGCAAACACCGGTGCTACATCCCAGTTGCTACAGAGCCACTTACAGTTTACCTTGGCACCTTGTGCTCCGGAGAAACCTTGCAGGGAATTCCTGGGGTGCCGCATAGTTGTGTGTTAGTTTCCTGTGGGGAAGTTGGGGCAGGACAGGATGAAGGCGGGGCCAGTGTCAGCCTGTAGCCGACACAGAGCAGGATATACTATTACAGAATGCTACACATTAAGCTAATTCCGACACTAATTCAGGCACACTGCTGTCTTCACTGATGATTACAGTCAATGCCTCCATCTCAGGTCATCAACAACCCATTTGAGGATAGGAGAAAAATCAGAGCAGGCAGCACGAGGCATGGGCCGAATCCCCACAAAACCTCCTGCTTAAGCTGCCATTTAGTGGCAAAAACCAGTTGAATAACTGAGGTGTGAGCAGTAATCAGCCTGCGACTATATAACGATGGGTATGCTTTTGAAAACAGTTTTTAAATGAAGATCTAAATACACCTGATCTAATTCATAAACACCACCCGCCCTCCCCTATTCAGTGCACCCCAGGGCCCAGCTGATGTCACCCTCCAAGGCAGAACCACATCCAGCCGCCTGACCGGATTAAGCTCTGATCTGTATCGGGATTATTGGCCCGCCTGGCAAACGGAGACTTAAACCCTGGAAGACGGCAGGAGCTCTGCAGCGAGCGATAATCCTCTAATACAAACCTGGCTAATGTCTTTAACGGAGGTTTGTGTGTGTTGCTAAGGGATGCCAACTAATACTATTTGGTGTTTTTGGGCTATTCAATTAGGAGCGGGGGGATGGGGGTGCGAAGAAGAGGAACTCGGGATTAAACCCAAAGCAGTGTTGAGACTCGTTAACGTTTTGGAACCTCGTGCCCAGTTCCTATATCGTAACCCACTGTAGACAAGGATACCCTTCAGACTACCTGAAGAGCCCAGTGCATGCATCTGGTAGGTTTTGCGTTTGGCTTTCAGTGCCCAAGCCAGACTTGCAAATCCAGGACTATAGCTATAGAGCTGGGGCTGACTGTACAGTCCAGTAGGCAGCCGCGATGTCTAACCGCAAACTGGGAGTCCATTCCGCAGCTGAGGGGCCGCTGGCGGTTTTCCTTAACGAGTCAGAGCCGGCCGCCTGTTAGCCGGCCCTCACACAGTCACACTCTGGGGGCTCCAAGCCTGCCAGGTGAACGACCCACTTCATTAGCCTGGGGAGAACGGACGCTGCACTAAGAGTCCTGGCCCCGCGAGCCCACACTTCGGGCTCCTCAGGGCAGGTGACATCACCACCAGAGCAAACCGCAAAGCGACGCCAAATTCAGAGCCAGCACTGCTGTCACTACTCAGGCCAGCGTGGGCTAATTATGGGAGGCCGCATGCCTTTTTTCGGCCGCGGTACCACGAACTCCTCCTGAGAGCCGGAGAGGACGCGCTACAGCTTTATCCGCGGAATCTAATTGCTGGCTCACGGAGGCCGTGCGCATATCCGCCTGCCTAATACTGCTTTAATGTTTTTTGACCTTGATAAATTCTCTTCTCTTATTGACAGCGCTTATTGATATTTCTTAAAAGAGCTGGCTAATGGAGTCCTATTGAGATGATTAAATGAGTTGTCTCTGCCTGGATTAGCCAGGCTTCATCTCCTGCGCTCAGCCTGTATTATCATAGGGAGCAGACGAGTGCGTGCGCTGGGTTGGAAATGTCTGCCGCCGCCGTCTCCGGGGAAGCGTGGGGAGGGCTGGGGGAGCAGTAATGCGCCCTGATCCCCCCCCCCCCTTCCCCATACACACCGACACAACACACAAACACCCACAAAATCATCTATTTTCCAGAGATACTCACACCCTGAAAATCAGCTTTCCCCTTCAGACAGACAGACACAAACACACACACATACATGTACACACGCGCACGCACACACAGCGTCAGCCTTTGAAGATGCACAAACAAAGCTGGAGACGGGCGAGATGGTGAAGACAAAAAGGAAAGATAGAGTAAGGGGAAGCAGGACTTCATTAAGGAAGTGCAGTGATCAAGAGCGCAGCGGCTACATGCTGTACCCAGACCCCATCTCACCCCTCTCCAATTAAAAACACTCCTGCTTAATCACACGCCAACTCAAACAAAACACGACTGACGTTTGAAGGAAACGACATTTTCAAAAAGTCTAAAAGCCCAAGCTCGCAGAACGCTATGAAGACAGATCTGAGGACCCTGGACTATTCTGGTGACCCCGAGAAACCCCACAGGGGCTAAAGGCAGATACTATGAAAGACAAAGGTCTCATCACACTAGTGAAGACATCACAAAACTGTCAAGTCCTCTGTCTGAGCAGCTGCACTGCACTCCACACTTCCCTGTCCACTTCCCCTTGGTTTCAGGTCATTCACAGCTACATGACAAGAGTGTTCTGCCCCTAGAGCTCTGTTTGTGGCTGCTACACTCACCCTTTGTACTCCTGCAGATGCCCACCGGAGGCCTGACTGCTTACAAGCATCTCTGCCACACTTGGGCTGCCTTTTCTCACTCCCGCATTCACACCAATCCTCAAAGGACTCAGCTGATACAGACAAGAGACTTCCTGAACATTCGCCATACTCCGCCCCGAGGACAAAACAAAAGCCGTCTTTTCCAAACAAACACCAGACTGCAAAAAAACTGCTAAGTACCCTCCAGCTTTTCCACCAGAAGAGGTTCCCCTCACCTTCCACCCGCTGCCCGCCTCCCTGTAGTAGGGGAAGTTGTCGCAGATCCACTGGTAGATCTCGCTGAGGGTCATCTTCTTCTTTGGCGAGCTGTTGATGGCGAAGGTGATGAGGCTGGCATAGCTGTAGGGCGGCTTGCCGTCCTTGTGCTGCTGCACCTCCTCCTGGTCCAGCGTGGTGCTGGGGTCCAGCAGAGCTCCCTTCTTGGGTCCACCAGGGCCGTGGGTGCCCTGGGTGTCCGCCTTCTGGATGGCGGCCCGCATGGTCAGCTGCGGCAGCCAGTCCATGGAGGTCAGGCTGCTCTCCAACTCCGACGTCATGGTGAGTGGGGAGGCAGAGGGAGCGGGGGGGCGTGGAGGAGGGGGGAGGGGGGGCTCCCTCAGCTCACAGCGCTGTTGACGTGCCTTCACTCCACACGCGGTCTGGAAAAGCAGAAGGCGTGTGTTAAGCTACAAAGTTGGGTACACTTCACGGATGGGTCCCGCCCACAAGCAGGCTGCCCAATCACAACAGTCTATGTACTCAACTTGTACACTTTCACACAGTTCGTGACTCAACCCTCGTTTTTTTTTTTTTTTTTTTTAAACTGGCCCTCGAGGCCGAGTTAGTGATGGGGACCCACACGCCCACACTACCAGGCAAGGCAGAAAGGCTCCATTCTGGACCAAATGCAGGGCAGGACGCGTTAAAACACTGCTCTGCGCCGAGCCTCAGGGCGCGCAGTCTGGCACATTACACACATGCATGCGCACAAACACAAACATGCACATACAAACACACGCACACGTTCAGTTCTTACATTCCTGTCACTGTAGGGATTCATTTCTGTGGGCATAACTTTTCCAAACTATATCCAGCCCTAACCTTAATCACAAAGTAACCAAAAAAAAAACACTTTTGGCTGTTTTAGTTATTTGATTGCATTCACAGATTTATATAAAATTGAGTTTTACATTGTGAGAACATCAAAAAAATGCTAAAATGAGTTTTACCACCTTGATGGGACATTTAGTCCCCACAATGTGGCCAATGCAAACCCACACAAACACAAACACATGCACTCACCCCCCACAACCAGGCTGAACCCCACCCAGCCGCCTACCCTGTCGTACTCGCTCCAGCTGAGTCATATCTGTAACCGGACCTGCCGGGTGAGTAAATGCTGGGGAATTGTTTTCACAACTGCCGCACGAATCGGGGAAAGGCCAGGAGGAATCCCGACCAACACCCCATCCCTCCCCAAGAGTGTCTTGGGCTGCGGCCTTGGCCGCTCCTCACAGTGCACCCCCCACTATTTTTATAGGGGAAAAGGCTGGAGACTGGAGCACAAGCTCAACACTCCTGCTCTGCAGAAGGACACAGCAGACCTCCCACCAGGAGAACAGCTGAAAGACAACTAGGCCCATGGAAGCAGGCGTGCACCATCTCTGCAGCATACCACCCGCCCCCAAGTCCAAAGAGTCACAGCAGATCTCCATGACCAATCTCTCTGTACAGGCCCATGTACCACAAGAGTCACCTAGCGCTGGCTGGGAATGCACTCTGCTCACCCAACGTGCGACCAGCTAATGGCGCGTCAGGGCATCTTCTCGCTCAGACACGGGGAGTCCTTTCCGATTTATGACGCAGAATTCCATTCATCAAGGTGAAAAGTCCGGGGAGGAGCTACGCCCGTGCTTCCACATGAGTCACTGCGAGCATAGCTTGCACAAACCCGGTTCCTCAGCAGAATAACGAGCAAAAAACTTGGACTCTGGCAACCTCGTAGTTCCAGAGCAGAAATGCAAAAAAAAACAGCTCTTTAAGAGACAGTGATGTGCCATTTGCCTGGCATTTTATTATGAGCCCTCCCACCCCATTCATAAAAAGGCACTGTCCACTAGGGGAGCCAACGATCTGGAACATCTGTGTGAGGAGACAAACACAGTGGAATAGCCCACGGACTCAGCTCTGATGTTGTTTCTTCCCCGGACATAGCACACCAATGCTGGTTATTGGTGTCAGGGAGGCCATACTCCCACCATTCACATCACACACTCAGAAACACAACAAGAACCCACTGTTCTAACCATGTTGGGGGGGGGGGGGGCACAATCCACCAAGTGGGATGAATGAAACATACAGAAGTTTCATCACCATGCAGGTACACTGCTAACCCAAAAATTGCCAGGCTAACTGCAGAGCCGAGATGAACAGCAGCTACAGAGAGTGAGATGGGGAATGGGAGAAAACGACATAGGAATAGCATTCGCCTTCACTGTGGAAGGAGCAGCATTTACATGGATTACCTTCAAGTGTTTCATCTAAAATCTGGGTAAGTAGCAGCATGATTCCGATTCATTTTCACATCCCGTTCACCGCAGAGTTATTTGCTATGTTGGTAAGACTGCTCTCTGTAAAGGGATTAAGCAGCAGGGAGCAGCCCTACAATTAAGAAACCAACAAAAGGCACATTTGCAGTAATGAGAAGCACACAGCAGATCAGTGTCCTCAGCACATCCAGGCATTAAACAGATCCCTACAAAACAGAACAGCTTTTCCAAAGAAGAAATATCACAGTAGTGACATGTAATTGTAATTTCTCCTCTAATTTCACTTCCGAAAGGCACAGAGATGGACAGCAGACACCTGCCTTCCCTCCTTCTGAGCCTGGAGATCAAAGAGCCGTCGAACAGAGCAGAGACATGAGCACTCGTGAGACACAAATCATGGTTATATATTTATCAAGATGGTGCCATGACCACTACAAGCCCCTGCATCCACTGGAAAAGGCTGCAAAAGGGCGGGGAGAATAATCCTGGAGAACATACTAAAAACACGTAAGGTATATGAACCGACGGAAAGGCATCCAGCTGACATACATCTCGCTTTGTCCAAACAGCACCTGAGAATCACAGGAAGTTACAGGAAGGCACCTGTCTTCGTAAAGGCCCCTTTCAGAAGAAGCAGGAGTTCATCGCTTAATCAGCCCAGCAATCCTACTCCAATGAGTCGTCCTATTGTGCAGAATATCAAGCCTGGTTCCATGGAATCAGTCCTTCAGTCCTCCCTTCATCTCCAGCTTCAGCTGAACTCTCCTCAATTACAAGTTGGACGAGTTTATCGCTGCTCTAAGGCAGTGTTTCTGAAACCGGTCCTTGGGGACCTACAGCCAGTCCACGTTTTTGCTCCTTCCTATGGGAGGTGGAAGGGAGCAAAAGCATGGACTGTCTGTGGGTCTCCAAAAACCGGACTGGGAAACAATGCTGTAAGGATATCAAACCCCATTCCCAACTCCATCTTCAGTTGAGTCACCAAGGGTAAATATTAATATTGGTCTATCAAAATATTTTAAGACCATATGCTTTTTCATTTGACCAAGCTGTTTGGCTGCTATCAAGCCTCAACATTTAAACACAAGAAATATTAAAAGTCTTCAATGCAAATTAAGCATACCTGTCAGTAAATCAATGCCAAAACAAGCATGATTGAACATCTACGGCACAGATGTTTGTCATCGCTAATTAACACCATAATATATGCCACTCTTATAATTGCAAATGTCACAGGGGAGCCGGCTTTCCCATTCACAATCCCAACATCAGCGACAGCACAACCCAGAAACAGGTTGTGGCACCTTGAGCTGGAGTCGGGACTCGTGTGACAGGGCAGCGGAGAGAACGCCTTGCAGGAGGGAACCATCTCACCTCTGCCTCTTTCAGTGGGAGATTCCTCACTTTTTCCACCCCTCTGGGTGAGGGCTTAGGGAGGTGTTTCAGACCTGCAAACTGAAATATCCCAGTCTTTCTTCTGCGGTTCCACACGACACTTGTAATCACACGGCACGGGAGGCCAGACTCATCTCCATTAAAAGGAAAAAAGGTAATGGCAGAGGCTTTAAATGTCAGTCTTCCCTCTCCATTAAAGGCTTAATGGTTCCACTGAAACCACCCAAAGGAAGAGAACATTAATTAGCCAGTCATTATTTCCAACACTGTGCTTCTTTATTTGTATTTTTTTTAAACGACGTGTCAATTGTTGCCATTTGAGCATCAGCACTGAAGGTGTTTGCCCAGGTGGGGGGGGGGGGGCCAGCCAAAAACGAATTACAACCAAGACCCCCCCGCCCACCCCCAACACTACATTACCACAACTGCAGCCAGCTCCCCAGGGAATTACAAACCCCTCCAATCAAGCTCTGCAAGTGTGCATCTGAATCAGAACATAAATACAGTGACTGCAAATAACCAGTGGGGGGGCACTGCTAGAGAACTGTGGCCTGCCATGTACTCAGGGCGCCAAACCCCCTTTGTAGTACCGGTCAGGCTTGAACTGAGTCCCCCCCCTCCCCACTCTGAAAAATGCACATGTGCTCAGACACAGAATGCACAGTAAGGCCAATAAACCTCCCAAACACGGCAGGAGGGATGTGAATTTATACGATGGTAATTACGCCTCGTGAGGATGTCGGGCACTCCTCTCCGTGCTGGGGGGGGCAGCGGCATCCAGAAATGCACGTCATGGCCATTCTCCAGGGAGCAGAGACAGCAGCTCCTGTGACTGAACGTATCTGGCCTGAGTCACAGCTCGCTGTCCACTACACCGACGGATCCAGACCCAGCAAAAGCTCATCACAGGGAGAGACCCAGGGCAAAAGACTGCACACACCCTATCCCTGAGAACTGTCCCTCAGCCAGTGTCTCCCCTGTGTACCCCGCAGAGCAATGTGAAGCCACCTCACCAGTATTATAGATAAATCACTCTCAATCACAGCCTCTCCGGGGCAGCATTCAGGTAGAAGCCCGGCTGTTTCTAGGCTCCACTTTGACCACATATTCACGTGACACCGCTCCACTCCATCACATAAAAACTTCACCCAGGTTCAACCTGGCAGGCACTGCCAAATTTCATAGACATAAATGACACACCCATCCCCTAAAATAAAAAACCACACCACTGACATAAGAATAAGGTTTCATTAGCTGAACTGGCATCGGTTCAAACAGATCTCCCTGTTTTGTCTCCAACGCCACGCCACCCGTCCTCTGCCGGGCTTTGACACACAGGCTATAATTAAAAGCGTTTTACATTATTTGCATTAATCAATATCCAATCTCAGAAATAATTAACGGCATATTAAATGTTTTTCCGCCTCACAGACCTGGGTGCCACATCGTCATTAAGCTGATAAAGGCTGCGCTCGGAGAGCTGGAGCTGAAGCCTTTCCATGCAGATCTCGCATCAGTCCTCATGCGGCAATGTGCCGTTCGTGCCCCCCCCCCCACCCCAAGCCTGAGGAGGGGGAGAAGGGAGTGGCTGAAGCAGGGGTCAGAGAGGTCTGGCAGGGCGGCACCAAGAGGAGCCGTCCTTGGCAGAGCAAAGGAGGATCCCCTGGCCTTTGACACGTGACCTTGTGTGTCACAATCATGCTTTCCATTTTGTTCCTCTGATCTATTAATGGCAAGAGCGTGACACACACACACACACACACACACACACCTCTTTGTGAGGACTGTCCATTTCTACAGGGGGAAAAACCCTAATAACAATGACAACCTTTGTTGAGGCCAAAAAAAATTATCTCCACAGTTTAAAAATACTAGGTGTATCACCCCACAACGTAACATATAGATAATACATTAAAATCACGGAAAAAAAAAATAGTTAGCACGCACACACACACACACACACATACACACAAATGGGTCAGACCCCAGCAGCCACAGGCACACTCGCTTTTTGTCCGTGGGAAGAATTACTGCAGGACATTGCTTAAAATGGAGAAAGTTAGTGACAGAAAGACTGATGATTAGCCATTGAGGGTTAACCTCTGAAACGCGGGAGTGAGTCATCACATGGGAGGGAGTTCCCAGCATGCACAGGGGGAATTCCGGTGACCTGTGACCAAACCAAGATGTGAACCTCTCCATGGCAGAAATGAGCGCCTGGCGGTGGGCGGGGGCGGGTCTCGGTGCCAAGCTCTCTCAAATCTTGAGAAACCACAGCCCGCTGCTGCGCCAGCACTGCTGCCAGCCAAGCTGCCTCACAGCAGGGCCAAAAAGCGCGGAAGCAGAGCCTACAGCAAGGCAGGTACAGCACAACTGACTTCAGAATGACAGTTTCGCAAGAGGCATTAAAAAAAAAAAAAGGACCACAAAATGAAGAACATGGGGAAATAAATCCAGATCGTGGCATGTAATGCAAATTTTTCAAAACATGCTAAAACTATGCACACAAAGACATTCACCTGCAGTTCATCAGGTGCAGGAATGGCTAAATGGCTGCGCTGGGTAAATGGCGGTGGCAGCCCCCACTGACAGCCACACCCTGCTCCCCGGACAATGCTGCTTTGGACTTCATGCATACTGAACAAGGAAGCGCGCTGGTGTAAGGTTTAGTCAGAGTCTCCAGCCTCACAGTCTTTTCGCAATGATCTGGAGGAGACAGATACCCCCTTGTAGAGACACACCCCATAGTTTTCACCCCAGGGTCACCCCAGGCAATACAGATCTAGGCAGGATGACCTGTCATAGCAGCCTATTCTACTTTAGGCAATGATTGACGAGAAGCACCCATTTTAAAGGGAGACCAAGCATAATCTATCAAAAAGCAGAGAAGCATGCAGGGCAAGGAACATGGCTGTATAAGTTCATTGGCATCGTCTGCAGAATGTCGGAGCAAACATCTATATTTAAATACGACGTCCAATTCAAAGTGTGGGCGTCCTGATTAAGGGGATTCTAAGGTCACTGAACACCTGAGCAAAGGGTGAGCATAGCACAGGAGAAGAACCAGCAGAGAGTGGAACAATCAATGCAAAGTCCTGCATGTGGCATGTATAAGGAGAACCAACCTGACACGACCACCCCGTACACCACCAAGCAAACTGGATCTCCAGGGCAAGACAAGACTGATCTTTCAACCCTCACTGGGTTCTGAAGTACCGCCGCATGCATGTTTAAAGTCCAGGAGGGGGTTGGAACCATGCTCCCCGCAAGTCCCATATTTAAACCAGAAAGACGTTTATATGTCTTCATGCGCTTGGGTTCCTTACGGCATTTTCGCATCAGAGCAGGACATGGGCAGCAGCAGGTCGAGGCCTGCATGAGCTGCAGTAGAGCTGAAGAAAAAGCTAACTCCTCATAATGCATTCCAGCAGTAACTGCTAATGGCTCGCTCCTCCTAACCCATTAATCCCTGTGTTTCCTTGCAAAGCCCTCACTTGTTTGCGGTACGTGACAAAAACAGCCTCACAGGTGACTTTGGAGGCTATGGAGGATCCTCCTCACCCAGCAGCTTGCTGGCCTGCTTCGCAAGATGAGCAGCTCGACTGTTTCTTCTAAACAAACAGGCGAGGTTTCACTATCCCTCCCTTTGACTTGACTTAAACAGGGGAAAACCTCAAAGCATTTCAATTAAAAAAATCCTGCACGCTATCACGGCCACTGCAGCCAAACAGTCTTGTGCAGTCTTAACTGCAACCACAGGATGCTGGCACCAACTGCTTGCGGGGAGAGGGGAGCTATTTGGAAGGAGAAGCGGGGTTTTTATTTACCTGTGGATGGAGCTCCTCCTTCCTGCTTCTAACACGCCAAATAGTTCCAATTCTTGCGGCTTCTTAACCCTCAGGCCGCATTGTTATTTTTTCAGGGGCGTGGACATGGGGGTGGTATCGTCCTGCCGTAACAGTTTCTATTGCCATTGCAACAAAATGCACTTGGGCCATGGAGTTTTAGCAACCTACATCATGCTTACGGCTGTGCGATATACCGATATTATATCGTGTATGCGCAATAATCACCAGGGCTTCAGATGACGGGCCAAACATTTGGCCGGATGCCGGCTTTTCGGCACTATACAGACATTTATTCACACCCACAAATTGGTAAGCAGATTAGTAGCCCGCCTAAAATGTTAATGAGATGTGTTCTGTGATGTCGAAAAGTTAGTAATGTTTATAAGCTTGAGTATCTTTTTGTTTATTAAATTTCATTAGCGGAGCACACCACATAATACTGTTTTGGTAAACTACGGTTTGGTATACTTCAGATATTAACTGAAGTGGCGGCAAAGAAAGGAACAGCTCAGCGGCCATGACATCTTTTAAGAGATCTTGCGGATAAACAAGGAAAAAGACATCGGCGGTGTGGTGCTACTTTTTGCAGTTTAAAGTACGACGCATTTATTAAACATGAGGATATGCTGAATTTATACTGATTAATTACTTTTGGGCATCATAAAATGCCTTATTAATAATTTAGGCAAACTATTAATCTGCTTAAGAAATTGTGGGCATGAACGTCCGTATAATACCGAAAAGCCAGAGTCTGGCCAAATGCTTCGTCTGTCGTCTGAAGCCCAGGTGAATATTGAGCAAGCACGATATAATATCGATATGATATTGGCCAGCCAAAAGCATGCAGTTTCCACCATGCAGTCCACTGAACTTATCAGCCATTAAAAGGCAGTTTTCAAAAAGTACCTTTCACATCAAAACTATGGAAAGTGTTGCATCACTGAAACAGGCAGACATCTTTCACATTCCTAAATTCAAAACTGTCGACTGTCCCCTTAGCAAAAAGTTTTTACAGTCCCTTTCGTACTCATTCAGGAGGAGTCTTAAATCATCATGAAACCACCCCCCCCCAACCCTACCACACTTGAAAGCACTTCCCAGAAAGTTCAACTGAGCAGCTCCTCTGCTGCTAGACTCAGCTGTCTTTGTCAGACACACCACCCACCACTGCAATGCAACAGGCTGTCACAGGGGTTGACACTGCAGACCTGCCTGGCCCACAGCCAACTGTAAGCTGCTACCTCACCAATCAGACGCTTTAGGGATATGCCACCCATTTCAACCTTCAAATGAAGCCTTGCCCATTCGCTGGAGCACATTTAAAACCACAAAAATAAAAAACAAACTGGAGGGAAAAGTAGAAATCAAAGACGGCCTAAAGCAATTCAGCAGAGAGCAAAGAGATCACCCCAATAATGCAGGAGCTACAACACGGCGTGGGAACTACAATTTCTCAGGAGAACATCATCATGGCACATGAACACACCCAGCCCATGCGACCAGGCTAGTGCAGAAGGTAAAGGAACCACAAAAGGGACTGAACACACAGTGCAACACGATCACTAGCTGGCTGCACTTAAAGCCCTTGCATAACCAGTTTGTTTGGCAAACAAAGACCACAGCATGGCAGCACAACAAACATACTGGCGCGAGGTGATCCTGCATCTCTGTGAGAACCGTGCCAGGATGGAAGGACTCTTCCCAGAGAGATCAGCTGAGTCTGCATGAAGAACTGAGCACAGACACCCCAGCCCACAGATACAAATGTAACACACAAGACTCATCACAAATAGTGCCTCAAAAAATACCAAAGACTTGGCAGGGATGACAGGAGGAGAGATGACCATGTCATACAGGGTTACTCTGCAGAACTCTGAAGTCCTCTTGCTCAGCATTCTCTGCAGACATCATCACACCAAAATACCCTTTTGTGGCAGCTTCACAGATGATTGGTGGCCACTGTGTGGTAAGTCATTATACATTATTTTCATCCAAGGTGCTCCCCTACGACCTCTCACTACAAGAAGAAAGAAAGGAGAGGCCACCCTGTTTTCAACCACTGGTCCTACATTCAGCTAAAGCTTTATAGCAGGAAAACAAATCAAAGCAGAGGAAGCTGAAATAGCACCAGCCTGAGGAGAAGCTATAGGGTGCTGGTGGGGTTCTAGGAAGTCCAAGAAAATTATGCTTCAAAACATCAAGATAAGCAGTAGTATCTTGTGTTGTCAATCACTGCTTGGGATCTCCCATGTCCAACTGGTTTCTTTGTTTGCACCAATTATAAACTGGGCAATGACTGGTGAAGATCATTCCACCCACCATGAGTCACACCCCCTTTCCACCTCCGCCCTCATTCCTCAACAGTGAAGCACAGACAGGGCTGACCTGACCATGGACCGCCATCCCTTCTAAGTGCCCCCACCTGAATCTTGTCCACGGGGCCACCCTTTACTCAATTTGCCATCATTCCGCTGTCCCATTGGCCCCACGACACACACACGCACACACACGCACGCACACGCACGCACGCACACGCACGCACGCACACACACGCACACACACACACACACACACACACAGGGTGAGTGGCACCAGACAGCCAGCCAGCCAACACAAAGCTTTAAAAACTTCAAGGGCTTCGTCAGATAACTCGCTGCATTGCACGCTTCTGACTTCTTGATGGGTGTTTAAAATGTAATTACCGAGACCATTTGCAGCTTCCCCCAAGAGTGCATTAGCACCAACAGCAAGCAGCAGAAGTCAGATGTCAGTAACCTAATTAAGATGGCGTCTGAGCGGGAGGACCGAGCCGCGCCTATCAGGGTATGACTGGATTCTGCAGTTGTTTTTTTAACCCACTTTCCATCACTTCTACTGCCGTTTGTCGCCCAGTTCGTCATATTTTCTACTTTAAATTCTGCTACACCCCCCCCCCCCCGCACAAAACAACCTGTGCTCCTCACCTTGGATTTGCACGTATGCTACGTAACAGAATGGGAGGAGATGGGACTGAAATCCCTGCACTCGCCTATGCAAAGGTCCCACTCATCTGCCAGTGGGAGAGTCAGACAGAGCCACTAAGCACTGGTGGTGCAGAATGCGCACACCCCCAAGAGCGGCGGCCGACCCAGCCATGTGAGCCCCCATCCCCCAACTCCCACTGCCGCAGGCCTCTCTGGCTGGGTCTTCCCACCAAATCACCCCTGGTCACCACACCCAGTTTACCATCATTCATCCATAACCGACACCTCCTTCTCTGGGAGGGAAAGACAAAAAAATAAAAACAGAAAAAGTCATACACACGTGATAAGGGTCACGTAATCTTACCGCAACGCGCTTGACAAAAACGGCTTCCCCTACACACCTCAACTAGCCACCCCCCCAATAGAGAATGTCTCATCAGCACAGTGCTTACGGCAGAACCCTCAGGAAATTCTGCACGTGAGGGTTAGGGTTAGTACGAGTACATTTGGAGAAGTCCAATGGACCCAACCAACTGCTGGTCACATGGTTTCCTCAAAAGAAAAAAAAAAAAAAAAAAAAAAACACAAACATGTAAATACTCCTGAATTAAGCAGATTACCAATACATCTCAGAGCCTAGAACTGATCCATTAAAATGCTGCAAATGATCAACTATGAAAGTGGTGAGATGAACATTTGTCTGTGATATGCACACACACAGATATATATTATTATACTTCATTACCTGCAGGCTCCAGACCAACAGAGCTGCATCCCTCGAGATCTCCCGTATCATCCATGCAGGTGAGGCTGCAGATCAAATCACTGAGTAGCACCTCACCTCAACAGTAACCAGCTGCACCGATTTCCATTTCTCCACAGTGTGATTGCAAGCACAGTATAAAAATTGTGCATGGGTACACGTACGTGCACACACGCACGCACGCACGCGCACACACACACACACACACACACACACACACACAACCTCAAGCAAGGCATGAGTCATGAGAGGGGAAGAAAAACTATTCTGCATGCTTCAAAGAGACAGTGACTAAGTCTAAATGCACGATAATTTTCTCGTGATGTTAGTTACGTGCTTAAACGGTCAATTTTATGACCTTAATACTTATATCTATTATCAGTGGGCACATCAAGGATCAAGAATATGAACATATTGCACATTTCCTTTCACCCACATCTTCTAACTGCAGTAAATATTTTAAAAGTAACTCTTCTCAGGGGGCTCTCCAGGAAAAGAATACGGCCAGCTCCATTTTTAATACAATTACAAAGACAGACATTTAACCCACAGGACCATGTAAGAATAACAATAAAAACAATAATACTAAATATGATGTGAAAAACAAACAAACAATCTCAACACTAATGAAACATGGTGGTCACTGCCCGAAATTTGGTCCTTTTCCTTATTGCGTTAGCATTTTTTGTGATCATGCTGTGACCAGCACGCAAGTTCTCCTGCCTTAACAGGGCCAAATCATTGCAAAGGCCAATAAAAACCAAGCAGATTGATAAACTGACACATAGCCACATCTGGGGGAGGCTGAAATGGAAGGATAGAGAGAAGGTCTAGGCCAGAGCTCCTCAAATCTGGACCTTGATTACAAATCCAGGCCTTGTTTTTAGTTCTCCCAGATAGTAAGTTTAATAATTGTTGATTCCGACTGGCTGCAGAAGCTTCACACCCAGCTCACAGATAAAGGAAGGCTGGCAAATAAGCAGTGCTCAGACCTTGAGGACTGTGAGTTGAATAATCCTGGTCTAGGCTATATGGCCCACATCATATGAGATACTCAAGGTACACTAACCTAAAGCCAGCTTTCACTCACAGAGATGATCTGACAGAAAGCAGCTGAGAGCCACTCCTTTCCATGATGAAAAGAAGAAAATTAATTGCAAATCAGGAGAGACTCTCTTCCACTTTGGAGTTGCATCCATCGATCAGTAACTGCATAATTTTAGCGCTAATGACTATCATTCCCTATTTTCCATTGCTTACTTGTGTTGGCACAAAAATAGATCAGGATTGCTTACGACCAATTCTTGACACAATCCAACTGAATTCATCACAGGCAGATTTCATTCTGCAACAGTTATCACTATCACCATCTGACCGAGCAACATCAGGAAGCCTGGTGTGTTGAATTCTTCAGTTCAACATGGCTTCACACCTCCATCCTGCTGTGAGGAACCACAAAACTCTTGCAAAACTGGCTTGAAGGAACATTTAATAGTGGCTCAACGAACACATAAGGGAACAGTGGCATTTTACCCCACTGGGGTCCTTAAAGTCCCGCAAAGCCTCTTTGGCCATATTGGGTTGGATTCATCCACCTGGATGGAAACAGTGGGATCAGGCTCCCACATCTGAATCCAAGGCATGAGGTCCAAGCGAAGTTCGCAGCCCACATGGACACCGCCTAGGAGATACGGTTCTAAGAAAAGCCAGGCCCACCAGCACTTAAATAACAACCGAGGGTGGGTAGGTGTGACTGTAACTACGTTCCACATGCTCGCCTGTAAATTTTCTTAACTGACTGGAAAGCTCTACAGCTTTGATTTATGTCACTCATTTCACAACTGGGAAAAGAATAATTTTGTCACAAACGCCTGCAGAGGAATGTGGACCTTTGGTGAGCTTCAGGCTCAGCCTCAGCCAGGAGGACCAGCAGAAGCTCTTATCTTTCACTTCTTTTTTTTACAGCTGCCCTGCACATTGAGGGCCTTTGTGCTGCAGATGACTCACTTGGCGAAAGTCGCATGTCATGCTGCAGGCTGTGTGACTCACCCAGAATCTAGGGCCGCTGGTGCAAGCACCAAACCACTGGCCGAGAACTGGCGAGAACGGACGCTGGCGGCTCCCCGGGCCGGTGGTGGTTCGAGCCCCCGAGCACAACTTTCCACGCCAGCTGGATGGCTGGCCCACACCTGTGTTGGCCCTGAATGTAGAGGAAGGGATTATTCATATACATGTACGCAACCTTTCCATACCTGCATCTGATGGCTGGCAGGGGCCACTGCTTGGAAGGTCTATCCTGCACTGCCATCGGCAAGGGATTTTAAAACCCAAGTGGGGTAGAAATGATCACAAGAACAATAATTCAATGGAACTGAAGTTTCAGGGTGATTTCTGAAGGCATGTCACTCATAGCAATACCAAAAGCATGGCTGGCAGCCATGGGAGCAGACCCATGGACTCATGCTTGTATGATGTTCTACAGTGCACACGCCTGGGGGGTGCCGAAACCTCATCAAGCCTCTGGTTCCTCACTTCACAGAATGGCTGCAGAGACGACGGCTACGATGGATAAACTGACAAAGGCCACTCAGAGGCACACACTGAAGGAGGCAGGCTGCATTAGTACCAAGGCATAGGCCCCATACAGGGTCGTCTGACCGTCCTTCCTCTGTGACGTCAGACGGGCTGCAAAACTTGGGAGGGATCAAGCGCTGACCGACCTGGGGACAGTGGACTCATAAGAGAAGCGGAGGCACTGGAGTATTTTTAGAAGAAGTGACTAAACTCACACCTCGTTGGGGGCAGCGTGGTGTGTGGGGGGAGCGAAAGGGGGTTTCCAGTAGTGCAAGCTCTAGTTCTGATTGGTTATATTGGCTGAGGTACAATCCTGCCTTACATGAGCATCTTAAAGCTACACTACAAGACTGAAATGTCAGGAAAATATCGATACCAGAGTTGGGACTTTCAGTGTGTGTCACCTTAGAAATCCAATGACACTCAGCCAGAATGTCTCAGCAGCAAGCAGCACAGACTAGAGGTAGACAGGCAAATTATGCAACACCTGACAATTAAAAACATTACATATTTCCCTAGATTACTTATACAAAATAGTAGCCAATTCAAAACAAGCTGTTTATAAGCCATCATGCATCTACAGCTTTCCTTTTCAAAGTCGGGGAAGTTACCATTATTTGCATCTCCGTTGACAGTCTTGAGCACCCAATTTACTACTGCTTCTGTCTTAGCAGCTCCGCTTACTCTAAGTCCGTTATCAGTTTACTTGGCTGCTCTCACTGGCTGCCTGAAGTATCCTCTCTACCTTAATCACTGATATTTCTTGTCTGGAATATGAGATTAGCAAGCAGAGATCCCTGGCCATACATGTTTATTTAAAAAATTTAATACACATGCTGCTATGCCATTACCCAGAACAGTTGCAGCTAGGGCTGCAAGATTCTGGAAAAAAAATTGAATTGAGATCACAATTCACTGTAATGATTTTTTTCCCTTAAAATTTAAATGTTTACTGCACTCAAACTGCAAAAGGAAACACAAAACATGACTGTGCCAAACATAAGTCAACAGAAAGGAAATGTTCAATTGCCCATACAGTTAAGGTTACCGAAACAGCCATGCCAAAAGTTCCAGTACCAAAAGTCCCAGTGGGATACTTTATTGGTACTTCAGTACTTTCGGGTGGGACTTGAAACGCTTTCTTTGTTGAACAGTTATGCAAATAGCCTGCGTCTGAAATGCAATACAACGGATGTCTTGAAAACAGCTGTGAACTCAGAAAACAACAATAAATGAGATAAAATAATAATAATGTATACAGGGACAAAGGAAGTGACCCAAGATTTAACTGCGATCTGGTCTGAAGAAGCAGAGATCAGGATAGGATAAAAAGAAATAAAAGTATTTTGTATAATATACTAGGACAGCACAGTACTGAAAATTTCTAATTATTGCAATGTGATTTGTTGTAATAAATATTGGGGTATTTATAAAACTAAAAAGGAGTTCAACAAATTTCTCAAAAACCCATTTTGGAGGGATTTAAATAGCAAGGATTAAAATGATGACTGTCTCGGAGAACGCATGCATCGCTCATGCAAAGGCAGCGGAGCTAAACTTTAAACTGATTTTTAAAAATATACTACATTATCTTGAAAAAGTAATAACTAAAATTACTAAACTTGATCATTTTTTTTCCTATGAGAGAGTAAAAATGTTTTAGCAAGATGTAACTCCTTGCGCTATAAGGTCTATCTATAGAGTTGAAAGAAGTCATCTGACCTTAATCTAGCCGACTGGCGAAGAAAGAATCGCGCACGCGCACACACACACACACACACACACACACACACACACACACACGCAATGATGGTATTAATATTGCACATCGGCCAGCCCTGTAACAAACAGCCATTTTTCGAATTCAGTACAAAATACCCTGCCTCGCGCTATGATGTCATTCAGTGCCAGTATCAGTTCTTACGCCAGTGCAAAACCAACACCTCGAAGTACCATACTTTTGGTACTCTCTTAAAGTACCAAAGGTAAGGTACCTGGTGCAATGGGAAAGCACTCTTTAAAGATCATGCAGAATTATGAAACTCATGAAAAGTAGATTTTTTTGATCCAGCTGATGTAATACAATGAAGAACAGTTGTAATTTAGAAAAGAGATCACATAGAGATGTCAACCATGATAGTGCTTTTTTTTTTAACAATCATATTGTGCAGCTCTAGTTGCAATTCACTTTTTGTCACCATGTATTATTTTACACAATCTTATAAAAGTCTGCCTGCCTGTTGTGTAGGATGCTGAAAGACTATTGACAGTGAAAAAAGAAGGTTTGAGAATAAAATAAGAACAAAAACTAACATTTCCAAATAACTCAAGGTCATAAGGAAAAAATGTTTGGAAACCCTTCTTCGACGAAGCAAGTGAATATGCATTTAACGTAGGAGGTTAAAATGCCATGCTTATTTTATTTATTTTCTTTTTTATAAAATAAAGTGGAAAATGCTGCCATTCTTGAAAACTATTAAGTTATAACCATTGTGAGAACGGTGTGAGATGATTAATACACAGACAGAAGCATGATCATAATGCAACATGCTCGAGCAGAAACATTCCTCAAACTCAGAACAGAAGAGACGTCTGCCCTCGTTTCATGTGGGCCAATGATAAGTCTAACAGAATAATACATGTGGCAGACAGCAAGACAGAAGTACAATCACCAGCTACACATTGAAAAGCGACTTACAGAACCACCAACAGAAACACATTTTTACACAGAACGTCTAAAAGCTATAGGGCACTGTCAGCAATTAGCAGTTAAGCAGCAATTAATAAATTTTACTCTGATTTGAAAATGGGTTCAGCAGAAGCAAGCAAACTTCCCAAAAGTGCTTTGAAAAAGAAAAAAAAATGGACTAATCACATGTTGCAAGAAATCTTAAACAATACAAATAATCAATTGCACAAATTAAGAAATATGGGTGTTTGGTTTGGAAAAAAAAATCCATTCAGAAGAATTTATTTTATTTAACTTATTTAGTGAATACAGCAACCTAACTGCCAGTTTTAAAACAATTAAATGCAAAGTTGTCATCCGCAAGTAGGTCTCCTGCTATTGAAACCTCAAAACATTGTATAGATGAGCAGTAAATTACCAAAAGGTTAATATTACGTGTAAAATGTTTCTGCTCTTCTACTGCATTGTCAAGGCATTTATTGGCTTTTTCACCACGCGTCCAAATAATTCAAGGACGCATCAAAAGCCCTTTTGGGACATGATTAGTTTTACCCTGGGTAGTTTAGTACATAATTTGTAAAGTGATCTGACTGGCCCATTCAGACATTAAGAAACATATGTAATTCCCCACAAATGACCACTAATAATTCAGTTCGGATGTTAACATCAGTGTTAGCGCATACAAAAAAAAGCAAATTAACTTTTTGTGGGGGACCTATCCCTTTAACGTACTAATCAAACACAAAAGAACAACTTTGTTTTTCCTCCAAACCAAACAGTAGCTTACAAATCAGTGCACACGGCATTGTTGCACTGCTCGGCAACCTACTGAAAACCTTGCCACAGAAGAGCCTGTGTCAGATTGTCAGATATTTATGTGGAAAACTCAGTGCCCATTTAAGCTTGATTTTAAGTAGATAAATGCTGTTTCAGTCTTACCAAACCGATGCGTGCCTTTATAGATATGACCTTATTACTGGGATGACAATTCACACTCTATTGCTATTACCGACAGGTGCACGTTCACCGCAATGCAGAAAGCAATTTGAATTTTTATTGTGGAGGCTTGTAATAATTACAGAAATGGCAGATTCAGACTGGATTAAAATTACGGACCTCGCCGGTAATTGTTTCAATTACATCCCCAGGTAAAGCTAATACAGTCCGAAAAAACACACAGTGGCTTTCCAACTGCAGTATGGACAATGCATTATTGACCAGTGATGTGTAAGGTTGTTTAACACCATAAGGGAAAGAAACTTACTAGCTCTTTTCTCTACTTTCATCCTCAGACATCACCAGACGATGCTAGAGTTCTATCCTACAGAGTGTGCTCTACAAACGATCAGTATCACTTACCACAGTGACCATATTTACAAATTCCACAGTCCATCCAGCATGCTCAGTTACATGAAATATTACACATATTAGAGATACACAATAAAAATGAGGTTAATAAATACAATAAATCACCAAGTAACCTCTTCAAGGAAATCCAAATCCAAAAGAAATCAGATAAGTTACGAATATGCTATCCGAGCACCAATCAGTTGATATGCACATATAACTTGGGTTGCAAACTACTAATCATCCAAAGTAGCACAAACACACTACCTGCTATGCAGCCCTGAGGTCTGCACACAGCCTGCAATTAAAGCGACTTATTTGCTCAAGTTATTCTCGTGCAAACAGAAGTCTCTGGCACTCCTAGAAGATTTGGAAAGTAGGCCAGTCGGTCTCTTGTGACACTCTGTCGCCGGCATGAAGATGAATATGGGACTGAGTAAAGGTAACACTGAGCTCCCTGGGGAACCACCGACTCTGCCTCCAAGCACACGGAACGCGTGCAGGAGGCCGTAACCATGACGGCTACGTACTTAAATGCTAAACTTCATTCCAGTGTCCATCCTACAGTAGTAGCAGTAATGCGGCAGTAGTAACAGCAATAATTATAATAACAATAAATCCAACTCAAAATGACCTTAAATGAGAAGGTAACTGAAGCTCAATTCATCTTCCCAAAATAGTACTGCAGACAAACAAAGCCAGCCGCACTAGGCTGAAGCAATTTTTCTGATGCTGACATAAGGTTTAAATCGATAAGCTGATCTGTATAAATAAACCACCAACCACGGTAAGCCCATGTCCACCCTCTGTACTAAGATACATATGGATTTCTTACTTACAAAGGCTGTATATTCACATCATGGATATTTGCCTTTTAAACAAAATACAGCAACCACCAGTCTGGGATCTCCATACACCTATCCATCTTCCAGCCACTTATGCAGTACTGGTTTGTGGGGGAGTCTGGAGCTCATCCCAGACAGTAGAGGCCACATGGCAGGGGTACACCCTGGATAGGATGTCAGTCTGCTACAGGGTACACATTTACATACTGGCACTTCTGTGAAGCTTAGGAAAGCCTACAAGGCTCCTCCTCCCCATCCCAGTGAAGATCACAGAGTTTGGGGGAGCCGGGGGTTGTGGTGGTAGTGATGGCGGTTAAGCAGAGAGGAACTGGGAATGGCAGTCCAGCACCAGGGGCTAGAGCCCCGAAGATGACTCTCCTCACCACTGCCTGGTAGTGAAAAGCTTCCACCCAATGGGCACAGGGCTGCACTGTCCCACCACACACTTCCTGGATGATTCAGTCCCCTCCCCCCAATCCACACAACCCCCTTCCTTTGTTTATCAACACAGAGGGAAAAGCTCACAGTCCAAAGGAAATGTGAGTCACTAGAGAAACACGACGGGTCCTTCCAAAATCTCAGACTCGGGGCCCTGCAAAGCAGAGGATGGGCTAGCTGATGAAAGATGCGGGCGAGGAAGATGGCAGCCGGGCCGCGCCAGTACCGAGGGGCTAGCCAACAAGAGACACACGGGCAAGGAAGACGGCAGCCGGGCCGGGCCTGTACCGAGAGGCTAGCCGGCGAGAGACACGCAGGCAAGGAAGAAAAAGCTGGCACGGTCCAGCTGCCAAGGGGCTAGTCGACAGGAGACACGCAGGCGAGGAAGACGGCGCTGGCATGGCCTGGCTGCCGAGGGGCTAGCTGGCTACCAGCTGGGGAGCAGTCAATCACCATGCTGGGCCAAGGCTCAGTAGATAGAGTTTCCTCCAGCCCCACTGAGAGCTTTCTTGGCTCCATATAGGGATTTTCTGAATCACAAATGGAATGTTCCTCCACATTTAAAAAAGATATGTGGGACAAAATTTATTGAATTTCATAACGACGGACGGCAGAGGGACGAAGCCAGCCTTTGTTGGGCCAAACTGGAAGAGAGCCGGTTTAAGGGAGAAGCGCCCGGCAAACGAACAGAACAGAACCACAGATCCGCCTGACGGTTCCTGCAAGCACCTGGCAGCACACGTGTCATAACAGTGTAATATGCAGCCTCAGTCCATGTAAAGACTTGAACCTGAGCCATGGGCATGCTGACGTAAGGCAATTATATTATGGCTTTCATCGGTTCATCACATTCTCACCCAAAGCACCTACGCAACTGCTTTCAAAGGTACAACAGAAGCTCCCTTTGGGGATTTCAGTGACATGTCAACTCTTAAGCAAACCACACACACACACAAACATTATAGATGCAGATTAAAATCGGGCCCTCTTTGGAGCAAAACACTTTCTAGTATTTAGGAGATTCTTAAGAACAGTTAGACATTTTGTGGTTTCACACAGCACCATGCCATCTCTGGTTTCATTTCAAACCAAGCCATCAGCACTTAAAACATCTATAGGATGACACAGGCTTCAACACTAACCACAACTTTGGTTCATGGGAGACTCAGAAATAAACCACCAAAACAGAAAATGTTTCAGAGTAGCCACTGTGGCCTTCGGAACGACATCTGTGGGCAATTCGCTACAGACTACCTTGGGGAGAGGGGGGAGCGGTAGCGAACACCCTTATGAGGTAAATAAGACACTATACTAGTTCTGAATCCAGACACCAAGCAGACCTTGCACTACTCAATCAGGCCACTGTAATTAAAAAAAAAAAGATATCAAATAGTACTATGGGTGCTGTATTGACCTCACTTGATCTGTGCAAGCTTAGCAAGAACTCAGTCCTCCTTCGTAGCCTCTGCAGGAATAATTCAAATTGTGCACAGTATCACAACTGAGCTATTGCTATTAACTTGGGATTTATCATTTCAAATGAAACTCAATAATATGCTACAGGACAAACAGCAGTAATGAGGCCAGAACTACCACATACTCAGGCACCACATCTCTGCAGCTTGAGTGGCAAAGGTCCAACTAACTTACAGAGACACATTCTGAAGAAGGTGTTAAGACCTCACAGCCACTTAAACATGCAAATGCCAGGACGTAGTGATACTTTCCTAATGAACACATTCATTCATTCCCCTAGCAGAGAATCCCTTTCCCTCTCACTCTGTCAGGATGTTTGCTGGCTGGAGAGTGATCACGAGGATCATCACAGCCTTCGCAGACCCACTCGGCGAGTTTGTCTTGCTGAGCACGAGCCCCAAGCAGGTGCGCGGCGACTGCTCAAGGCACTCCTGATGAAACGATGAGACGCACACGCCAGAGTCAGCGACAGACATGTTATAAAACGATTCCCCGGCGCAAAGCTGCCAGTTCCGGCCCACGGGTTCATTGCAGCTCCTGCTGCTGCTCAGTCGAAGGGGATAATCATAAGAATCGAACGGCCATCTGAGCTGGGCTTCGTGAAGGCCTGGCTGGCTTGAGCTCGCTCTTGCTCTTCCATCCCGGGAGGGGAGCGGGCGCCTGCACTGCTTTCCCGCAACCGCCAGAAATCCAGGGAAAGGGCTTGTTAAAAATTCATTCATTTACAGCAAAAATAGACTAAAGCATCCAACTGAGCAAAAGCGAAAACTTTGGCTCCTGAATACCATTAATAATAAATCAGCTTCGAAAGCCCAGGGGTTTCTGCCTGCAGGAACGGAGCAGGCTTCAACCCACCTTAACGCACCTCAAGGTGCCTCACAAAGTCTAACAGCGCCTCCAACTTGTTCAACCATTCTTTAAGCTGCTATTGTGGATTGTTTTGGGTAATTATACAACAGCTACACATAAGTGAAAGCCTGAAATTAATGAATAAATAGTTTGATTACCATGGGAGCTGGGGGAGGGAGGCAAAGGAGTCCCTGTCAAGAGGAAGGAGGAGACAACGACAAGTCATTCCAATAATCTGGGATAATTCAGTCTGTCTCGTCCTCATTCCCAGGAAACACTTCACCGCTCAACTGTGTTCTGCTTTGTTTTTGTGCCCCTGTAACTCAGACCCAAGTCCTGACACCAGCCCAATGAAGCACAGCAGCAAAAAGACAAAGCAAATGCCCGAGTTAGGTTCTCTCTCCAATCCATGTTAACCCCGAACAGGAAATAATGCAGCTAACCAGCCAAACCCTTGGACACACACAGTCACGTTTGCCTCCGCAACCCAAGAGGCTCTGATGATTGTACCAAAGCAACTCCTGTGCATCTGTGGATGGCAGCGGCTTGAAGCCAGCATAGAGGTTATAAGCATGGGTACTCCGAGTGCTTCAGCTGAGGCACAGCAAGGTCAGCGCTCCCAATAAAAGTGACTCCAAAAGGGACAACAGCCTCCTCCCAAAAGAACACCAGAATGAGGGTCAAGGGTTCATTTTTAGGAAACAGGCTGCCTGGGAGCATGACAACCTTGAGCCACAAATCAAATTCAGGTGTTTTCTAATGTACCAGATAAAATACAATGGCCTGCATCATTTGCAGCATATAAAATGTGTTAATTGCAACTTTTTCTCAGTAGCTATGAGTATTCTGTTGATATGCAGTATTACATGGGAAGTCAATATAAACAGTTTGGGGGGGGAAATAATGACATTAAAACCACCTTTTTTTACGATTCAGTAATACCACACACACACACACACGCTAACTTGGCAGTTACCAATTACCTGCTGGGAAGCTTCTGAGCTGGGGGGGCACATTAGCCTTGCACAGGAGTCCATTTACCAACAGGGGTCTGATAACCCCATCTCACGGACGGCCATTTGAATAATCACTTCAACGAGGGGGGAAATTAAAAAAGGCTTTCTGGGAGACAGGCCGGGCAGAGAGCCATCGGCGCATTCCAAATGACCAAATTGGTATGCGTAAGGTGCAGGGCTGCCTGCAAGCCCAGTCAGAAGCCTGCGCACGAACACACACATACACACACACACCACCAGATTTGTAACCAGTTTTCACACATTCACAATTACTCTCTGAAACGGGGGCGGGACTAATGAAACTGAACACAGAGGTTTGCGTCAAACGAAGCAGGTCAGCTTTGCTTTTCAGCAGCCTACACTCGCTCAGTGAGTAGAATAAGGGGGAGAAAACAATACATCTTACACATACACATGTCGACATTCACAGACGGAACCAAAAGCCCACTTGTGCAGGCTCTGTATGGCAAAGCTGAAAAGGCCCACAAAGAAATTAAACAGAATCTCTGGGGCCTGACGCTGCCCATGCAAGGAATCAGGAGACCTCAATGCATACGCCTTAGTTAGTTGTTAATGCCACAAAATGTTTCCACTAGAATTCCTGAAACATGGGTAGCAATGGACATCATCCATCCTTTGAAACTCTGATCCCATTGCTCTTAATTCCCAAAAGCATTTTTAATTGACAGAAGTCAATTATCACCAATGACTGCTTGTCACAACATATCAAACCCAAGATTGTCTTTGACAAATAATCTTGCATTTTTCAGACACTGATCTACCAAGACCTAATTAGCTACAGATATTCAATACTACAGTATTGATCTTACTTCAAAAAGGATCCCAAAAGGGGTGACCGCAAACAGCCTACACCGCCCAGACCATGTTCCTCACAAATGGGTATCAAGAGAACCGCTGAGGAACACTCTGCTGCCTCTGTCATGCTTTTGAACACCATGAAGGCCTTTGTTGAAAATTGTAAAAGTGTGGACATTGCTGCCCTCAACCTACGGAACTTCAGCAAACGAGGACAAAAATTCTATGTCGATGATCTGCTAGCTAATATAATACAATGCTCAACTACCATCTGACACTAACTGTTAAGAGAAAAAGTCATCATAAATTAAGTGAGCATTTCTTATACTTAAGCCAGTAACTGACACTTAAATTAGGTTTCCGCACCAATTAAGTAATTATTGCAAACTCCTCATCTCTACATCTCAGGCTATCCAGCTTTGAGAGTTCGAAGGGTTATAAACAATCGACCGGGAGCCTCCACAAATGGCAATCAACACGATCCAAGGCAGCTGTCCTGTAATTAAAGAGCCAAATTGCTCTCAATCAAGGACATTTAAGCAATCCCACCAACAACACACAAAGTGGCTCAGGCAAGCCACATATGCAGAACGCCGGACAAGTAATTCTTTGGCTGAAAAACAAATGTTCTTATCACTGTGTCTTGGAAATCCAGTAACATTTACAAGCCAAATGTCACAGTTTGTACAAGGCAATATCCCACATCAATGGCCCACCCTTTTTGGTCACAGGATAGATAGTATTCACATTCTGGTCCTAAGTCACATTTGCGTGACATTAATAGATTGGAAACACTTGATCAATAGTAACCGAACAGTGATGTTGGATGGTGATAAAAAGCTATAATTACACATATTCCTAGTGAACACCACCCACCTACCCACCGAAACACACACACAAACACACAGTTAATCCTTTTCTCTACCAGCAAGTAGTGTACAGCAGTCTCGGAGGTCTACAGTCAATATGACACAGCTCTTTTTCAACAAATGCTACTTTAAAGAGAAGGGGGGGTCCTTAGAATTATATTCATTTTTTAATTCTAAATCAAGAGAACAAGCAGACTTTGCAAGTATAATTTATTCAAGATGCCATTTTTAGGCCGCCTATGAGGGAATTTTAAAAAATGACCCTTCCTGAGGACTCTTTTACGTTACCGACGTATGTGAATCATCATAAGACAAATCCCCAAAAGCGTATTAACATCAGAAGGCAGAGTGCGCTGCGGTGGAGGGGTGTGATCGCAGCCTGTTAGTAGAATAGGCACTGATAACACACTCCATTATGTATTGGGCGCACTAACAATTTGTATGTACTGTGCATTTACTGATACGGTTTCCACAAGGCACTTGGTTCTCCTAAGAACAAGACTGGCACCCATTCTGGTTGGTTTATTTGACCATGGTCGGCCTACATGTTTCCAACCAGCAAAGTAAACGGAATCCAAAAAAAAATTTTGGTGAGGAGGGGTTGTAGTTAATCATATCCCCCAGCATCCTGTGCCACTCATAAAAAGGCTAGTGCTCATGGTGACCTCACACCCCTGGAGGCATGCCAGTGCAGGACTAAACTTGTGATACGGGTGTCAAACACTAAACACCCAAAAAAACTGAGCTCAACCCTCATTTTAGTACAATATCGGAACACAGCAGAAAAAGAATTAACCTGTTGGTCATCATCACAAAAAGTATCACTCCCACATATCAGCCACCTTATAAGTCAGTCTGATCTCTCAATATACCAGCTGAAAACTGGCGCTCACACACAGACACTGACAAGAGAAGGCTGAAAAAATATCCCATTCAACTGAAAACAATTAAATGGCCCTTAAGACACCAGGCAGACAAATGGAAATTCATGAGAAAGGCTGAATATATGGTTAATGTGGACCTGATGACATCTAATTCTAAAAATAAGACAGAAGAGACAGAGAGACATTGAGGAAGCACTCTGACCCATCTGCACACCTGAAGGTCCAAGAAGGACAAGGTGGGGCGTATCAATTATAAATACCTCCTGTCTATAAACTGTCAGTGGGCGTATCAGCGCGGGATCTAAAGCACCTAGCGCACCCTGATTCCTAAGAATCACCGTATACACAGCAACCATGAAAAGTACGCCCGATGCTTACTTGCGTTTGCACGAAGCCTCTTTGTCTGGCACCAAAGACGCGCGCCCACGACATACAGCGAATTTAATAAGACTTAAAACATAACTATTCGACAAAGCACTGCAGAAACCCTCAATCAACCTATTCACCAGTCATTAGAAGAATAGTCAAATTTATTAATAATAAATACATAAAGTTAACTGAACCAGACACAAGAGAGTGTCATCCACCCTCACTGGCAAGACTGTCAGCATCCTCACGCGTGTCACCCTGAGCATCCACTCTGCGCATACCCAGACTGATTAACAGTAATACAGAAATTCAATACCTTTAATTTGCATACAAATGTGGATTATAGTCTTCCCTGGAGTCGGAAAAAACATGCGGGGAGACGCGTTAGGTGCACGCGGAGATCTTCTCACGTCCGAGCTGGTCCTCAGATGCTCAGCTCGCAAAGACTATATCGCTTTGTGTTTTTGGCATCTGTCTGGCACCGTGCGGAACAGAAGCGACCGGCCAGAACCTGGGTTTCGGAAAGAAGCTGCGTTAAACTTCTCCTCACACCGGGCAGCCAGCGGGCTGCCGGCGGCACGACCGGTTACCTGACAGATGCACCAGCCCACACAGGTCAACCTTAACCATCCCCTGCTTCCGAAGCGACAGGCTCCCCGTTGCCAAGTAACTTAACTAGCCGCGTCGAGGTGCGACTGCGGCGCAGTTTCATGTGTTTTCCGCGCCAGCCACGTTACCCGCCCGGTGGCAGCTAACTCAGCTACCAGCTAACTAGCCGAGTAACTAAACCACTACCCTAGCCCCCTCGCTCCAAAACGTGACGAAGGAGGAGGCGAGGGGAAACTGTCAAGGCCCGCCCGCTCGACCCAATCCACGGGCTCGAGTGCAGCGGCGGCGGCGAGAACGCCGCTCTCCCCCCGGGCCTCGTACAAACTCCGACCCCCGTGTTGCCGATGTCACTCACCGTGGTATGCTGAACCGGTCCAGGTTCACACTGGAACTGCGACTGTCTCTCCCTCCCCCCGGCCCTTCCGACCTCTTCGTCCCCCGGGGGGAAAAGTCCTTCCTCTGCTCCCCCCTCCCCTGGTGCTGGCGCGTCCTTGCGCGTTTGCGCCGGGTTGAGCCCACTTCAGCTTGGCCAGCAGCGTTGGTCAGCCTAGACCCTTCGTATCGGCTCCTCCACTTTCTGCCGTTGGCTTTTTCCCTCTCAGAAGCGAGCGAGCCAGCTAACATCCGGGAACCGCTCGTTCGCTCCGCCGTCAGACACCCGGAACTACTTGCAGCGCCAACCGGAGCGAGTCGCGGCGCACCGGCGCACGGTGCCACCAGTGGAGGTCCACATTCGCGCAGTTAACTAGCCCCCCAGTCGTCTGGCAGCTCTGGCTGTTTCACCTGTCACTTTGAATCGGCACATTAACCACTGTGAACATTAACTAATAAAAATGAAACTTTGCGTCCTGGATGAGAAAAAAGCAAGATAGCGTTCATGCCGAGGCTGTATTCATTCATAATAAATAGAAATCCATAAAAAATAAATTGTCATCCTGCACAGCAAAAAATATGTAATCCTCCGAAATAGTCTTTGGAAGGGATCTGCAAGCAATCACTAACACTAAATGCGTTGTTTAAATAGCGGTTTATGGCATTTTCCCTTTTTAGGCAGAAACATCAGCGTAAAACATTTACAGGACTTAGTCATAAATATCGAAAAGGTCGGGAAAATGTCAATGGTATAGCCATGTCACGTGCGCTCTAAAATGCAAAAACGTAGCCAAAACCGTCTACCATTATTAATGCGTATGAAAATACAAAGTATTTCACATTGTTAAAAGTACTTAACAACCCTTAGTAAAAAATTGGACAGGTGAGAGCGGCCACAGGTCCCATGCAATGAAAAATCACTTTTATTTTGACCTGACTATGCTACTCTGTGACAAGTGATGAAGCATATTCGATTTCGTGAATTACATAACCGATGTTTAAAAGCAATACTACGCTAAATTGAAACTTGTGGTAACCTGCATAACTAGCAATGCGAGTCCGTGATGAGGGCTTTACTCATCTGTTGTGTGTTGGAGCACTATGCAGGTGGTAAAATTCATTGAGGGTATACTGTATAATGCCTTATCTTCGAACAATTTCATGTATTTTAATGCAAAATAGAAAACGAAAACGACGAGACACATCAAAATATATTTCTGTAATGACACATGAGGTGCAGTTATGTAATTTCTATTAAACACATATGCAATTATTTAATGTTATTAACATGTTAAGTATACTCCACCCAAAGAAAAGTTCAGAAAAGCTTCTTTATATGTCATATTAACCTACAAGGGCAATCCGTGAAACATGTCTGAATCTGTGCATTTCACTGCTACAGTCCCACTCTGAGTGAACTAATACACATTAGTGATCCATCTGGAAGTTCAATATTTCATAAATGTGCCCAAAAGACATTTCCTAATGGCATACTTCACGCACACAATTTGGTCTAGTGAGAATATCACAAGTTTAATCATCCGAACCGTAAGCTGCAATTTCTCTGCTCTTTGATACTTTTGTTCCCCATCAAATGAAAGGCATGTTTTGCTAATGATTTTCACAGCACTTTCTCGGAATTCATGCAAGCCTGAGTTTTCATATCCCAAATTTAGACTTGTCGCAATACTCCCAGCAAAATGCCTCACTGATATATATTGAGATTCTGTCTGACAGCTGATAGGCACCATCCACATCCAAATCTTTTCCCTGACACAGCGACCCTGGCCTACAAAATCACAAGAACCTTAATACTGGGGAGGGATCAGGACACTACAGCAAAACTTGACTTGTCTGATAACTGTGTTGTTGCCCTGTCAGGCTTTGTATCTATCTTCTGTATATTGTCCAGTTCAAAGTCACTACAGGTAGAATGCATCATTAAACACGATACACCTACTGTATAACTCAGTGCCATAGATACTCCTTGTATGGAACATGAGTCTATCCACTGTCAGAAAAAAAGGGTATAGCCCTGGTTTGGTTTTGTCCACTAAGGTACAAAAACATTAATCTACCCCCAATGGTACAAAAAGGGTACAGCCTCAATGGTACAATTGGGAGACCCTTGAGGGTACAGCCCCAGTGACAAGTAATTGTACCTATAAAGGTACAAACTGATAGTGTTTTTCTGATAGTGTAGCACTATATAAAACACCACCTAGTTCCGCCTGTTGTAGAAAATATTTACATACCCATAGACTACGTTTATGTATGTCTAAACTCTAAGGTCGTGGCTCCATTTGAATGGTGGTTGGAGAAGCTGAGCTGTCCTGCCATCTTGTGGACTTTTGTGTTCATTGCAGAAAATTAACAACACCGTGCAAATGTACGCTGGCGGTCACGATTCCATCTTAGACGGCCTTATTTTATTAAGATTATTGTATTTTAAAAAAAGCTACATACACAATGAAAATCATTTACAAATCACTGGCTAACGTACTGGGAATATGTCAAGTAGTATCACATGTCTTGAAGAAGATTTTAATTCCAAATTTTGAAACAAGCCTCTTTGTGTGAAAATAAGTAGTTTGTGGAAGTAGTTTGTTTGAGGTGATGCAATTCAAATAATATTTTATTTAGTCTATCATCAGCTTCATTAAGCTGCAAAATAATATTTTCCTTTACACTGGTACAGTACGTTTTTTATTCCAAAGTAAATGTAGGACTATGGAATGTTTTTACTGTGCATATCTGAAGATTTTAGTGTTGATGTGGAATTTGGCCAAGTTCAGATAATGTGGATCAGGCTATATTTCTTATTCAGCTGTTTAGCAGACTATTTTATTTAACACAGTTTATCATTTTACTCCTTATCCAGTTATTGTACTTGGCCTAGTTTAGCAAAGAAATTCATGTTAAACTCTCGCTCTGGGGCATCAGCAGCAAAGTACAGATTCAGACGAGAAGTGGTAACCAGTCCCTAATCACTACGCCACCTGCTGGCCACGTGGTCTAATATCCATGTGATTCCTTTGGCTGGGGATTCTGTGCAGAATGGCATGTTTTGTTTAAAAAAGGAAAGGGGCATCACAATAACAATTAAACAAAGGCTGTTACAGCACAAAGCCAGAAGCAGATACAAATAGGAAAGGAAATACAAAGTCAAGGACTGACACCCTGAAAACATATTAACTAAACTACTGAGAACTTAAACATTCTCAGAAAAAAGGGTAAAAAATTGTACCTTTGCTTGTCACTGGGGCTGTACCTTCAAGGGTCTGCAAATTGTACCCTTATCTTTAGGTAATTGTATCTTTTAAGGTACAGAAATAGGCAGACCCTTGAGGGTATAACCCCATTGACAAGCAAAGGTGCAAATTTTTACCCTTTTTTTCTGAGAGAGAAAGCCTGATGGATCATTGGGGTCAGTGTCTACTGTGACCAGTCTCTTATATGAGAGATGAAGATGAGGCTTCCACAGCCCCTCTCCTCCCACTGCTAAGAGCGTCTTTAGAAGGATGAAGATGGAATGTGTAATGTGGATCTTTGCCAATAACTGCATTTCATGCCTTCAGGGAGCAATTCTCACGTGAGTTTAAGTCTCTCATCTGTGAATATTTTGGAGGTCTGGGTTCTATCTTACTGACGGCACAGCCGTGCTCTGACTGTAAGAGTTGGGTAATTCAGGTTCAGAGAGTAAAAGTCCAGACTGGGATTTTGTTTCAACCAACCAGTTGAGCCTAAAGAGTCACAGTCACAGAGTACTCAACTGGTTGGTTGAAACAAAATCCCGGTCTGGACTTTTACTCTCTGGACCCGAATTACCCAACTCTCCTGACTGTCCATGTACACCTCTCTGTACTGGCTGCATTGAATAATATGAACGTTCAACAGAACATCACTGGTACCAAAAATGTCTGCCTCTGTACGCTGTAACTGTAATCTATTAATATACTGATTCACAATGATGGGTTTATCATTGTGTAATCTTATTAGAGATTGTCTTTCTGGCTGCAGAGATTCATTAAACTGTGGCAGTTGGATGTACATGACCTTAGTGAGGGAACGCTGAGAGGGAGGTTCTGAGAAACTGTTAGGAATCTGGAGTTGGCTCCAGCTGGTAAACTTTTGATAACATGAGGTCCTATTGATAAACTCTGTACACATTTGTCTTGGATTCTCTTGGAATAAACCATTGAGTCACTGACATACACATAACACAGGAACCTGCAAGGCACTGACCATCCTAGCTTGGTTTTTAAAGAACCAAGCAGAACCTCTAGGTCTTCCATCGACGCCGTTTCTGCTGTCAACAGTGGGGGTGGGATCTCAGCAGCATCTGATACATGATCTCACAGAAATATTTCCCTACTCCAGAAGGACTGCCCTGGGTGTACCCCAGCCTAGTGACCTATGCTGTCTGGGATAGTCTCCAGGCCTGTGCCCCCCCACCACTGATCTGATAAGCAGTTACATGTCAGAAACATGTTCTCATCTGAGTGAGAATGCGATTTTAGAAAAAAAAGTCAAATTAACATGAAAAGCAAAGTGAAGGCAAAGTGGGATGCCAGTGGAGAAGACCAGGAACACAATTCTGTTTCTGGGTGTCTGCGACTCCTCAGACTTTATGACTAGCAGCCCAAAGTGAAAACTTCCACTCATGGTGCAGCGACATTTCTTCGTAATTCACCTTGCGTGATTGCATCACAGTCCACTAGTTTGTAGACATGCGATATGATAATTGAAATTGAGACAGGCTATACACTACTGCACATTTTAAGGCTGTAAACACTAACAGGAAAATCCACTTGGTCGTAGGTTAATACAAAAACCAAACAGTAGCAGTCCATCCATCCATCTCTGCAACTGCTTGTCCTGTTCAGGGCTGCAGGGGACCCAGAGCCTATCCCCGAAGCTACAGATGCAAGGCAGAGAAAAACAGGCAATTTGATAGCTCCAAATCACCTCTACATGATTTTGGACTGTGGGGGAAAATCGGAGTACCAGGAGAAAACCTTACAACGACATGGGGAAAACATGCAAACTCCACACACATGGAACCCGGGCAGAAACGCAAACCCTGGTCTCAGAGGAGTGAGGCAGCAGTGCTAACCCAAACAACAGCAGTTTCAAAATAACAGAGGTGGAGATTTCCGGTCCAGAGAGTACAAATCCAGCCCAAGATTTTGTTTCAACCAGCCAATTGAGTATAAAGAGTCACAGTCACAGAGTACTCCCCTGGATGGTTAAAACAAAATCTTGGTCTGCATTTGTAGTCTCTGGACCTGAAATCTCCACCTCTGCAAAATAAAAGGAGGAATTATGACTGCGCCTGTACAGCTGTGTTTGTTGACCAGTGGCACTATGCATAGTAGTAATAGCACAAACAGCAGTAAAAATATACCAATATCACTGGAACACTGGAGACCTAAAGCAAAATAGTAAATAATCTTCTAGGTAATGCTAAGGGTTTACAACTGAACTTAAATGCCAAACGTTGTATACTCCATATGACCTTAGAAAGTATTTACGCTCTCTGCGTACCACCATTATGACACAGTACCTGATCAATATTGGTGAAGACCTTCTGTTAATTTTCACTGCACAAGGTTTACCTTTTGACATTTTCATACTCTGTGCCAGTGTTTGCTGCATGTTTGGTTTTTGCAGAGTGTGGCTGCTGGTGCAGTTTTCATGCTCTTTCTTATGTTTCGTTTTTAGATGTTTAGATTACTGGCGCTGGATCTGTTTTCGTATCTCCTCTTGATAGTGTATTAGAGCACAATTTGCAATCTGCTATGCTTTGGATTTCGTTGTTACCTCTGAAGTATTTCCGCACTGCGGATATTTTGTCCAGTTTATTTTGTTGATTAATGATTTCGCTGATTCATCACTGCGTAGTATTGGTTATAGGCATCGGCATATTGGCACAACATGAGCACAGTATCGGCACATGCCTAGCAATAACAAAACACTAACACTTCCTAACTGCATGTGGACTGACATTGTAACCTGCTGTTTCATCTGTGCATGCCAGATTTTTACTTTTTCATTTAACATTTTAGTTTTTTTTTTTTTTTTTTTGCAGTTTAGTGACCATTTTACAGCCAGTGCAAAGGGAGGCCTGAAAACCCCACAAAGGAATTTCATCTGTTGGTCTCAGAAGAGCACCCCCTTGTGGTTCATTTGAGTATGAGCAAAGGAGAGAGGCTATGAAGTCTGCCAACTTGAACATGTGCAATGCAGCCCTTTTCTTACCCTAAATGTTATTTATGCTTTTTAATCCTCATTATACTGCGGGGATAGGCTCCAGGGCCCCCACATGTCTGTCCAGGGCAAAAAGTTGGAAGATGGATGGATAAAGGTTTCACTTTAGACTGTTGTTTTGAATTTGTCCCAACAAACCCAGATACTGTACTAATTCCACACTCTGTTGTGAAGCCAGTTGCCTTCAGTGCTCATTTATGAGTCTGGATATTGTGCAAAAGAAATTCAGGTGATTAACCAGCAAACTTGACCAAGCCACCTGCTGCACATTTATCACAGAATAATATTATACTACATTGTCATTTATGTATTAACAAACAGTAGTATGTACATTTATTTACTTACTTGTAGGCCTGTGCATAGGTGAGGCAGGTTTACCGTTAATTATTTCACCATTCCAGAGATTATCAAGTTTGAGAACAAATCTGTGATCTGTGAACAAATGGAAAACTGTCATTTCTTATTTTTTAAGGTGCATATGATTTTTAACATTGTGTTTCCATATTACTTTTACATTTTTCCTCAATTAAATTGATCTATTAAATACTTAATATTGATTCGACTGCAGTCCGGTGGTTGTCAGGGTCAGCACTCGGCTGGTCCTGCCCTTTGTGTCTATTCCTCGTTTGGCCAGCTGATGTCGCTGGCCATCCCGTCTTCTCACTCCTTGTCTGAAAACCCTTGTGTATTTCCCTTGCTACCCAAATTGCTGCTTAGCTTGGTGGGCTGAGTGTGTGGCTGAGTGTTCCCCACCTGCCCTCATGTCAGCCGGTTACCTGTTTGTATTTAAGTGATTGTGTCTCCTCTATTCTGTAGTTCTGGTCTCTCTATTACCTGTTTCTCTCTGTAGGTCTGTTTTATGATTCGATTTGGAGTCCCTTTTTATTTCTGACCCCTTGTGGTCCTTTGTTTTGGTGTTTCTCCCTGTTGAGTTTTAGCTGTATTCCATAAAGCCTTGTTGTCTCGGAGCTGCTAAGTGGATCGTCACCTTTTCGCCGCCTGCACCATGTCCCACGTCCATAACAGGCAGTATTGCCTGGTGTGACTTGATGATCTCATATTTTGGTAAATAAGTATGGCAATTTTCCCCACTAATGGCCTAGAGTGTGTCTTCAAATGCATTATATATACAGTAGAACCCTGGAGTTCGTCGGTAATTCGCTCCAAAAAAAGTGACTATATGCGAATCTGACAAACACCAATTTTTTTTTCCCATAAGAAATAACAGAAAACAGATTAATCCATTTTCGACCCCCCTATCCTTGCCTTTTTATACAAAAACATTACACTGATATTACAGTTAAATAACTTAAATAAATAACATAATTTAAGTAAGAAACACAACATTAAAAGTTAATAAAATTTGTTTTTAAGAATTACTGTACAGTACTGTACAGTGTGTTGGGGAGCTGCTTTCAGACTTTACACTAATTGCGGTTCTTACCGATTTCCTTTTCTCCTTCTCTGCACTGGCTTTCTTTGGACCCATAATTATTAGCAAAAAGGCTTATAAAAGCCACAAAAAAGTATAAAATGCGACCACAACACTCAGAGTAACGTGTGAACGACGCATAAGACTGATGCCAACTAAGCGTAAACATTTGTTTACAAAGGAAATCACGCGGTTTTTCTGGACGAACTCCGAATTTTCCGACAAACTCCGACTCAAAATTTTCTCGTCATTTTGCGACGAAGACCGAATATGACGAGTTCAGAAGCCGACAACCTCTGGGATTTTACTGTAAATTAAATGCTATTCAGTGTAGCTCATCATTTATGCCTTGTTTGCACACTTTGTGCAAATATAAACTGACAGCTATTTTATTAATAGGGTACATTTTCTGACTGATATTCTATGGCCGAACTCCCAGTGGACTATAGTTGTTTTTGGCGGCCTGTCTTAATTTTAGTTTTAGTCTAGTCTTTCCGTCAAGCTGTCATTTTAGTTATTATTAGTCTTAGTTACGTCCATACCCATTTTAGTCTAGTCAAGTTTCAGTCGACTAAAAGTCTGAGCATTTTAGTCATATTTTAGTCAGAATTATCCATGAC
>JAODJW010000127.1:23307930-23322495 GCA_026777045.1 Hyperopisus bebe | reverse complement strand
TGGCAGCTGTGTCTTGTGGTGCTAAATGAAGCAAATTATATTTGTTTCTGACAGACGACCGATTGTTTTATCTTGGGTCAAACCGCACAACATAAACATTGTTTATGTTGTGCAAATAGAAGTTCTTAACTATTGTTTTGGTGTGATTTTTTTTTTTAGAAGATACTGTACATATATCACAGCCCCTTGATGAGCAATATGGGTACACAAGATTGATATACACCCCAATTTTATGTTTTCTAAAAAAAAGGCATCTATTCAGCAGTACCAGTGGGCGAAACCTTAAGATTACTGTCAGGCACTAAAAGCAACGCGCACACAGATGCAAATATTACAATCGGCAAAGCAATATGATTTAAATACCACAATAAAGTGATGGCTGAACTACAAATATAAACATCAATGACCCATCTCGCAATACGTGACCAATGAATGATGATACACGACATCCACGCCCTGAATCACACAATCACGGTCTGCTGCAAAATGTGAATACATGCGCAGTATTGGGCCTGTGGAAGTGTACGTTACGCATGCGTAATAAAGAAGTGCCAGAAAATGTGGTTTCGTGGACGCATGTGTGATGAATGTGCGCATGCGTAGTAGCGAAAGTTACATTTTCGGTAGGTGTAACATTTTCGGTAGTGACAATAACGTCTCGTCTCGTTTTCGTCAACGAAAATGAAGAGACATTTTAGTGTAGTTTTTATTCTGTAAACCAAATTTAGTCTCGTTTTTATTCGTCAACAATATTACATGATATATTTCGTTATAGTTATCGTCACATGACCAGCATTTACGCTGTGTCTTGTCTCCGTCACGTCAAAAAGGTTCGTTGACGAAAACAACACTACAGTGGACCTCAAAGCACTGCAGTTTATTATAGTAGTTTAACAAAATGCCAATATTAATTATACATCTGAGTAACGTAACTAAATATGACGTTGGCACAAATATTACAATTTATAAGTGTAGCAATAATCCAATCCAACGAGGGTGTCAACTGTCAATGTGACAACATCATAGCGACCAATCAAGGCAGTCATCGACACACAGTGTTTCCAGCAGCCTCCGTTCGAGTCCACAGGATTTCATTTTCTAAAACTTTTTGAACTTAAAACTAAAAAATTTTACACCAAAGCTTTGAAGTCGATTCTTGATCCCTAGCTGCCTGGAATCGAGGAGTCGATTCTTTTTGGAATCGACCCCTGGCCCTGCCCACAGAGGCTCATCACTGTCAGGAATTGAATCTTGAACAGAAAAATACTGTTGACTTGGTAGCTCACGCAGGCCTATGACGCCATGCAGCACTGTGTCACGTGCATTGTGCGAGACATGACCCTGGAGGAGCAGCTCTGTGAATGGCGCAGACTTTGTTAAGGAAACAAACCAAACACAATAACAATGGTCAAGGTAGGAAACACAGTGAGGGTATGGAAAATAGTTTCAGGTATGGAAAAAAAAGCTGTCATTAGGAAAATGAAGTCATCACAACTGAAAGTAGGGAGGGAGTGACAATTCAGACACAGCTTCAATAAATTGAAGGGGACATTATTACAGAACGTACAGCTCAGGAAAAAATTAAGAGACCACATTATCATTTTTTGTTTCATTCATTTCTCATTTTATGGGGGTGTGAATATTTTTATCTATCTATCTATCTATCTATCTATCTATCTATCTATCATCATCATCTATCTATCTATCTATCTATCTATCTATCTATCTATCTATCTATCTATTCGTTTTCAAATTGCAGCCTGGTTCTTCCCTGTTTCTCATTAATGAATGATCCTTCCTTGCTTTATGGGACTTCAGTCCTGCTTCTAGGAGCCTGATACAAACTGTCCTAGCAATGCACTTCACACCTGCACTTAATGTTTCCCATTCCTTTCGATGGTCACTTGATATTATCCTATGATTCATGAGAAACTGCCGGATAAGTTAACAGTCATCTATGGCATTAGAAAGTTGCTTCTGCTCTTTAACTGGCTGGTTTCTAATCATTCTCAGTGTCTCCTGCTTCACCTTATTTTTGTGTACTGCTGTCTTAGAAAATTTTGAATCTGGAAGCAACCTGCTGCTCAGCATAGCCTTCTGGCTGCAGAACCAGGATTAAAACAGGATTTAAAAATGCAGATTTTATATATCTATCTATATTTTTTCCAGAGCTGTACATTAGCTTGACCAGAAACAAAAGGATCGCAAGGGGTCAGAACGAGGGCTGACCTAAAACACAGAAAAGATTTAGGGAAAACGGTAACAAAGAACAGTAGTGAGGGGCGAAAAGACTCTTTTTGGAGACACAATCTGATTCAGTTTACTGAAATCGAACCTAAAGATTCATTCTGATTTGTTCACCAACTCATTCAGCGGCACTTCCTGTTTGCAAAAAATAGATCAGAAACACTTGTGCCCCCATTTGTCAAAAATAGCCTATTGTTCAGGCTAAAATGCTAAGGAGTAAGCTAAATGCCACCAATAAGTCATCTGACAAAATAAATGGTATTTAATGAATTATAGTTTATGTTGTCCGGGGTATGATGTTAAACTGCATCCGGCCCTGCAAGCGGTCCTCCAACTTGCAGTGAAAAATTTTTGGGGTTGGTGGTGGGACTGGCTCGCCAGCCACTGTAAAACAACTCACAACAGCTCAATGTAAACAGGCGTAACACCCTTCTGCTCTCCGTGGGAGTAGCTCTGCTACAGCTGCCCACAGGAAGGCACTCTCCGGGAAGATGACCACCTTCCTCTGCTGTTGGGGGAGCTTCCTAAACTCCGCGTTTTGGTGGCAGCACTTACTGAGGTACGCAGACCAGGGAGTGGCTAGATCTCTGTAGGTGGTTTGGTTGGTCTGATGGCTGCCATACTTAGGGAGCAGCTGTTGTAGCGGATTGGCTCCTCTCGATGATGTCCCTCCTTTCAACAAGTGTATTATGAGGCTCAGGCTAAGGCACTCCTTGGGTGTCTTGTCTGTTGTCTCAGTGTATGCTCCAACCGCGGCGAGTGATGTCTCGTTGAGGGAGACATTCTACCCACAACTTCGCTCAGTGGTTGATTGGTGCCCACGAGCTGCCACTCCTCTGGTCATGGGTGACTTCAATGCGACCACTGGCACTGACAGGGCTGGCTATGAGGATTATATCGGTCCCCATGGGTCTGGAGACCAGGGTGAGAGTGGCTGCATGTTCCTTGACTTTGCTAAAGGTCAGGGTCTGTGGGACGCTGGATCCTGGTTCCAGTGCCCTGTGCCGCATCGTTGGACTTGGTACTCCAATACTGGTGGTGTCGCGGAGGAGATTGATCACATCCCCGTGCACAGACACTGCAGGGTATACAGAAGTGCCCAGATAGTGAATTCAAGGACTGCATCCTTCGAAGGACTGTGCAATGAATGGGATATGTTGGGCTACGAAGGATCCAACGGATGGATCCTTGTTAACTCGGCAAAAGAGGGATACATTCCAAGACCACTTTCTGAAGGAGCCTTTGAAGTGGGAGAGCTTTGTTACGTTGTTCTGACACATTCAGTCTTTGAATGCAGCCTTAGAAGGATGAAGCTCCTGAATTTGGACAAAGCTGTGGGCTTGGCAAGAGCAGACTTGCTAACTTGCCTCCCAAGGACAAATTTGGGACACAATGAATCATGGGATTGTTCTCATTTAGTGAATATACAACTGATGCGTCTTTGACATTTTGGGTAGGACAAGAGCAACATCTGGGGATAATGCAATACGCCCACCTCATTACCTCGTGTTATGCCCCGATTGTTATCACCTGTTTTCTGTTATTTTTGATTTGTCCTGTGTATTTAGTCCATGTCTGTGTTAGTATCCCGAGGTCTGTCATTGACGTTGGTCTTGTTGGTTCGGTTTCGTCAGTGTTTGTCCCAATAAACCCTTTTACTTGCAATTCCGGCTTCGCTCTGCCTACTTTCCCCACTTGCCTGCGGCCAGCACACAACAGATTTTAACTTTAACTTGACCATTCCAGAACTCTGGGTAATTTTTCTCTTGTAAGTCATTCCTTGGTAGATTTACTGGAATGTTTTGGGTCATTGTCATTTGCATGGTCCACCCCCACTTCAGCTTCAACTTCTGGACAGATGTTTTCACACTGTCCTCAAGTACCCTCTGATATGATGAAGAATTCATAGTGGATTCTGTGACGGTGAGCTGGCCAGGTTCTGCTGCAGCAAAGCAGCCCCAAACCATGACATTTCCACCCCCGTGCTTCACAGCTGGTATGAGGTTGTTTTGTTCAAAAGCTGTCTTTGGTTTACCCCGAGCATGTTCTCTGTTACGGCGCCCAAATAATTCAATTTCAGATTCATCAGTCCAAAGCTCATTGTTCCAAAAGTCCCAGATTTTTGCCCAGATTTTTATTTTTTTTGACAGCAAGGGTTTCCTCTTTGCACAGCTCCCATGTAAACCAAACTTGTGCATCTCTTTCTGATGGTAGATGCATGCACCTTTTCATCAACTGTGGCAAGAGCTTCCTGTATGACCCGTGATGACACTTCAGGAGATGTCTTCCAGCATCTTGCGGTTTGCTCTTGGGCTGAACTTGCTAGGACAGTCTGCCCTGGCCATACTGCCAGTTGTTTTAAATGTTCTCCACTTGTAAATTATTTTCCGGACAGTAGAATGGCTGATTCCAAACTCTCTTGAGATCTTTTTATATCCTTCCCAGACTCGTGCATTTACAAGCTTTCTGAAGGCTTCGGAGAGCTCTTTCTCACCATTTCAAATATTCTGTGGTATTTTGAAATCTAGCATTGCACCTGTAAACCCAAAATACCACAATATTCTGAATTACCTTAACACCGTCCACACTTATCAAAAGTGCATTTTGAAATTACAGCAATTTGTATTCATTACTAATCCTAAGCCTAGCAAGCTAACTACTTTAAATGTCAATGTTATTCATGGTTCTTATAGTCTATTTTTTCCCTCAATACTTATATGAGACACTGCATAAAAACTTTGTACTACCTGTACTACCTCAGTACACTACAGTGATTACAATGTATTACTGTAACACTTCAGTCCCATCCTTGGTTCACTTACTTTAGCCAAGATTACCTGAAGTCGACAAGTTATTGACCAATCATGTTTTGTGTTTACACAGTCAGCTGACAGCATGCCAGACCAGAACAAAGATGTTTAACTTTAGAGTTTACAAACATTTTTGACCATTAAACTTTACTCGGTTTACCTGTGAAAAAATGTTAGCGGATTCACAGTTAGCTGAACTAAATTTAGCAGAAGCTAATTAGTCTGCTACAGTTTTCAAAGTTAGCGATAATGCTAATCGCTAAAGGAAAAGTTAAGTGATTTTTTTTTTTCTTCCTTTTGTCCTGTCCGGCAGCTTTAGCAAGCAGAATCATGGTCCGAATGCACTGCTGGACCAAACATGTTTGCTTTAACATGAGGGGCTCTATAAACTCTGTATAGGCCCCTCATGTTGATTGATTTCTTTTAATTTTATTTATTTCATTTTTAGCACATGTAAAATATTGCAGTGGCTGAGCTGGCCGAAGAGGAGGGACAGATTAGGAGATTAGGAGGGGGAAGAAAAATAAATAAAAGAAAAGAACAAAAAAAGAACAAAGAATAAAAAAATGAGTAAAGTAGAAAACACAATCTACAATTGCTACATCTGTGAAGGAGAGGGAAGAAAAAAACAGCAAAAGATCAACAGCATCTGAAAGAAGTGCAGAAATGGATAAATTCATGAACACAAACAAAAACAAAGAATGAAGAAAGTAACACAGCTATACAAACACAAAATTGTCGTGTGTGCTTGGAGCGGTGCGTGCAAGTGTATGTACATGCATGCTCAATCGTGTAGGTGAGATGTGCGGGCTTGTGTGTGTGTGTTTTGTGTGTGCGTTGTGTGTGTGTGTTGTGTGTGTGTGTTTTCAACATGGAACGTACTAAATAGCGAGGGTGAGAGGCCACAACCACACCCCACAAGAGCCAGAGGTCGGCGGAGACAAAGGACGTCCGCAGCCCCCGAAAAGCACGGAAGAGCCGGGGCCCCAAAGTTAGCTAGTGGTTTGTGGAACCCTGCCAAACACTGCTGATGACTCAACTCGGGGCAATGCCACCAACATCTTTGATGATGTATTGGTGCGTAATACGTTCTGTTTGGCTATACTTTTTTTGGGTAAATATCCTTTTTATGTTTTATAAATAACCCATTATTCTTTGCAAAATTTTCAAGTATTGCACTGTGATTTCCCATTGTAATTGCCACAAAAATAGTAGGATATCGGGGTCGGTATTGGCATTTGATTATATAGGACTGGAATGAAAATCAGTGGCATCCCTTGTCCCTGTTATTTCCAGGAGCACAAAGCACAGCCAAGAATAGTTTCTCTCCACTTTGCGCTACTATTCATATAGCACCTGATTTGCTGTCTGGCTGGTGTGACTGTCCAAGCGATAAACAATGTGTTTCAGCTGGGTGGGTAGGAGGTACCTCATAACCACGGGGGGGCAGTAATGGGGTACAAAAAGGGAAAAATGACATCTGACCTGGTTGTAGGACCCACAACCTGTCAATGCTCCCATCTGCTGAACTAGACTTTACTGTCCCCATTCCACCATACCAACGCCTGTTCAAATCAGATTGTGTAAAAATCATTTCTTAACATCATGAGCACGTACTATATAGAAATGCTTGTATGCGTACAAGATGCACTTTGTCCTCGTTTTCCCTCACTCAAAATTCAGGTCCCTTATAGATTAAAATGTTTAAGCATCCTTTAGCCTTCATACCAACGACTTTTCCCGGTTAAAATACAACAATCATTTCAAGTGAGAGCAGTTCCGGTCTATAAGCTACTGCATTCGGAAGAACTGCATTGAATGAATAATTACACTGAGCAGAGTAATGTAATGTTTACTGCCTGCTCTATGGAATAAAGAGAACTAAACGACAGCATATATTTCTTCACATAAAACTGAATACATTTTTGAATACGAGATACATCATGGCATGGAATAATAAAATATGCAATAACAGTATGACGTAAATTTGATCACTTAAGCATGCAATTTATCATTAAATGGCAATGTACATGCTTCTCTTTGCAAAATCGTTTACAATTGTTTACAATCCGTAGTTGAAAAAGACAGCAATCCTCGTGTCATATCTTTTTTTTTGCAAAATATAGTATAAACAGCGTCTGTCATTAGTGGAAAGCTTTCGCGGAAAAGTGGAGGTCTTGCATTGCTTTTCTTACACACCTATAACTCATTGCTATTTTTAGAGTAAGTGATGTCACACTTTATCAGTATATGTTACGTCTAATTTAAAGCTCAACTATATTGCCGCCAGCAAGATTTATCAATGACAGACTTACTTGTCAATGTTCTGAAGACAAAACAGTTACTAAAACCTTTAATACCAAAACAGTTACTGATACTTCCTAATTTAAGCCGGTCGAATTTACTTTCCACTGAGCCACATCCTCTCCTCATGTGTAGCAGATATTGGCCACACGGTGGCGCTATTTTAGCGATCTAAAGCCGATGATGGAGGTGCTGACTTAAATTTAGTAATTGTGGCAGTTCAGCACCTTTTCTCTAGATTGTTCAAAGAATAGCTGTTTTTACCATTTCAACTCACTTTTCAATTTATCTGAGAAAATATTTCCTTTTACATATACCAATTTTCTGCCTAAAAGGCTCGCCTGAACTGCAGTGTGTCATAAATGATTTCAAGAGAATACAAAAATAGTTTGCTTAAAACCACAGCATCATCGCAAGGACTGCGCATGACAAATCTGCCACAAAACAGCAAATTCAAAGTTATGCTCTGCATATAATTTATCCATAATTAAGCTACATATTGAACAGTTATTGGCAATTAATATACAGTATTTCAGTTTAGGAAATTGTATATAAAACAGTAGGCTATATTTTCTTTCCAAAAACGCCTTTCTTTAATTAAAACAACTGGCAATACCTCAGATAGTGTAGCCTGACAGATTAAAGACAAACCAGTTTGACACGTTAACAGTTTACACACAATTTCTGATTTATAATAGTGATTAGTTTTGCACGGAACTTTGCGACGTTAAGAATGACTTACTCCAATTCATGTTTGTTTTTGCGCATTCTTGTAAAATCGTAAGATAGAATCGGGGTTGGCGTTACGTGGCGCTATAGTGTATTCTTCCAATAATATGTCCACCATCTATCGGACACCGAAACTTAATACCGCAAGGCAATGGACTGGTGGGTAATATTATTTACGATGAGTTACCCCCGACAACCTTCAGGAGTCTCACGTAAACGATAGATAGACATATATCCCGTTATATGGAACACAATACTACTAAGTATAACTGTACTATTGGATCAGAGAGAAAGGTTTCCTTTGTCTATTGCGGACACTTCAAATGATGTCAACAGCTGCTTGGTTCCTCTGCTTTTTTCCCCCCGTCCGTCGGTACCAGCAGCGTTCCCCATCTCGGTCACAAACCAATGTGCTGGTGCAAGGGTAGTTATTTTCTTCCCCAACATTTAATCATTCGCTGCGGCGTCAGTATTCAACAGACCTCCCCGTACCCAGTCTGAACCGGTTCGGGCGAGTCGCAAGATCGAGGCGGACACCACCCCCCCAGCTTTCAGTCCCAGACTTTCTTTCTCTCACGAGGCGTTGAGGAGAAGATAGCGGTCATAGGCTACGCCCACCACACACCCTTCTTCTCCTATTGGCTGAATTCACTGGGAGACCGCCTACACATTTATAATTCTGGTTGGTCTGTCAGATTCCCGCGGACCTCTGCGCTTCACCTTTGCGATGGCTGGCATTTGTTGTGTGAAATGAATCACACCGTTAAGGCTACTGCTTTATATATATATATATATATATATATATATATATAGAGAGAGAGAGAGAGAGAATGCGAACTATAAAAAATGTAAGCTCCGTTTAATCTGCCATACGATTACCGTTTTGTAATAATTTATCACATGAAATGTCGAGGTCTTTAGTGATGGTCGTCCTGGCTTTGCTCAGAAACGTCAAGGACGTTTATTATTAATTCAAAAAAATATACAGGACATGGTTGCTTGTATTTTGGGTGGTGACTATAGTCCATATACACGCGTATATTTCGCCACCGGTGTGTGAATGTGTGTGTGGATGGGTGAATGTGAGGCATAAATTGTAAAGCGCTTTGAGTACTCGTAAGAGTAGAAAAGCGCTATATAAATGCAGTCCATTTACCATTTACCATTTTGTATCTCCCTACATAACCAAATAATTTGTGGCACGTTTTGGATGCTTTTAGAAGAAACCCACGTGTATCCATCTTTGGAATACCGTTGAACGGACATCTCAGAAGTTACTCTAAACAGAAATGAATTTGCCACGTATAAACACCACACCCAGTCTAACTATATTTAACTGTCGGCTAAAACGCTTCGTATGTTGCGTCATAACGTTAAGATGCATGCACAAACCGTTTCATGATCATCTTTGTGTCCGCTACCCATAGACCTCCCGTCTTATTGTTGTCAAACCTGAAGAAGTTGTGACATGAACAAATAATGTTTATTTATCCCAGATCTGGAAAACAAAACTTTCCTCAGTGATATTAACAGGATAGATTATGTGCTGCATCGCAAATGCAAATAAACACCCAATCAATGTCATCCAAGATTCAAGTCCCTTTTTTTTAAAAAAAAAAAAAAAAAGAGAGGAATGGTAGCGGAGCTGGGGAAGGGGGGAGCGACCGACACTCATGCAAGCACTTGTGTGTGGACCACGATTGGTTGGTGCACAGGCAACACCGGGGGGAGTCCATTGGCTGCTTCTGTTGGAGGACGCGGAGAGGGAGAGTTCCGAAGGGGGGCGGATGGGGTAGAGAGAGAGGGAGGTTGCCAGATATGGGAAACTCGATCAATGCGAACTCTTTGACGCTGATTGTTGTGCGGTGACGTGAGTCTGTGAGAGTATACGGGCATCCTGCTCTCTTTTAAATTTTACAAAAATGTATAAAGTACATAACATAAAATAGGGAAGGGCCAGCTGTAAAGAAAGCCATTTTCCGAATAGAAATTGTTCCCTTGCGCCGGTAATTTGCACTATAGTGATGCCAAAGGCACTAGACATAGAAAGGTAATATAAAAGACCACGGGGGTCTATTTTACTGTGGACCTCTTCATTACACGTGGCATGGCGAGAAGAATTTCCGTCATTTCGTGTTGAACTAAATTAAACCGATTAAATTTATTCATATAAACTACGCAGGAAAAAGTATAGTCTATTATTTGATATGGCCTATATAACGGTGAGATAAAAACGAATTGAAGGTCTAATTAATTTAAACAAGTGGTGAAAACCTGTTTTAAATTAGGCTACATGGTCTAAATCCACCACTGGGGAGGTTTTTTTTAAATATCTGGCAACCCAGGCGAGGGGAGGGGGGCAAGGATGAACTCAACGTAGCTACATCATTTATTTATTATTTCAGCACCGATAACCGTGGAAAGCCGGGGGCGGTACATTTACCGCAAGACGGTCGGACAGGTTTAGAAGCGCGTCCATGTCGGTCACCATAGCCTCCATTTTCTAGTTTTTCTTTATCTTTTTCTGTGTTTCTTTTTCTCCAGGCGGCTACTCTGTTTCCAGTTAGACAGTAAGTTATTACGTTCGACTGGGGGTTCGAGGCAGATTGTGTCCAGCTTTGTTCTCACCGCATCAGGGCTGGAAATTGATTGCTCCATCCGGTAGGTTGGGAGTCACAAAGCAGCCGTGGTCGTGGAGAAGCGCAGCACGAACGGGACTGACCCAGCAAGAAGAACAAAAACCCACCGGACACCACAGACAGACGGGCTTGTTAGTCCCTTTGACCTTCTTTGGCTTAGATAGTCGGAAATTCGCTGCACTTTATCAGGACCCTGAACCGACAAACCGGGAATAACGCGGATGCAAACTTCAAGCGTGTGCAGGAATCTCTGTTAAATTCTCCTGGTCGGACAGGTCGCGGACCGTGTCGGGCTGCAGCGGACCGAGAACCCAACCGTTTTAACCTCAGTAGACCTCCGACCGGCCGACTCTGACCGCATCGTGCTATTCTTGTTCGTCCCCCTGTCCCTCGACCCTGGACCCCTCTCCCTCGCAAAACCCCGACTGCGGCAGAACCTGGCATCCCAGGCCATGTGCTCCCGGGTGTGGTTCGTAACAGACCGGCGCATCAGCCAGGAATACCCGCAGGTTCAGATCCTGCGGGCTCTGAGACAGCGCTGCGCCGAGGATGATGTTGAGTTCCGCTCGCTGCTCATGGATCAGATTGTGCTCACCATCACTGGGGGGCAGCTAGGTAAGCACAGTCAGGATTGTGGTGCCTTTTTCCACTATGCATGCATGGGGTGACCGGGGAGACGGGGGTGTGTTACCTGTGCGTTAAATGTGTGTGTGTGTGTGTGTGTGAGAGAGAGATAGAGAGAGAAAGAGAGAGAGAGTAGCTGTCTGTTGTGCTTCCGTTTCACAGCATAACCCTTTTCAGCTGAAGCCAGTCTGGATAAAGGGGGCGGAGGGGGGTAGCCTACAAAATGGGCGCTGTTTGTTTCTTTTCCTTTCTTTTTTATGTTAAAAATCTCGTTTTATTAAGGCCCCCCTTTCTCTTTTTTCACGCCACCGGATATTATCATACTTTACTATGCAATTAGTTTCAGTGAAGGACCATCTACAGCAGGCACCTGAAATTATTCGCGCGTCTCAGGGTGCCTGACGGACACATGGAAACGTGTAGCACGTACACACAGGTTGGTCAAGGATATCATCATCACCTTTAGGAAACATTCTTTTTGTGATGCAAATGATGTGAAAATGTTAATTGTCTCGATTCGCTTAACTTGTGCTATTGCGGTAAAAATGAGCGGCGCACGTCGTTGAAATAGATAGATAGATAGATAGATAGATAGATAGATAGATAGATAGATAGATAAGGAGGATGTAAGGCTGCTTGAGGCGCGATTCCCGTCTTCTCGCTGATGCGTTTCCACGTAGCTTGTACCTCTTGGGTAGGGGAACGGTCTTTCATTGCTTTTCCCACCGTAAAGGTCGCAGCCTTCAACTTATACAGCTATACCGGTCAGGACTGGCATTAGCTGCTGCAGCTTTCGCGTTCAAATACGACATGTGGGTGATGTGGTGGCGACTAGGCGGACGTGCATATGATTTAACTTCTAAGTTGAACGCGGTTCCCCCAGCTTGCCCAACAACTTAGATCTCAGGGTTTCATACCGGCTTCCCGAGAGACGTTTTGCGCAGGATCTGACTCGACATTCAGGATGGTCAGGAGTGCTCTGGAATTGAGCGTGATTTTCAGTCTCACATATGGTTCCGCATGAGCATAACAGTCCGTGATATAAAACCAGGCAACACCAATAGGGAAGCTGACTGGAGCGAGATAATGCTCTGAGCTGTTAAGCCGGCCGGGTGAGGTGTATGCAGTAGTCACTGTTTGGAGGTTCAAAGGGCACTTTGCCCTAAAGAGGAATGGAGAGGAAAACTTTATTTTCACGCATGTCCATTATGACCCTGGCTGGTGGAGCTGGAGGTGGGGTCTGTTTTTTCAGGACAGGGGATGGAGCACTTTGAAATTTGGTGAGACCTGGGGCCACTGTGGTGCGTGTATGTGGGGTGGGGATCGGAACAGCCTCGTCTTGTTTACTGGGGAAAAAGTGATGCAGATTAGGAGGGAAGGGTGTGCCCCCCCCCCACCCCACACACACACACACAGCAATGACAGTGACAATGGGTACATTATCGATCAAGGACCTCATTTAGCTGAGTCTGCAGGAGGGAAGTGTTTCTTTAGGACCCCTGCCCCCCCCCATCCCACTGGTGTCATTTTCATGTGATCGGTGCAGAACGCGGCAGCCTTTTGTCCAACAGAACCCCACGTAGGGGCTGTGGGAACCGGCAGAAAGAGTCCATGACACTGGGGACAGTGACGGCTCAGATGGGTCGCTGGGACTTAGGGACCCGCAGCAAGCAGCGTCTTCACATCCCAGATTAAGGTCCAGTTTGGGGTGGGATCCGCGTTCCCGCCCGAATCGGGCAGCCACACCTCACCTGCTGTTTTCAAGGTGACTGGCAGGTGGAGGCTGGTGGGGGACAGGCTTTAAACGGGGTGGGGGGGGGCTGCGAATTTCATTAGATAGTAGAGCAAGTATTAATGGGGCCGTAATACTAAACTCAGATTGGCATTTCCCCAGCTGGGGGCATCAGAGCAGGATCTGAACATGAACACGAGGCACTGCCATGGTCTCTCCTGCTGGATGCTGTTGCTCTTGATTTTACCGTGCGGTCGCCTCAATGCAGGAATGAATGCAGTCATTTCGTACTTTGTAAAAAGTCTGCAGGCTTTTAATTTATGTAAATAAATGCGATGGAAATTCCCCATAGGGACAGCGTCTTAGGTCACGCGGCGACCCATGGAGACGCAGACCTGCTGTAGCTCCTCGCGTTCCGGTCGCACTGGAAAGTTTCCTCGGATGCCTTCATCAGCATGCAGATGCCTTCCGCTGCAGCGGTCCCGTGGGGTCTGTTTGCCGACTCAGACTCTCCGGGGGGGCAGTCATGGTGGTGGTGGTGGGGGGGGGGGGTGTATTGCAGTGTCCTTTGGACTGGGATGGGCTATGGGCACATGGCACAGAAATGCTTCACATGTGGATGGGCTATTTCACGATTGCTTTTGACATGTAATGGAGCGTCCAAAGAATCTCACCTCCCCCCCCCCGCCACTCCCTGGGTTCCTGGACACTCTGAGTCTCTGATTTGAGTGTAATTTGGTGTATGAAGTTGCTTTGCTTGCCTGACTTTGTTGGGGACAACAATCCAGTTGGATACGCTGCTGTCGCTGAAAGGTGCCGAATCTCGCACCGCCATTATTTATAGCGACAGACCACGGCTTGTAGCCCAGTGAGCCCCAGTCCCAGCCCTGCCCAGCAACCAGAAGTCCATCTCCTGGCTGGCACAGTTTCCTTGGTGCCCTGGCTGTTGCTTCGCATCACTGACAAATAGCCTGTCTTCTCCACTTCAACAGAGAAAGGGCGGCCGGTTGATTTATTTGGCCCCCAAAGCCAGAGACATTAGCCTAAGCTATGACAGCATCGCCCGTCCATCACTTAATGACGCTGTTCATTCCTGCTGTGACTGATGGTGTGCAAACGCTATGACTTTACAGCTTACCTGATATGGTGGCTCACATCTACACCTATGACCCTCTGCACCAGGTCCTATGGATTCATCTGTTTGGTGCTAGTGCAACCAGCTTGAGAAGATGATTTCCGTCAGTGCGGCTGTGGCATCCCTGTCTGCCACATGTCTGGTGGCAAACACAAACCCAGTGTCCGCGGGCCCCTCAGTAGCCTTCAGCATACAAAATAAGATACGATGTATTTCTGTCAGTACAGAAGGTAAGGGAACACTGTGGGTGACCCCACTACCAGAGCCAAACAGTAAAAGGGCAGAGACTCTGGGGGACTCCATTACCAAAGCCGAACAGTAAAAGGGCAGAGACTCTGGGGGACT
>JAODJW010000127.1:23293474-23307830 GCA_026777045.1 Hyperopisus bebe | reverse complement strand
GGCAGAGACTCTGGGGGACTCCATTACCAAAGCCGAACAGTAAAAGGGCAGAGACTCTGGGGGACTCCATTACCAAAGCCAAACAGTAAAAGGGCAGAGACTCTGGGGGACTCCATTACCAAAGCCAAACAGTAAAAGGGCAGAGACTCTGGGGGATTCCATTACCAAAGCCAAACAGCAAAGGGCAGAGACTCTGGGGGACTCCATTACCAAAGCCAAACAGCAAAGGGTAGAGACTCTGGGAGACTCCACTACCAGTGTCAAACAGCAAAGGGTAGAGACTCTGGGAGACTCCACTACCAGTATCAGCCAGTAAATGGGTAGAGACTCTGGGGGAGTCCAGTACCAGTGTCAGACAGTAAAAGGGCAGTGACTCTGGGAGACTCTTGTATTAGTGTTACCCTAAAGCCTCAGTTTGCCCTTTGTTTCTCAGTACATTCCCATGTTACCCTTACCAGTTTTGTCTCCCAGTACCCTCCTCTTTTGTGATCCATATTTGTACTTTGTTCCATGTTTGTACTTGTAAATGGACACCTGGCTGTGGCTGAATGCATATGGTCACCGTAGCTGTAAATGCAGACACCTTCTGATTCTGTTCTATGCCTGTTACCCATCTGTAGTTGTATTTAATTTATAGATCATATGACACGACCACACGTTCAAAAGGCCACTGCCTGAAAAGACCACACCCCCACAAAAACACATGCTCTCAAGGCCTCACGACAAGACCCCACCCTCCAAAAGATGCACCATCTGAAAACTATGCCATAAAGACCACACGCCCACAGACACACACACCGAGAGCCACACCATAAAAACCCACAAGGCCACACCACAAAGAGGTCACATCCCCAGGCTTAACATCTGTTCATACAAACTGCGTGTAATGTCTGTATGAAGGTATATGGCACTGAGCCTGGTGTTTGGCGGTCTAGGTTTAAGCTGCAGTGTGGGGCCGATGTGACACTGAACTCTGTGTGTGTGAGGTGTCTGGCCCGTGTTCAGACAGAGGACAGCCACAGATCGCCTCGATGCCGCACTGCCCAACATTTTAAAACCATCAGCAGTATTTCGGCCTAAAACTGTTGGGGGGCCTCATGATCCAAGGTGTGGGGTGTTTGAAGCCCTGGCAGATGGACAAACATGGGCTGACACAACCCGGTGGTTCTTTAGGGCTGCGTGTGGACCAGGAGCTGGTGACGACCTACCCCCAGGTGGTCGTGGTGCGGGTCCCCACACCCTGGGTGCAGTCAGACAGTGACATCACCGTGCTGCGGCACCTGGAGAAGCTGGGCTGCCGGCTGCTGAACCGACCCCAGGCCATCCTCAACTGCGTCAACAAATTCTGGACCTTCCAGGAGCTGGCCGGCCATGGGGTCCCGCTGCCGGACACCTTCTCATATGGTAGGTGCAAAGTGGCTTCCAGCTAACTTCAGCTGTCTTCAAACATCTACTGAGGGACCTCATGAGGTCATTTGACCTCCTCAACCAAGACTTTGCAGGTTTCTTCAGTCCAGCTGTCATCCATTGGAAACCTAAGGATGGAATGACTTAAATCTGGGCATGCCTATTAATGCAACATTATTTGACAATTTCAAGTCTAAAATTTAAGAGAAAACAGCACAGATATCCCTAGACTATCATAAACTATGTGCTGGAAAATTGACCACTGTTCCCTTTTAATGCTATGCAGTTTTAGCTTCCATACAGATGCATCAGCACGATGACTCAAAGCTTCAGCAGTTGTTGACACGTCTGCAATAGCTGGTGTACGCATCCTGGTGACTATCACTATGCCTGCACCCCCATCTGCACAAGCGAGGTTTGCTAAAAACCCCGATGGCTGGACATATGAGAAAGCACTCCCCACCCCAGACACTGCTGGCTATATGAGGACCTCACGACTTTCATGCATAAGAGGAGCCAGCTATTCCCTGTCCGCCCTCCCAGTCGGGAGTCCAATGCAAAAGCATGAAGACAAGAGAGACGCAAAAAACCCATCTCTTGGACACATGGGGTACTGGTTCATCTCAGGTACCTCTGCTTAGTGATTGGAGATTAGTAATTTGCTCACTTTAAGTTGCAACTCAGTGGCGGACTGAAGTGTGCTGAGTGACCCTTTATCCAGCGGGGCAGGGCCTGGACGTGATTTTATATCAGAATGTCATTTCATACAGAAACACAGACAGACTTTCCTTGGAAATGTCCCCATGTGGACAGTGAAAACACGCCAAAAAGGGCCTGAAAATGGCAGATGTTCAGTTTTCATTCGTTGATTTTTTTCTTGGGTGTCGGGGAAGACGCAGGGGTGAGTCTGACAGGGAGAGACGTTGGTGTCTTCCAGCATGAGAAGGCCAGCCCCTGTTCTCACATCGCATGTCTTGTGTGTCTGATCTCATTCCCAGGGGGACACGAGAATTTCCGCAAGATGATCGATGAGGCGGAGCCGCTGGGTTATCCCGTGGTGGTCAAAAACGCACGTGGACACCGAGGTCAGTGAGCCACGATGTGTAATCTATGCGCTTTGGCACGGCTGACACATCCATGACTCCATGCCTACCTCGTTTACCCCCAACGCAGGAAAGACTGTCTTCCTGGCACGGGACAAGCATCACCTCTCAGACCTCAGCCACCTGATCCGGCACGACGCCCCCTACCTATTCCAGGAGTATGTGAAGGAGTCCCATGGCAAGGACGTGCGGGTGATCTTGGTGGGCGGGCGAGTAGTGGGATCTATGCTACGCTGTTCGACGGACGGCCGCATGCAGAGCAACTGCTCCCTGGGTGGGTGACCGCCGTACACCATCTGCTCCAGAATGTTCTATAGTTGACACTTTCTTGAAAGATGCATTGGTCAGCTGATGTGTGAGCAGTATGAGAATGTGATGTGCGTGCGTGTGTGATGTGGTACAATGTCTGCCGGCGGCACTATGTGTTGAAGACGCATTGGATTAAAAAAAAAAAGGTGCTCTGCTGCCCCCTTCAGGTGGTGTCGGGATGATGTACCCGCTGAGCGAGCAGGGCAAGCAGCTGGCCATCCAAGTGTCCAACATCCTCGGCATGGATGTGTGTGGCATCGACCTGCTGCAGCGCAACGACGGCTCCTTCGTGGTGTGCGAGGCTAACGCCAACGTGGGCTTCATCGCCTTCGACCAGGTGTGCGGCATGGACGTGGCGGGCAGTGTGGCCGATTACGCCCTCTCGTTGCTGCCAGGCCGGCTGGGCCGCAAAGGCTCCCTGCTCTCAGTGGTGTCCAGCACCAGCGAGACTGGCAGCGAACCCGAGGCCTGTCCGCCAGCCAGCGCTGTGCCAGAAGTGGTCTGTGCCATGAGCGTGGGCTCCACCTCCAGCGAGAGCGACCCAGAGCTGGCCCCGCCCCCTCACCCCACCCCCAAGCTCCCAGACGCCTCCTACAACTTCAGTGCTCTCCTTGCCAGTGAGATCAAGCTATTGACTAAATGAGGCATCCGTCTTGCATGGTGGTGCACGCACACACCCATAGAAACATGAAATATAACACACACACACACACACACACACACACACATACATAGACATCATGGTGTTCTCATGTGTCGCGAAACAAAAACACAGCTCCCCCCATTTACCCTAAACCCTAGATGCTAAAATAAGCATGTTTAACCCGAAACAAAGGTAAACATTATTTTCTCAACATGCTACCTCCAGCAAAGTCTAATGGGCTTCTCCCTTCAGCCAACGTCCCCGCCCCCCCCCCCACCATAGTTCAGTTTACATCACCCCCTGGTGGCACAAGTTTGATATGGGAGCAGATAGGCCAACATTTGAAGAACAAATTTGCAAAAGTCACGCAGTCCATTTTTTTGTTGTTGTTGTTTTTGAGATGAGACTGCCGATGGCCTAAAGTCAGGCATCCTCGTCATATGTTGCAGTGCTGGGAACCAAATCCGAGTGTGCTTTGCAAATTTGCTCTCCGTATGTAAGATTGATCTTTGACTGACGCAGGTAAGTCAGGAGATTGTGAAGTCTGTCGATTCATAATTAGATACCTCAACCTTCTGCCTCATCAAAACATCAGCTAAGCCCAGTGATCAGACAGGCTGGAGGGGCAGGAAGCATATTCCCAGCTGGCCACTATGTAACGGGACACCGGTCTCAGGAGGGATAACATTGGTGCGGTCTCCTACCTGGGTGCCGTTGCGGGTTCGACACAAAGCAGAGTCACTTTTCACTGCCTGAATGATTCACACAAAATATGTAGCCTAAACGTAGCAAGACAGACAAGTAGTTCGATTTTCACCTCGTCATTTTTAAAATGCAGCCTATATGTATGAAAATAAACAGGCCGCCTAACCCAAGGATAAATTACAGCTTTGCTCGCTAACATTGTGAACCAGCCGGACTGAAAATATCATCCTGGTTTTTAGTTAATCTCGAATGCTGTCAGGAGTTATACGCTTGGGAGGCTGATCTTGACCGAATTCAGCCCGCGCTAGGAGGATCATCACAGCCAGGTGGCTTGACGGTGGAAAAAAGGAACCAGATGCGAAAATAGAAATGTTCTTGTTGCGAGGCACCCAGTTCTGTGATTAGCATGAGCGCTTTTAAAGCTCAGTTGCGTATGAGATACATCCACTATGCCCTCTCCTACCTCTGCCACACTCCATTGCCATGCCGTCTCAACCTAACATACCTACAGTATCCAACTACCACACACATCTCTGTGCTCACCGCATCTTCAGTCCGAACTGGCAGGCTCAGTGCTGCATCATCACAGCCAAACAAACCACACCCACACCTGTACCATCATAGACAAAGACCATTCCTATTAGCACATGATCACCGCCAAACTAACCACTCCCACACCTGTACCATCGCACCCACGAAGACCACATCCGCTACAGTATCATCACATGCAAGATGACTACACTCACGACTCTGTCAAAAGGCTTCACATTCATTCCCCCATTGGAAAAATAGACATATGAAAATACAAGGGTGATACAGGTAATGTTAATTTGGGTGTCTACCACCCCCCGACCCCCCGGACTGCACACGTGCTGAACCGTGCTAATGGTTTTAGAAATTGAGCTGAGGAAGCAACCCAGTCTTACCACCCCACCCGGAAGCATCTCCATGCTGCCTGGAGGGCAGCATCTCCTGTGTACTGAAGGAACCATAAACCCCATTTTTAACGCTGCAGAAACATGCTATGTCCATAAAAGTCTATGTGGACTTTTTCCCTTCCCTGCTTGTTACATAATGTTTAACATTTTTAAATTTCATTTTCCTTTAATTTATTGTGTAGTATTTTTTTTTTTAAAGGAAATTGGTTTGTGAGCACTAACCTGTCTCAATAAAGCGAGGTTTTCTGTTGGCCAGCTGATGAATCATTGTCACGGGGGTCTTCCATTGGCCGCGTCTGACCCCACCCCCTCCTTGCTCTGCCCCGCCCCCACCATCACCCCTGACAGGCTATGATCACATCCCCAGGGCACTGCCACCTGGGACAAAGGAAGCAGAGTGGGGAGGCCACGGGAGGCCGATAGGCCTGCCATCTGCTGCTGCCTCTCCTGCAGAGCTGCCGCCGCATACGCTCTGCCCTGGCCCACAACATATTGTTTGGTCGCAGGGACTTTTGAAAATGCGTCAAAAGATTCTCAGTGTCAGACACATGTCTATCATAACTGCGGACGCATTCGACATTTTCTGCTCCGTTCGATTACATATCTGCCAGACGCATCATAATTTACCACCAAGGTACATCAGATCAACAGTCCATCAGGGCTGTGAGCAGACGGATCCCTGATTTGCAGACTGAGTCGCGCAGTCCCATGGTAATCCCTCTGTGGTCTGCAATTCCACCATTCCACACTTGGACAATGAGATCCCCCCCCTGGCAACAGCAGCCGCTCCATCCTCTGGGGCAAACAAAAAAAGGAATGTTGGAGGGATTTTAGCAGTATTACTCACAGCTGTGGGTTTGTCAGAGTTCTGTAGCTGGTCCTCTGTAAGAAATTGCATTTGGTTGACAATAAGCAAACTCCCCCATGTTTCATTAAATACGTAATAACCTCATTTTATCCTTTTCCCATTACAAATTGTATTTTTAATGCTTTTTTCTGTATAGGACAAAATATATTATACGAGCCTGTTATAAATCCTTCAAATAGCAAATAATACCAAAACATCAAGCTGCGGAGCTACTGTGCAAAGTACCATTTAAAAAATATTTTCTGTCACCTAGGACTCGGGTTATACACTGACACTCATATCGAGACGTGACAATTCTCAGCCTTTACATCTACACAGCATTGCGGAGGCTTCCTGCTTGAGATCATTGACCACTCTTTAGCCGTCACACTAACTACGTTCTTGTTGCTTTTATCAAAAACTAGAAATCACAGTTTTGTCTCCCTCTGTGAAATGGCTGCCCTCCCTGTGAGTTAAATCCCTGGGGGCTTTGCTATGTAATTCCAGCGTTCAGATTCCTAATTTATGACGGTTCAGCACCTGCCATCATCACCAGAATGCAGAACCGCTTCTTTTGGTTCCCGCTATGTCCCATTGCTTCAGGTCCCGAGGCCCCGGGTCCGTAGTTAAGTTTGGGGGTTTGCCCCGAATTAGGGCGACCGCCAGACCTTAGACAGTCAATCCAGTAAGCGACCGAGGCCAGCTCTTGGACGGTCACCCGGTAAGCGGCCGCGGCCAGCAGCTGCACGGTCATTTCCAGCCCTTCAGCAGCAACCTTGGTGAAGATCCAGACGCTGGAAACGCGCCAGCGATACACCGCAGCAAGCAGAGGCGAGCAAGCGGAACCCCACTAGCCACGGATACGACCTTCAGTGGCGTTGCTGTGTCCGCTCTGAAACACCAGGGGCATGAGCTCAGAAAGACACAGATTTCAGCCAGGGTCCGCGAGACTGCGTCAACACTACCTGCACTGCAGAGATAACACGCAGGACCACAAAAATGTGACTTTACCACAATTTAACTATTTACTGTTTATTATGACAACGAATCCGCTTAGCTTCCATTCTTTTATAAGCCAGACTCTCTATTTACATAATAAAATGAACTTTTTCAAATGCTTTAACACCACCGATCACACAGAAACACAGAGATGACCCTAATCTAGCTGAAAAGACAACTCCGTTAGGTTAACGCTTATGTATTTAGAACACTGTTACCACCGGGTCTAGTGTTTGGGAAGCAGCTCACTGAAATGATGTTGCCTAAGGTCTGCACCTTACGCAATTGGTTGCACACACACGAAATCCGAGCCCTTTGAATCTCCAGCTTTAGATTGCGTCCAAGACCTTCTTCCGTCCCGAGGACTGCAGCGTACAACGGAGTAACCATAGCTAAGAAGTCAAAGGCGTGCTGCACGCGGCAGGGTGTGTTTATCAAACCTCTTTAAATAAATTACGCCAAATTCCGCCGTCCAGCTGATTTTTACGATTTTTCTTAACTGGACACTTAAAGCATCCACTAACCGCACTAAGCAGTGGACAGTTTAGTCGTTTTGTTATACAGAGGAAGTTAAAACACTATTAAATTATTGCAGTGGGGAATCTCCCACAGCAGCTAGCCTCTCACAGTCTGTGATTTATGTTTAAAAGCTTATCTGGCATAGAAGAAAAGACATAAAGATGACACTGTCACAGTGGGCATCGTCAGAATATCGGCTGATTTTAATATGACGTGGTCTTGATGTAAAAGTTGATTTTCGAGTACCAGTGTTGGATTCTATTCGTTATATACATTTATGAATATACACTCAAGATTCTGAGGTTTTATATCTTGTTTTCTTCAGCTACATAATGGGTCAATAAATTGTTACTGAAATACTCGGGTTGGCAAAAAAGCATTGTATTTCATACTGAGAAAATTTTCACGACGTTTTCACTTGTAAGTACTATATAGTGTCACCCGAGTTTGGATCGGTGTAATGGAGGGTTTTGACAAAGTGGGAACTGTACTCGAACTGGACCTAATTTGTTGCGGAAGGAAAAATATTTAAATTACATATAAGAAGACTTAAGTATATTTCGGGGGATTTATTGTAAACAGGAAGCGAATTATTATAAAGATCCATGAATTGACCTATTTGAAAATGACCACATTCAAAGGAAATCACTGTGGCCACGTCAGAAGTCGAGAGAATAACTGTAATTCTCAGTTTACTAAAAGGAAGATGAAGAACACAAGTGATGTATAGTTAGATATATTCAGAATTTGTCGGTTTTCTATGCTATTGGTTTGGCATCAACGACAGACAGATTCATGCTGACAGTGCAGTGTTCCCGTTATTCGAGTCCTGCTGGAGTGCGGAAAAGCCCCCGCACTCTAGTGGGGAGGGGGCTCAAGCATATAATTTGCTGGAGAGGAGGTTCGACCCCCATCGGACCGCTCTGGATCAGGGAAACATCCTCGCATTGACTCACAATAAACCAAACCCACTATCTATTCAGCCTGACCGGGAGCTCCCCATCCGAGGTTCCTGGTTTCCTTATTTTCCCCGCTGACTGCATAAGAGATGTGCACAATGCACCATTGATTCAAGAAATAATATGGGAGGGCTGCATTCACTTTGCGACACAACACGAAGGAGATTTAAGTCTGACAGATGATCGCGTAGTAGACTTCGAGGCAAAAGGACTAAAACTTGTCATCCTTCCAGCCTTTCAGTTTTTAACTCCAAGTACTCCCGATCTAAATTGAGTAAAACAATCCGTGAGATTAGTATTTAAGTTTGTCTCTGTTCTCTTGATTTGAATTCATTCTAATTAAATTTCATAACCTGCGTTTCTCTGGTGCAAAGCCGTCCAAAATTCCTCCCCCCTCCGATAAGTAACTTCCCAGCTGCTTGAACTCTGTGAACTTTTTCCCACAACAACCAGAAGAAACACAATACAGAGGTCCGTTTTCCGTCTGGACCTTCTATGTAATAAAACACTGCCATCTAGTGTCGTATTTAGCAACAATTTTCTAAACGTTGATTTTACAGGCAAATAAACTATACAGGCTGGCCCCCCGTCCAGGGTTGTTCACTGCCTCGTGCCCATTGCTTCCGGGATAGGCTCCGGACCCCCCGCGACCCAGTAGGACAATGGATGGATGGATAAACTATACACTATTGATTACAATGAAGTCTTGCATTATACTGACCATGTCAAACTATGGAATGTTCTCAACAAAGGTACCGAAAACCAGAATCTTGTTCTTATGAAAAATCTCTAGACATGACAGAAACTGGATGGAATATGGGAAACTGACTAGTTCCAGACAAGTAAAGGAAGACGTGATTGTATTTTGTCATAATTTTTCTAAAAATATAGGCCAAATGAGAGAAGCTGGGCAGGAAGAAGACAACTATGGACTCAAGTTTAATGGAAGAAACATTAACGACCTTCAACATGCTGATGACACCATACTAATAGTGGAAACAGAAAAATATCTTAGGACACTTAAAAGAAAAATAATAAGAAATATGCGGGACTATGGCCGAATGCAAAGTCCCCTGCTCTGATCACTATACACTGCGGTGAGGCACAAACACCGTCAAACTGACTGTCTTTTTTATCTAAACACAGCCAAACCTCAACGTGGAAGAAATACAGGGTCACAACGTCATAACCCTGCGCCTCGTCGTACAAGGGGTAGCTTTTAGCTAGTTGATAGTCGGCTTGTAAGATTATGCCATAGTCATTTTGTGTTCCCCACAACATGCCTGACCCTGCAGCCACGTTCACCTCCGACACCATTGATCAAGTTGGCTGACGACACAGTCGTGGCGGGTCGGATCTTCAATGATGATGAAATGGCCTACAAGTAGGAGGCGGGGAAACTGACAATTAAGCTGTAGCCAGTAAAACGATCCCCTCCGGCCTGTACATCAACAAACAGAAGAGTTGATTGTTTACTTTGGGAGGACACAGGTGAGGCATTACAGTCCCCCACAATCAGCAGGGCGCCTATGGGGAGGGTGTCCTCATTCAGAGGCACTGACACACGTAGCACACAAACGATATGGTTAAAACGACAGCGCCTCCACTACCGCAGGACGCTTAGGAGTTTGGTTAACTATTTATTTTGCAGTCTTTTTTCTTTATTATTATTTTAATTGTTATTTAATTCTTATTTAATCCAGGAAGCAGGTGGAAAGTCATTTCACTACATTGTACTGCGTTTCATTATGTATGTAACAAATAAAAATGGAAACAAAGGTGAGCACAGGGTTGGCAGCAAACTTTAGTGCTGGTAGTTAAAACATTAAAAGTATAGATAGCTTTTGCCTCATTGTAATAGCCCTCAACACGAAGACAACAAGCCATAAAGGACGAAATCTTTCAGTATTATCATGTCTATGAGCAAAAATCGGAATTGTTCAGAATATACTGTTTTATTTTAATCTTTATGTATGCGAAAGCTAGACAATAAAAAAGCTGGAAAAGGCTTTTAAGAATTCCATGGAGCATATGGAGAAGTGAATCAAAACAAGCCAAATTTTCACGTGAAGTACAAATGCCCCAGTTGAAGACGTGATTTTTCTGGACATGTAATGACAAGATGGATGGACAAAAGAATGAGGAATGCCGTTTACATGGTCGCTTGGCGTCAACCTCGACTTGACAGCACCTAATATTGAAAACGAAAACAACAAGCTCTATGCCCCTGATGAAGACAGTCAAAAACTCAGACACTCAAGATTCTGAGGTTTTATGTCTTGTTTTCTTCAGCTACATAATGGGTCAATAAATTGTTACTGAAAATGCTGCACCAGGTAACAATAACAATGAAACAATAACTGACCCCGGAACTACATCTGTACAGGGCTTTTGGGGCTTGGGGAACTTAAAGACCGAAGGACCGCAGTTCTGGTTGTTATGTGTATATTTTGGTGTACTTTCAAAGTAAGATTTTGTTTACTACATATGTGCATTCAGAATTTCATTTACATTTGTGGATTATGATACTGCCCTTGTATGTCTATTAGTTAAACGAATTTGCTAGGATTTATTCGAATTCACCTTCAACATGATGTATTCTTGACATACACACGTATTTTTTCTCCATGAAAAACTCCAAATAGGTCCGCCCATACGGCAGCGCCATTTGCACGTTCATATCGTTCTTTCTTCAACAGATTTCCAGTTTCGTCGTTTGCGTTATACGATTGCTATCAGTCTTGACAGCTAGCCTAGCTGCACTTGGTAAGTTCAGACGGTCACCTGGAAACTTAATCCATTAAGAGTGAACCATTTTGTATTAACGCGCATCATTACCCAGCTTCGCAGCGTGAAGCCTGTTAAATGTTTGAAAGCAATGTATTGGATTATACTACTACATCTCTTCGACCTCCATACCCGCTCCCCCATATCCCAAACCCCTAACGACATATCACTTTCAGTTAGGTTTAAATGAACCGTCAAAACATTTTACGCTAATTATTCCGGATCTGTTCTGATACGGAAGTAGACACATTGATGCTAATTTACAAAACTTAATTTAAATCAAAGTTTGAATAAACTATACAACAAGCACTTGTGCCTCAAATATACCTAGTGATCTAAAAAATCACAACTGATGTCCCTGTCTATCCTTGGCTTACCCTTCATGTACGCAGGAATCTAACAAGACCAAAGCGACATGGCAGAGGCAGGATGTTCCACCGTGGAAGGCAGCCTGACACAGGAGTTTGTGGTGCCATCCCATGTGCAGATGGTAAAAGGCCTTATGGCAGAGTTTGCCGAGCGTCATGGGTCTGCAGGCCGTCGCGTGGTGCTGGTCACCTCGGGTGGCACCAAGGTGCCCCTAGAGTCCCGTACGGTCCGCTTCCTGGACAACTTCAGCAGTGGGCGGCGTGGGGCATCCTCAGTGGAGTACTTCCTGGATGCAGGGTATGCCGTGGTGTTCCTGCACCGCCACCGCTCCCTGTACCCGTACACGCGCCGCTACGCCGGTATCAACCTCCTGGACAGCTTACAGCTGGAGCCGGCCGCGGGGGAATGCGGCCCTGCCCGGGTTGTGGCGGACCAGGAGTCCCTGCCTGGCATCGCGGCTGTGTTGAAGCGCTACCAGGAGGTCAAAGTGGCAGGTTTGCTATTGCCGGTGGAGTTCAACACACTCTCGGAGTACCTTCACCTCCTCAAAGCTGCGGCACAAGCTCTCAGCAACATAGGTATGGCCGTCGGCGTCCCATAATGGTAGGACACATTCATCTTCCCTTGCGGCAGGTTGCTGACTGTGCTTGCCTGTCCATTCTACCTGCAGGGTCCGAGGCCATGTTCTACCTGGCTGCTGCAGTTTCCGATTTCTACATCCCGGCATCCGAGATGCCGGAGCACAAGATCCAGTCGTCCGAAGGGCCACTTCAGGTGAGGCCCAGCTGCCTAAGCCAAACCTCCTGCCCAATGCAGTTTTTGCTAGTCAGGGTACTCGAACAGCCCAGACAGAGCACACTGCTTGGACCTTTTTCCAACTTTCACTGCCTCCTGCTCCTCCTCGCAGCTCAGCATGAAGATGGTACCCAAGATGCTGTCTCCGCTGGTGAAGGACTGGGCCCCGAAGGCGTTCGTCATCTCCTTCAAGCTGGAGACGGACCCGGGCATCCTGCTGGAGCGGGCGCGTCGCGCACTGGACACCTACCAGCACCAGGTCGTGGTGGCCAACGTGTTGGACACGCGACGCGGCTACGTGGTGGTGGTGACACAAGACCACGCGACAGAGCTGGCCCTCACGGCTGCCGAGGAACAGGCCAGGCTGGAGATCGAGGAGAAGATCGTCGGCAACCTGGTCTCGGCTCACAGCAACTTTATCGCCCAGCAGGAGTAAGGCGATTATGTCAGGCATGGACAAGCCCCTCCCATCACAACCCAACCATTAGAAATCGCGGACTCTCCACAGAACCCACCTATCCAGCTTATCTAGATAAATCCAAACTGGTACTCAATCCTGATGTAAAATGTGTGAAAACTACATGTGATAGCAAAGTCTGTCTTGTACCTCCTAGAGAGACAGCGTCACCACTGCTGTACCATCAGTCGCCGGTCTCCCCATCCGGGATGTGCCTGTATTTTGTGTACCGCGAGAGGGTGGAGCAATCATTAAATCACAGATCTGTTGCACCTGTGCCGTAGTGTGTATGTCACAAACCAAATATGAGTACGATTCAACAAAGATGTTTAATGTCAAAGTGTAAAATATGACAAACGGGGAGTGGAAGGGAGTTCTGAATGTCCATGAATTAAAAAATAATAATAATAATAATATTGCCACAAAGCGGCCCCCCTCAGGGCCATGGCCAACGGCCTCAGTTTTAAACCACTGATCCTTGTGACTTTTCCAGCTCAGCCGCATGACGGCCAGCTCCATGCACTCAGTCTGGCGCCGCTCTTGAGTCCTACTTAAGCTTGACGCTCTTCTTGACTCCGGCACGGATTCCAGACAGCTCTCCACCATACCGAACCTCCTCCTTGCGCACCTCACGAACCTGAAACACAATTTAGTTTATTGGGCAACCAAATTTTGCAAAACATACACTTACAGGCTAAGCAAACTGCTGCTGGACAAAACAACTGCCACTCAAAATTGATTCCCCAACTACTTCATATCATTGGTCACTTAAACCATGTGACCGTGACCCTAACCAATTCCAACCTACCTGGCCCTTCCTTCTAATTTTAGCCTTCCTGAACTTCTCCCTGTATTTGACTCGGGGGTTGCGATCAATCTTCTTCCTTTTTGGAGTGAGGCCTTTGTTCTTATCCATCTGTCAGAAGAGATGGACAAGAAATCAGTGTAGGGCTCGTATCACCAAGAACTACAATAAACAGTAAAAGCCTGGTGGTGTTTTTAGTGGTCTTTAGTATACCTGGTAAGTGATACCCCTCTTGGCATCTGGGTCCAGGTCTGGCTCCTCTTCCTCTTCCTCCTCTTCCTCTCTAACAAAGAAGAGCACAGTCTTAGGCTGCCGTCCTGCAGGGCCATCCCACATGCATATCAGACAAGCCCCGCGCCTTTCTCCTTACGCCTCATCTGGCTGCAGCTTTTTGGCTGTCCTTTTCAGCTTCAGCCTCCGCTCAACCTCCCTGTAGGCACGCAGGGCTGCCTCTTCATCCAGCTCGGAGTCCGAATCCTCCTCGGCTTCCGACTCACCGTCTCCAGGACCCTGACAAGCACGTACATGCTGTGAATGGTGGGCCTTTAAGGGGCCCTATTACGCTCATGGTCACATCATTATTATGCGTCATTATACTAGAATAGATTTACGTGCCTCAACGTTCCAAAAACACTCCCCCCCCCCCCCATAGTGTACATCCCTATTCCCCATGTCAATAACTCTGTCACCACCCCCGATGAGCCCAGCGTGCTC
>JAODJW010000127.1:23250364-23293374 GCA_026777045.1 Hyperopisus bebe | reverse complement strand
GTCAGCTTGCCCTACGTATTTCGGCCCCGTCCTACAGTCTACAGACAGATCCTTGCAGATAGGTGGCCAATAAGGATTGTCTTACGAGGTGACCTCACCATGTCAAGGAAGCAGTGTTAATTTTGTTGATAACTATGACGAAAATTTATCGTCAACTACCTTTATTTTCAGACTAAAAGGAGATGATAACTAAATAAAAAAGATTTCGGGATGACTATGACAAAGTGTGTTCTTACAATTTCGTAAACAAATAAAAATGCGACGACAATGTTTGCCAAAGTCGAGATCCAGTCAGAACTAATGTAGTTCGCGTAAGACGGGATCAGTTAGAGAAAATTTCTTGAAGCAAAGGTCCGGAAGATCATGTCTAACTCTTTAATGTGATATATATTTAAGTAGTCTATTAGTTGTATCACCATCTACTAAATAAAGGTAGGGCTGCATTTCAAAATAAGAGAAAATAAATAAAATGTGTAAATTGAGGTTAGGGTTAATGTTTAGGGTTTATGTTTAAATAAAGTGCTTAACTTAAGCCATAAAACCCTAATACAGTCATGTCTATGTCATATACATTAGTGTTTATGGATTTAAGTATTGGTTTCCTATAATCCCACACCGGTAATAAAATTAAAGTCTCGTTTTAATATAAATACATACGAACTTAATTTAATCGCTGTTAGAGTAGGATATGGACGGTCTTATTATTTTGAAAAGATATAAAACCTGATGCGTTTTTCCTCATATTCGCTTTATATTTGTCGGAGTAACAACACAAATGGAATGACGAGCCATTTCAGGTAAAACAGTGCATTTTACTTTTTATATCAAATAGAACGTGGGATTGCTAACTTCGGCCAGCTGGCTGGAGTGAGATTCCCAATTCAAGATGTCTGCACACATATGTAATATTTCTTACCTTGTAAATAGTCTGCTTCTATATTTAAACATGTAAATACACTTTGAACGCAGCTAATTTTACGTTTATAATGGTATAATATGGATTTGGCTTAAGATTTCCTGCATGAGTCTGAAAGCGTGAGTGTCATGCCAGATTCTTGAGATTTGGCAACCCTGAGAACATAAATTTTTTGTTTGACCTGTTTTGATTTATATAACAAATATACATTATTTATACTTTAACTGTACTATATACAGTTGTTAAAAAGCAGAAACTTCACCAAACATGAAATCACCTATAAACTACATGTACACATATTTATTTTAATATTTCTAATTTTAAAATTCAGAGAGAGCACGCTTGGTGGCATTATAATTAACTGTAGTTTTAGTCGACTGTAATCTTATGATATTTAGTCAACTAAAACTAAAATAATTCAGATGACTAAATTATGACTGAAACTAAAATACATTTTAGTCAAAAGACTATGACTAAAACTAAATTAAAGTTTGCTGTTAAAATTAACACTGCAAGGAAGTAAGGGCTGGAATTCCAACAAGGTATGTCAGGCAGATTAGAGAAGAGTGGTTTCTGCGGTGAGAGTTACTCCCTTTGACCTGTACCGCAGACCGTTTACACACATATACAGCTATACAGCACACTAAAAGAAAGGGAAAAACTGGAAACTCATAATAGGTCCCCCTTAAGGCCAAATGACTTGCCGCATTTGGCAGTCCTCCATGCACTCACCTTGCTCCTGGGGGCGTCGGTGGTCTTCCTGACAGCTGTGCCCTGCTGGGTCTCTGACAGCAGACGGCGCAGCTGGGGGGCGAGTCTGGCATCCACCGGGGACAGTTCATTTATGAGCTGTGCAGGTAGAGGAAACCGTGAGGGACAATCTAACAGGTGTGTCTAAGAAGCTCATTAACCAACCGCCCTGTGGCACTCCCCGATGAGGACGCATCGCATTTCAGTAATGTAGCTGCATATCTGTCACAGCACTTTCCAAAGAGCTGGTCTGGGATAGCTAAGGAGGTCCCTCTGACACACTGAAGAAAACCAAGAAAGATTTTTTAAAATATCACTTTTCTGCACTCAAGTACAGCTCAATGTGTCATGGAGTAGCCTTGATAACTTTAAGGCCAGGCAAATTTATAGAGAAAAACATTTGGTCCCCACTATGTTATATATAACAATAATAATAATAATAATAATAATAATAATAATAATAATAATAATAATATGACAATGGACTGATCCCTGTGGGGAAATCCTCTTTTCACCTCCCCCACCTTGCCCTCCATGACACACAGTTACATGTCCTGCCAAAGCCAGGGGCTCAAACTGGCAACCTTCCGATAACAGCCACAGGGGCTTAACCTGCTGAGCTGCACGCATGCGCGTGCGCGCACACACACAAATATATATATATATATATATATTTTTTTTTTGTATTCATATCTTTGTGGGGACGATCCACTCATTTCTATGGGAAAAACCTTAATCCCAACAAGGATGACCTTAACCCCTACCCAGGCCTAACCTTAACGAGAAGTAACCACATGATCAGAGCCGTCTTACGTTTCGGTAGGAGACCAGTCTCTCGATCACAGGGTGGCTGTGGGCTGGGATTCGCTTGGACTTCAGCACCAGGTAGAAGCTCACATTGGTGCAATAACTGCGCAGATGTAGTCAGAAAGACAGACTGTGAGCTCATATTAGGAATCCCACAGTCCCCAGCCATCATGGTAACACACACGACCCGATTGTACCTGTCTGCATCTTACACCGATTGCCCTTTTCACACCACCCATGTAACGAGGAAGTCAGGAAATCACACTTACTTCAAATACAGTTGCTGTTTGGTCTTGAGATATTCTGCTCCCTTGAGAAAACCAGTCAAAAGGACACAAATGGATTAATTTACACGGCCAGTTCATTACAGACACCGAAATCCACCCCAAGGTGCCGTTGTGACCGTCTCTCACCTTTCCCGCAGGGATATGCCCATCCTTAACCATTTTCAGAAGAGGTTGCAACTCATCCCGAAGCTCCGTCAGCTAAAACAACATACCGTGGTTATCGCCAAGGCCGCCTCAAGATTCACATTGAAGCTAACTGTGTGTATGATGGTGCTGAGGAACAGCCAACAGCACACCAGGGAGAAGGTCTGATGCAACATGGTACCTTGGCCTTGAAGTCCTGGATCAGTTCCAGCAGCTCTGGAGATTCCTTCTTCAAGAGCTTGACCTTCTCCTTGTGGGACATTTGCTTCAGGTCCTTCACGATCTTCTGCTTCTCTTTCTCCAGGGTTCTCTCTACCGCCCCCTCTCCTTGCTCTAAAAACTCCTACAGGAGAAGACCCAGAAAAGCCACCAGAGAATTAGGCTGCAGCTTTTACTTGCGTGAAAGGACCCCTCCCTGGCTGAAAAGTGACCATGAGAATGAAGTCCGTGGCTCCTGAGAAGGTACCTGAAGGAGATGCAGGTCATAGTCATCCTCACTCAGACTCCCCACCAAGCGCTTCTGGATGTTCTTTGCCTCTTCCTCTTCCTCCTGGTCTTCAGCATCTGCTTCCTCCTTAGATTTCCCCTCTGCAATGTGTATAGACACAATCAAATCTCTCATGTCCAATAATTCTACATACCAAAAACATGAGTGGCAATCACATGGTCTTTTACAAAGTGAGAGGAGCAAATACTCACTGACTGTGACATAATCAGAGTCGTAGTACATCTTCTTCCTGCGCCCCCAAGCCATGTCATTGGGGAGGTCTAAGAGAAGGATATGGTAGCATCAAACACATAGCATCTCAATATTAAACCAAAAGGGCGCATCCTTCAGCCAACAGCTCCCTCATGTCACAAGGACTCATTGAAAAGGGGCAGAGTGTGGCTCAGCGGGCTAACCCTCTGTGCCTGTGATCACAAGGTCACCGGTATGAGCCCGGCCTTGGCAGAATGGTCACATGTCAGTGGGTCCTTGAGTAAGGCCCTTAACTCCCAGCTGCCAAGGAGAGCAAGATGGGGTAGGTGAAGAGAGAAATTCCCCACATGGAATCAATAACGTGTCACTGAAGACAATAAACATCGGACAACAGAGTTCTCCAACGAATCAGAACACCCTTAAGTCTCTCTCTTCTGATCCACTTCACTCACAGGCAACACTCACCATCCTCTTTCCTTCCTTCAAGGTCACTCTCCATGTCTGTCTCCTCCTCCTGTTCTTCTTCTCCATCTTCACCCACGTCTTGCTCCTCCTCATCCTCTTCAGAGTCCAGGGCCATCACCTCCTCCTAAAGATCAAAGCACAAGTAGTTCAAATCTCTCTGCAACTTCAGACAAGCATTAAAAAGTCTGATAAAGAGAGTACCTCTCAGTTTAATATCAGGATGATGAATACGTCGACGGACAAATATTTAAAGACCCAGTAATGTTTTTGTCACATACAGACTGTTGGTAAAACTCCTAAGAAGAGTCTGTGGAAATGTGACTGGAGTTTCTTTAATCATTATTTGGAGCAAACACACAAAATCTGTGTAACTTTCACTTTTTCCTCACAACATTAGGGGCTGGCTGACGCATCAGAATTGTTTAACCCTAAGTCCACATTGGTAAGAGACAGCTCCACCCATGACGTGTTCTCCACACCTCGTCCTCAATGTCCTCCTGGTCACTGTCTGCTTGAATTCCACGTGCAAGGAGATTCTGCAGAGAACCAGTACGTAAGTGCATGCACACATACCAAAAAAGGTTGAGTCTGCAAATTGTGAATTAGAATATCGGTATATCAAACACCAAAGCAGACCTAACTTAGGTCAGACACATGATGTGACACTGATGCAGATAATAAAGAAAACATTTAGCCCTGGATACCAACCGAGATCCTCTTATTGTGGAACTTGTCGATTTCATCTTCTATGTATTCAGAGGATTTCTGTTGTAATAAAAAAATCATAGACAATGTTTGAATAAAATCCTATGGAAGACACAAAACACTCATCTGATTATTAGAAATAATTACTTTGTACAAAATGAAAATAAAATTACAGTACAATGCAATAAATGGAAAAAACATCTAAAACTTTCTCTGGAGCCATTTGGCTCCTGGTACAGTGAGTTGCTGTCAGCTTACTCTGTGTCTCTAACCACTAACCCACATATAAAAAGAATAAGCAACTTCCTCGCTAGATTCAGAGACAGGGTAAGGAACTTTCACTATAGTCTACTTGTATAAAGCCACCTTGTTGGGGACTGGCATGTCCCGGTAAGTAGCAGAATCATCGCTATCATATTGCTCCGCCTTCTTCGCCTTTGGCCGGCGGACGGCCCTGAGGAGCAACAGATGGAAAAGAACCATAGGCAAGTGTAAATAGGACTGCAATAAGAAAACCAAAGACATTCTGGTAACTGGGCTTTCCCACTAACAGACAAACATTTTTTTTTTTACTTGAGATGACGAGTTTTGTCCACTACTTTAATGCAAGGAAAATGCAAATTGTCATTGGGGAAAACAGCAAAAAGTAATCGTCAATTACGATTTAGTAAACAAGTAGGGACCCAACCATTTACATTTATGTGCTAAAATAATGCTATATCAATTCAACCAGAGAGAAAGAAGCAGAACCATGAAACACCCAGAAAATGAACTAATTTATATTTTCCCTGTTTTTTTGTTTATTTTGATGCCGGTGGAAAAGGAGTTGCTGTACTCATTAATGTACCACTTTTATAGGGCTTATAAAACGAATATACACACTGAGAACTTAGACTAAGCTAAATGCTCCCGCATTGATGACCCTAAATGAAGCCGGTACTGTAAACCATAAATTTATACGAACCTTCTCTCTCTGACCATGCTGCTGCCAGCTCCTGAAGCCTTCGTGCCCCACGTTTCTGCTTTGGAACGCTTACAGATTTTCTATTGGTCCAGCAGGCGATACGCTACGTGTTACGTTTTACACGTTACGTATTGTGTAATACGCAAACATTTTGTCGCCGTACTTTTGTTTGTAGAAAGAGTGCTGGGCGTGTAATGGGTTTTAATATCTGAAATACTGAATCGTTAATATTGTTTTCAGATTCTTGTAATGGTTTATAGTTTTAAAATAGAGTGACCGATTTTTGGGACCTAAAAATCCGTGATTTCGGTTTTGTTTCACGTTAACATTTGCGTTCTACAGTCAGTATACTTTCTGTGTGCATTTTTATGTTGCTGTTAGGACTCTCTCTGCATGCTGCCTCCGGAGTACTAATTTTCTGCAAGGCAAAACATGGTCATCGTAAACATTCATTCTCGTCTCTTGCTTGTGGGTTTCCGGTACTACTGCCAAAGGAGGTCGGCTGGGAAACATGGATATTCGTTTTAATACCAATTTCCATTGCATGCAATTACAGTGCTCTCAGGAAGTCTTAGGACGCCTTCTTAATTCTCTAAAACATAACCGCACATGTCTTTCGCACATATTTTCTTTTTATTAAGTGTCCTATTTTTTGACCCATTCAGTTCTCTTATTGCCATTTTGCTATTAAGTCACTGGCTCGCAGAAAGATACTAAACACAAATGTTTGGTGTTTTATGTTATTGCAAAGGTGTTACTGATTAAAAAGCACCCAATGAGATTGCTTGCCTATTGGGTTTCAATTTTTTACTACTTAAAATGAAGGTTGTACTTAAAACGACTTTATCTTATATTTTTTGTGACCCAAAGAATAAATTCATGATTTTTGTTATAAAACCAATACAAATGAGATATTTTTTGCTGAATTAAGCAAACGTCCTGGGACTTTCTGTGAGCACTGTATATGCATGTTCTGTCGAACGCCACCACTGGTGGATTTAGGCATGGGCAATATGGGCAGCCGTTCAGGGCTCATTGCCGGGGGCCAAAAAAATAAAATGATATGTTACGGTGTGGGTCAGTTAACCTAATGAATCCAATGAATAAATGTATGAGATATGGAGGGGGCGGGGGAGGGTTAATTGGTCCACTGGAAGCCCAAGGTACCATCAGCAGGGAAATCCGTCAAACATGGAAACGTGGCACCTCTATCTTTGTACAGCATGATGGAATTAATAAAATTAGTATTAAATTTATCATAAGTTATTTGTATTGTTCCAAATATCTTCATAAAAATTGTAGTGCTGAATGGGGGCCGAATAGAGATAAACAAGCAGTGGAGACGTTCGCTGAGGGTGCCATACAATCTGGAACCACCACTGAACACCCCAATAAAAATGGGTAATGTGACAGCAGCCATTTTGCACCAGTACGCCCCCCCCCCCACAGTAGCTAAGGTGGTGGAGGGGCAGGAGCGACTTCATCAGTTAAATATAGGACAGGGGTGGCCAATCTTATCCGCAAAGGGCCAGTGTGTATGCTGGATTTCTTTGCAAATCCCTAATTAGATTACTAATTAGAGGACTGATTGGCTGAAGAGTCCTCACACCTGGGTTTGAACAGCTGACCTACAGGTTATCCCAAAAACCTGCACACACACCAGACCTTTGCAGATAAGATTAGCCGCCCCTGATATGGGTGATAGTTAAGAGGCCAGATAAAACTATTTGATTTGTAAAAATATTGAAGTTTATAGTAAAACACATAGTTTGCAAGATTTAATGATAGATTTAGGGGTCTTTAATTTGTTTTCTTTTTTTTTTTTTGGATTGTTAAGATTGAAGCAGAATGTACTCTGAAATATTCAAAATAACCAGCATTATTGTCATTTGAAGGGTGCAGAATTTGATGTCTAGCAGGAGGTGACTTTTAGTGCTGATGCTGCTTGCATTCCTGGAATAGCAAAGTTCTTTGGCAAAATGGCTGAGTTTGGTATCTTTGTTCACAAATGATAATATGGTGACGCAACTTCAACAACAATCATAACTCAGAGCACTATGACAAAGCAAAGAGAATAACTGTATCATGTTGCCGTTGGCCAAATTCATTAAAGCAGATCACTTTTGCAATGTTTTTCTTTAATCTCATGTGAGATGTTAGTCTTGTTTGAAGCACTCAGAAGCGGTGGTGGGTTATACATTGACTTATGGAAATGAGACTCAAAGTGACCCCAGCAGAATCCTTAGGAACTCTCAAATCTCAAAGAGAATTGTGCTCAAAGAGAGAATTCTGTCGCAGCAGTATGAAGTGGTCAGTTTGCATACGTTTCCAGGTCTCAAGGGACAGAAAACTGGTTTTTGTTAAGCGATAGTATAAGATCTCCATGTATGGAGTGCAACTTGAGAATGAAGTTGTTTGAACAAAACATTTCCAAAGAAACATACTGGGTTGGTGGTTGCGTGCGTTCATTTTTTTTTTTTTTTTTTTTTGTTCCAGGCAGTGTCTGAGATATTTCCAAGTGCATTTTCTGTTGTAGTATCATTATCATTTCTTACTTCCCTGATTCCTTTCAAATGTTACAGTAGCATTCTATGAATGACACATTAAGCATTCCAGCTCCATCTATTTTCATTTAAACAGTTTTATAACAATCTTCTCCTCTTTCAGACTGTCGTGAATTGCAAAATAAAAATCTGATAAGTTTATTTCCGAAGTCTATGGTCACTTCTTGGTGTTATGTTTCAGGCTGTTCAGGAACTTCAATCGCTCCTGCGGAAGGGTTATGCTGGAGCTGCGGGGCCTGCCTCCATCCAGGAAAGTCCTGGGGGCCCTGCTGACCCCAGGCCTGATCTCCTCAGTGCGATGCCTCATTAGGGACTGGGCTGGGGTCACATACCCCGTGGTGTGAGACTGAGGAGCAGATGGTGAAATGGATTAGTGTAGGACCAGGAATATTTGGGCAGAGCCACTAGCTCTTTACTCTGATAAATGTTTTATGACACACAGATGAAAGAAAACAAGTGGCTGGTATTTCAGATATCTCAAGTGATATGTGGTGGATGGACAGCATGCACATGTACACACACATGCCTGTAAGTGCAGTACCATGCAAAAGTTTTATGCAGTCAAAAGAAATGTTTAAAGCTGCATTTCTTATTCTCCAAAAAGTTACTGATATCTAGTTGTATGACTAGATGAACCTCGCTTCAGTCCCCCAACCATGGGCACCCCAGCCATTCCATGTATTTGTTGAACTTCACCACCAGCTCACTTAATTAATGAGCTTAATTAGTTAAAAAGAGTCAATGAGATTTTGATTAGCTATATAAGGTGTGCTTGTGGTCGAATAAAAAAATTCATGGGTGTATGGATGGTTGCTGGAAATAATGGGGTGATTTTAGCAGAGGCTTTGAAATGCCTAAGCTAACACACTTTGGCAGGTATAATAGTATAGTTTTACACCAACATAAACATCATTTAAACATTTTCTTTATCTGCCTAAGACTTTTGCATCGTATTGTACACATAAAAAGAATCATAGTTCACAGCATGCTGAGACAACTAAATCACAATGAACCCTTCCTCCTTACATTGGTTTTCAGCTGATTATCTGGAGGGTGCTCCTCTTGAAAGTTTTGGTCAAGCTGAAATTTGTTGATCCCAGGGAGTGTTCTAGTGGTGTCCACTTGGTGGGAGAAGGACCTACCCTGCCCCTGCAATGTCTTCAGGACATCACTGATTCTGCTGTAGGACCTGTTCTCTGCCACGCTGAGTATCAGCGCCTTCTGCATGGGGGAGAGAGGAACACAGTTATCGCTCATGCTCACTTCTTCAGTTGTGGGGGCCATTAGGACCATGAGGAGATTAAAGGCTGATTTCAAATTGAATCGCATTGAATTGACCCTGTAGGTATGGCGTGGTCACATACCCTACACTGTAACCTATGACGTAGCCGATGCTTAACCCACGGCTGTCAGACTGCAGTCCTGGGGGGCTGGAGCCCTGCACATTTTTGGGTTTCCCCTCATTTGACACACCTGATTCAACTCCTTGTACTAATGACCACACAGCTCTTGAGCTGAATCATTTGTGGTGGAACAGAGAAAGAACTAAGCTACACAGGGCTGCGGCCCTCCAGGACTGCAGTTTGACACCCCTGCTGTAGCCTATATCGTAGCCTATGTTGTAGCCTATGATGTAGTCTATGACACAGCCTATGTCATAGCCTATGACATAGCCAATGCCGTAGCCTATGTTGTAGCCTATGACGTAGTCTATGACATAGCCAATGCCGTAGCCTATGTTGTAGCCTATGACGTAGTCTATGACATAGCCAATGCCATAGCCTATGTTGTAGACTATGACGTAGTCTATGACATAGCCAATGCCGCAGCCAATGCCGTAGCCTATGTTGTAGACTATGACATAGTCTATGACATAGCCAACGCTGTAGCCAATGCCGTAGCCTATGTTGTAGACTATGACGTAGTCTATGACATAGCCAATGCCGTAGCCTATGTTGTAGCCTATGACGTAGTCTATGACATAGCCAAAGCCGTAGCCTATGTTGTAGCCAATTACGTTGCTGATGCTGTAGCTGATGCTGTAGCCTATGATGTAGACTGATGTGCACCTCCTCAGAAATGTAACTACAAGTTGTGGCGATGCAGACTGCAACAACTATGATTAGTCCTCTTGGTAGCATCGATCTTCTTCTTACATAAATGCTTTGTTGTTATTTGTTTCCAGCTAGGGGTGTTTTAATGTGGGACAAGTTGCATTTAAGTTGCTTGCTAAGTTTTGTTTCCTATGAAAATGTTTTAGGAAAACCCAAACTCGCCGCATTCAGCCAGCTAGTGTTTTGGCGGCGTGATTGCAGATCGACACCGACACACCAGCGCACAAGCATAAATGCTCGCAACAGCATAGGTCGCTTGCATAGATCATAGAGCAGGCTCAATGCAGAAGTATAAATCAGCCTTACGTGAATGATGGATGAGAACAAAGGCAGAGGAGATACTTTGACAGGGGACAGGGGACAGTCACACAGGCTTGCCTTAGGGACCCGTTTGCTCACTCCAGAGCTGATATCAAACTCGTAGTTCAGCCCTTGCTCGAGAAAACTCCCTTTCCTGTGACTCATGGGTAAACCTTCTTCATTGCTTGCTCTTTGATTGGTCGATCGGGAGAAGGGCTCTTCTCTGGGAGTGGTCTCCTTTTTCTCACTGGACAGCTGATTGGTCCGCCGGCAGAGGGACTCGTGATGGAACCTTGAAAAATATGCAACAGTGTCTCAGTGAGAAGGCTGAAGAGAAGTGAAACTTTTATCCAAGCGTTTCTGGCACGGTACAGCAACAAAGCGGGAATGAGTATTTCTTCCCTGTTTTTGGAGCCCTAAAATACTGCCACAAAATAGCCAGAATATGCAATAAAGTTTTTATCATGAACGAGTAGACAGGAAACCTTTTCATGATCAGTCCATTCACACAATCCAAAGTCACATGATGCCACATGGGTGAATCCATACCAGCCAATTAAACCAACACTTAGATGAAGAGTTTTGGCAGCATTAGGTTGTAAAGCTGTTTAAGGAGTTTCATATGACAGCAGCACATTCTCCACCCAAATGCCAGTAGGGCACATTCAGGTTGCTGGGTACCAGTAGCAAGAAGTGAGAGGATCTTTCCAAACTGGCATCATGGGATTTGTGGCTTGAAGTCAGAGCACATTACTTATGAGGCCTTGCTTACAACGTGATTATTATCACTTGTTAGCTGGAGAATTAGCCTGGAAAAGTTAAAAAAAAATGTGGTTGGCTGAAACATTGCATTCTGGAATGCAGCTTGCACACATTATTTTCACCCCTGAGAAAAAACATGCAGCATCTCCGTTGACAGTAAAGTATACATATATACATATGTGTACTAAAACCTGTTCAATATGTAAGACTAGTTACTGAGCAACACTGTTGCCATTCTCATACTGAGGAATATTTCATAAGCAGGAGTTCACTGGCTAAACGCAAATTGTAGCAGTATGCTAATTTAAAGGTTTTTTTTCTTTTTGACTGTCCAACAATAATTGTTATTTGTTATTGGGTCATCTAAACTTTCTGGAATGATCCAACTTTCAGAACCTCTCAGGCCAGCCATTAAGTCCATAATAAATGATGTCCAACCAAACCAGCATATCATCTGAGGGAAATACTGGGCTTTGAACAGGGATGTCCCATCTCCCAGGATGCACAGCTCATAAGGCAAGAGATAATCAGGACAGGACACTAGTCCTCTGCAGGACATATTCATATGCATTCAAAGTCACTCCATTGCATGCCTTGTGTATCTGGACTGATCATGAAACAATAGGCGAATGTGTCAATTCATGGATTCAGACTCTAAACCCAATAGGTGAATAAACTGAAACAGACAAATCTCCACATACTTCTGCTGGTCCATCCATAAATGTGCCCCGCTTCTCTGAAGCCTCCTCTGCACTGACATATTTTGTTCAACTAAAGGGGGTAGACAAGAGGGATTCCTCCACTGCCAAGGTGGGCTGACAGCTTCGTCAAATGAACACTTGTAATTGGTCAACCCAAGGCTGTCCCAGTCCACAATGAAGTCTGACGGAGGGGGGCTGGTCATGTCACATATTGGCAAGACTCCATTTAGTTGGTTGTGAGGTTTGTACTGGGGACATGCCCTGTCAGATGTTCTCCTCTTCAGGGGTGGGGCCACCAACAAGGTGTCTGGGGTGGGTAGTGACGCCGCATACAGGATCCGGAACTCCTGGTCAAAAGACATCACCACTGGGCCTGTCAGGAGCACTACCAGCTGTCGGTGCAAATGGGCATCGGTCCAGGTGGGACTGAAAGGTCCAAAAAGATAGGAAACGACTTTAATGCTTGAATGTGATATCTGACACTCCTCTGGGATGAGACAGGTGGGTAGGTTTACCTGTAACTCCCTAACATCACTGCCTCTAAGTCGAACATGAAGAAACTCTCTCTCAGCTCGCCAGTAACCATCTTGCCTTCATGTGAGCAGAACGACTTGCCCTCCAGAATGCGAACTCGTATGTTCTGTATGCATAGAAAAAAAAAATCAAGATTCTGCTGCAAGAATGCATTCAGAACTTTTACCAAAGAGCCAGGGGATTAAGATTGGCTCAGAGAGTTAAGACTGACGGGAGTATTAGCCAATCATTTAGAGTTAAGACTGATACAGTTTCAGGTCCCTGTGTCCAGGGGGTGAATTTGTGCCCAATTCCCCAATTCCCAGTTTAAAGATTTCTCACCGGGTGTCTCAGCTTGTGGGGGGGATCTGTGTCCTGGGCAGACCTGTGGTTCAAGATGATGTACACTGGGACCCCGTGAGATGCAGCAATGCACAGATCACTTATTATGAGGCTATCGGTCAGTCTGTCCGTTACTATGGCGATGACCTGGTTGGAAACACAGAATCAGTCACCAAAAAGCCTGGGACCAACATGAGCTGCTTTTGACTGTTAGCATCTAGTGATTCATCTTCTTGTTGTTCTTGGCAATCTGAGTTGTCATTCGAGAACAGATTTCAAAACTTTGTCCCCAATTTTTTTAAGTCACCTGACTAGACATTGAACAAAATGTCTTATACATGTGTACTAAAACATTACATGTCCAATATCTAAGACTCATTTGGGATACTTGTGTCAACCCACTGCTAATTATACAGCAGAAAACACATTCACAGCAGCACCGGACTGAACTGAACTGTGACTTATCCACACCACACACATCAGCCAGCAGCTATATCACCTGCAGGTCATACTAGGTAATCCATCTGAAGCTGAGCAGGCTTAGGCTTGGGCCTGGGCCAAACTGGGAAAGCTGGGTTGCTGCTACAAGAGATGTTGGTGTGGCCAACAGGTTAGCCCATCCTGTGGTCTGTGTGGATCCCAGCGCCCCAGTGCAGTGATGGGGACACTGTGCTGTAAAAATGGCACCGTCCTTCTGATGAAACGTAAAACTGAGGTTCTGACTCTCTGAGGTCATAAAAGATCCCTGGGCATCTGTGTGGAAGAGTAGGGGCGGTATCCTCACATCCTGGCTAAATTGCCCACTGTAGCCCTTTCGAATCTGGCCTCCTGATCATCCCCTATATCTAACTGGTGAATTCTCTCCTGCTCCTTCACCACCTTAGCTACTGCGTGGTGAGCATACTAGCGCAGAATGGCTGCCGTTGTGTCATCCAGGTGGGGGCTACACAGTGGTAGAGGTTGAAGTGGCTCCCCATTGCTTCTGTAAAACACTTTGGGTGTTTGAAAACGTGCTATATAAGTGTAACATTCATTCATTCATTCATTTATTCATCAGGCACTATACATGTGCCGTGCACTTCAACTCTTCTGGCTTCTAGCCATCACTCAATCACCCATGGTGACTGTATGACAATGTCACTAATCACATTCACCTCAGTAGCACAGTTGTGTTCCCTGTAATTCATTATGCCATGCAATACTGCTGATTGTGATCGGTACCTTGCACTCTCAACTGCTGCCTTTCTCAGATGCAATAATTTATCGCATGTGCAATATTTATCCTGTACCTTTATACGGTGTATTGTAATTCTTATATACTATTTATTTAATTTAATTAAAATGTTTTCCTTAAATTTTCGTTGGCTTGTACCATTTTTATTGAGGCTTCTACAGGTTGATCTAAACGTCATCTAATTGTACTTGTACAGTGACACTAAAGATATCTTCCAATCTTGTAATCGTGAATTGTACAGCACTGTTATCATACTCATTTTGAGGATTATTTAATGCAGGATTTAAACTGAGCTCTCTGGCTGAATGTGTTTTGGCAGACATTAGCAACGATTTGCTATCGTTTTCGTTTGCTGGGTATGCGTGATGCCAACAGCAACAACACATTTGACAGAAGGTTATGGTGAAGACAGGAAGGAATGAGGCTGAAGATGGCAAAATGACAGACAGGAACAGTAAACGCTGAAGGTGTTCTTTTGTAAGGGTATGATGTTTAAGAAAAACGTCAGACACAGAAGTGGATATTAAATTGTTCACGACGTCAAAAGAGCAAATCGACTGACCTTGCGAGCTCCCTGTATTAACCTCCTGATCACCTCCCGTATGGGGGGGGTCTGTGGCATGGGCGGGTTGGTGTAGATATGAACGCCGCCTGGTTGGGCCCAGGAACCTCCATCTGGCCAGCCGAGCTCCAGATCGGGCGGTATGGTGTCTGAGAACGTGGGCCAATAGCACATGGAGAGATCATCCACTCCTGGGCTGAGCTCATCAGGAGTCGCTCCCTTATCGTCTGAAGGTTCCACGCCCCCATTGCTGCTGCTGCTGTAGTCCTGGGTCCAGGCATTGAGTTGCTCCACTTCCTGCCGAGACAGGAAGGGGTCTAGGTGCTCTTTTTCCAGCTGAGTATAAAAGGCATTGGGCCCCATGCTTAGCAGGCTCTCCAGTGCATACCGCTCCTTCTCGCAGTGGAAGAACTCGGGGCTGGTCTCCGGAACCGGAGCGAAAACGGCGTTCTCGTCCAGGCTCTGCTCCTGGGAGTTGGACATGACTCCGGCTCAGCTGACGATCAGGCTGATGCCTTTTGGCGATTCCAGTTCTCACAAGAGTCACGGCGCGGCTGGGCTGGAAAGGAGCCAGTCCATAACAGCGCCGTACGATTGCGGTGGCAGGGGCCGGCACCAGCGGATCCCACAGAGATTACCACCCGGGGTTTCTTTCGCGTGTAATTTAATCCTTGACGGTCACTGTCCCAGAAACCAATTGAGGCTACAGGCTGAGTTGGAATTCCATCACCAGCAAAGACTAAGAGAGACAAGCCGCAAGTGCCTGTAAGGAACAACAACCAATCACTGTATTTTCTCCTGGACATTCCCATACAAGGTGAAACAGAACTCATAACTATATAGAATGACTAGAGAAAAGGTTTAATTTTCATTGTGGACATTTTGTTTGGTAACTAGATACCAGAGAGACGACTTACCTTTCTAAAAGGTTCTTCTCACTACTTCCTTTGTATCCTTCTGTTCCCTGTTATGCTTTCTGGTTCTTTTTCTGAGAGTAACTGAAAGAGCATCCTGCCTGCCAGTCGGTTCGCCTCGGTCGCGCCGGATGATCCTGCCGCTCACCTCGCCCTCCTTCTGCTGCACCGAGCTGCCTCACACACTCATGGCGCTCCGTCTCTGATCCAGCTAGCAGTTGCCTGTCTGCGCTGGGCTCCTCCCCTGCCTGCTACAGGTGTTTTCTTGAGCTCTGTGACATGAGCATCCTCTTACCGGTCGTTCCGGATCGGCAGGTCAGCTGGTACAAGCCATGACGGGACACGGTGAGGCTCATTTTGGGTGGAGCTGTCTGTTATTAACCAACCACCTCCCACCTTTTGAATAGTTAAAGAAATATATAAATGCGGTATAATTGTCCAACAGGTTCTTTTGAAATGTGATATGCTCTAAATATGGGATTACAAGAATATTGCAGCTTCCATGTTGCATTTGTTCAGCCTCTGTCGCAACATGACATCACATATGAACCCCGTGACATGCATCTGAGGAAAGGAGTGTCATGTCATGTCAGATTCCTTCACGGCACTGTCAGCGGACAGGACATTGCCAGTCTTCAGAAATAAAGACAAACAGGATTTTCAATACTCATTTAATTTATAGGCGCCAAGGGCTTTATAAGGAGTATGACTTTGTAAAGGGTCCTATTGGTGATGTTTGCAAAAAGGTTGTCCTTGTCATTATGGGCGTAGGGACAGAGGGGGATGTGAACCATCCCCCCCCCCGGCAATGTCAAACTGTGATTGCTTGTAATGGCACTTATTGTACATGAGGGCATGTAATGCTTTTCAGAAGGGGGTACTGGAGGGACACTAGTGCACGTTCCAATAGGTGATGTAGTTGCTGCCCTCAGGGCAAGAAAGCGTGGTTTCGGTGTTGCCATAGGCTACCCAACCCCCCGCCCCCCGCCTTCACCAGAATTTATCCTTTGGCGGATTTAGGAATGGGCGACATGGGCAGCAGCCCTGGGCGGCATCTTACCGGGTACGGCAAGGGGCGTCCGTGCTAAAAAAAACAATTGTGACGTTTGCGCAATATGTTTTCTATCGTTCAGTTGCACGTCACATCTATGACATCACGTCACCATATGGGGTAGTTAATCTTGCAGGAACCTTGAATCCAGTTTATAACCTAGGCACCTTTTTATTTAAAAAAAAAAAAAGTTAACTCATTTTAAATATATACATTATATTAAGTAATAAGAAAAACAGGTGAAATGTCGTTCCTTGTTGTCTAGTTTTATCATTACTTTCATTAGAATGTCCATAAGCAGCACAAAAGTTCGGTATCTTCCATTGATGGTCTACAGTAGTACTGGTCAGAACCCCGTCACAAGATACCAGTGGAATTTACGCATGCTGACAAGCCCAATCCCGTATCTTTGCTTATGATATGATATTTATGGTCAGTGTCAAATGGTATAATTTTTTTGGGGGGGTTGGAGATAAACACAGAGTTTTTGCTGCCCTGTGGTTCACCCTGGGTGCCATACAATCTAGAACCACCACTGAATTTCACTGACATTTTTCCACTTTGTGAGTCATTCAGTGTAATATTTAACATGCACTGAACGTTACGCGCTATTACGTGGAGATTACTGTCCTGATCTCTAACGGGATGTGTCGCTATTTTCTGACATCACAAAGATGGCGCTGCATGGAAAAGTGCTGTGACACACCAGTACATGCAGATCTGTTTGATATTCACGGTTCCTCCACTGGTTGAAATCAATGCCATGTAAAATCCACCGTGCACAAATCTAAATATTCTCTTTACAGCTGCCGAGGTTTTGAGTTGTCAAAGTCCACAGTAAACAACGTGTGAGTTTGTACACATCTAACCCTTGTGAAAAAATAGTGTATTAAAGTGTATTAACAGTGTGCTTTGATCACTAGAAGCATAATGATCTGTTGTCTGTATTAAATAAATATTCAAGACACAAACCTGGGAAGTAAATAATGGTTTTAACATTTATTCATAAAAAGGTTTGTAACAACACCATGCTCAGTAAATGAAATCATGTAAAGCAAACAAACAAAAAAAACAAAACTGAATAGCAGTTTCTGGAAAAAAATCTGGAAAGTCATCATATTGGCTGTGTCTTATTGTCTTGGGGACTTATTTTTGCAGGGGTGAGTCAGAGAGCTGTCGTTACCTCAGATGCCCTGCCCTTCTTCACGATGTGATGTCAGGGAAGTGGAGGTGGGACATTGCTGCCTACAAGCTGGGTGCCTTGTGAAAGTGTGAAAATACCAATGAAAGAGGTGGACGCTGGGTCAGCTTCATTCAGGGGTCCCCCCCCCCCCCACCGCTGTCCTAGAGGAATGGAATCTTGCAGATTATTCTGCCATATGTTTCAATTATCCACCTTGGGAGTTGAGGTGTTGGGTGTGGTAACTATTCAAATAATTACTTTGGTACTTAAAATCTGAGGTGGAGCTGAAGAACCTGTGTAAACGGAAGCCCTTGAGCGATGTGGTCACTCCTTCTTGCGTAGGTGGCTGTAGAGCACCCCACTGCAAAGGAGCAGGGGCACGCAGGTCCAGGCCAGGATGAAACAGTAGCCAAACTTGCCCTCCAGTGACCTGGGGCCCTCCAAGATTTCTCTGTTACGCAGCGTGTAGATAAGAGCGGCAGCAAAGTCCGTCAGACCTGAGAGAGAGAGAGAGATGGGAGTTAAAACGGCCCTAGATTTTCAGTCAGGCAAGAAAGGATGAAGATCACCTGAGTGAAAACAGGGTTGATCTGCAGGATCGGAGCAGAGGTGGAAATTTCAGGTCCAGAAAGTAAAAATCTAGACCAAGATTTTGTTACAACCAACCAGTTGAGTATGAAGAGTCACAGTCACAGTCAGTTCTCAACTGGTTGGTGGAACCAAAATTTTGGTCTGGATTTTCACTTTTTGGACCTGAACTCTCCACCTCTGGGACTGAGACTATGATGTGTTTGAACGGTGAGTGACCTTTTCCTGTCCTACCTGCCAGCACTTGGCACAGGCCAGTGAAGTAGAAGAGGCCCCCTCGAGGGACGGTGAAAAGCTGCCACATAAACACCAGGAAGGAGACAAAGGAGAGGGTACTGGACAGCACCATTAGGACCTGTACAGCCTGGAGCCAGTCTGCACGGGGAGGGGGGCAGAGGGACAGACATGGAGGGGCTCAGCAATCGTTTCCAAGGGTCTGCAGCTTGGAGAGGCAGCTGCAAGCTGCTGCAGTGCCGCGATATGTCTGTGCTGGTTTAATGACGCTGACATCAGGGGCGGATCTAAGGGGGAGGGGCACAGGTGGCAAAATATCACCCCATTGCCACCCCAGTAAAATCACTGGGTCTAGTCTGGCCACCCCATTGTAGAAGGTCTGGCTCCAACCCGGCACTGGAGCTTAAAGCGAAACCCTGTATTACGATCGCGATGAACAGACATGTGCTTTCATACTCTTTAATACTCTGTATAAAAAGTCCCTTACTATAAATACCATCAGAGCCAGCAACTTCAGTTAATTTATTTTTATTTATATATCATTATTTACTTAATATTCCTTTATGTTAATGTTTACGTTTGTGTACTTACTTGCCCTTCTCCACATTGTCTTGGTTTGCACTATATATTTGTGTTCACTTTAACTACCTTGCTGCTGTATGCAAAAGACTTCATCGTATCTTATGTTATGTTATCTTATCTTAGTGGACAGACTCTCAAGTTATTGTATATAAATGGGATCTGAAAATGAACATATTAAACTGACCCTATTATGTTAATTTTCACTGCGCATAATCTTATTTTTGGGGTCTATTACAATAGATTTACACACATACATCAAAGCACATTATTTTTCTCATACTGTATATCTCTATTCATTCTGTCTATAACTCTGAAATGCTCTGTTAGAGCCTTAAGCCCCGCCCCCGATGAGCCCGGTGAGCTCTGATTGATCAGCTTGCCCTATACGTTCCGCCTTCGTCCTGTACTCTGCAGATAGAACCTTGCAGGTAGGCGGCTAAGAAGGATTGTGTTACGAGGTGACCTCACCTTGTCAGGGAAGTAAGGGCTGGAATTCCAATGAGGTGTTTCAGGCAGATTAGACATGAGTGGTTTCTGTGGTGAGAGTTACTCCCTTTGGGCCATAAGACTTTGCAGGCCATTTACATGCACATAAAGCCATATAACACACTAAAGGAAAGGGAAAAACCGGAAAAGTATAGGAGGGGCCCTTTTATGGTGACATTCTAGTAAACTGCGTGATTCAGAAATTTGTTTTACTGGGTTTCTTCATCATGTCTATTAGTGCTGATGTTTATTCAGTCTGATGTTTTTCTATTGATCGAAAATATTTAAGTGATTTGGACGGTACTGTTGGGAAGGGCACTACATGAAGACAAATGAATTTGAATTGAATATACTTGGTGTAAGTAGGTGTGATGTATTATAATGGAAACCTCTGGGTCTGTCTTATTAATTGGCAGTAAATGTTCTCTATACATCATCGGAGGAGGAGCCCGAGTGAAGAATCATGTGACGGTGATGTTTACCATTTTCCGGAGTGGTGGCACACTGCCAGCTTCCAGTGATGTTGTGAAGGTGACAGTTATACCATAGGTCTGAGCTTTCCGTGGTTCCCCATACCCACCATGACTGAGAATGAGAGGCAAGGAAGGCAGATTAGCATTGTAGCACGTTTACACCCAGATGAAACTCTGATGCCATTTGTTATTACGACATTGAAAAAAAGTATTGGAGAATAAAGAGGAAAAGGGACTGTTTCATCCCTAAGATAATTGTGAAACAAATGACATAGCAGAGCATGACTGTGCAGCAGTATGCAAAACATCAATCAAAAACTCTGTTTGTTTATAACCTTGTTTCTCTAGTTTCACGTTACAAGTTTCAGGTTTTAAGTTTTAATTTTCATTTGTGTTCCAAGGAACACTGAAATTCTTATGCTACAGTTGCAAGGGAGGGGACTAGTGCATGGGGGAAGGGGGGGTTCAAACAATAGTGCAATACAAAACAAACAGTAGAGGAATAAAAGACAATGGTAGACAAGACAGTACAGGCTTTATCTGAGGTTCTTTGGCAGTATCACACTGTATATGACCAAGTACAATCTAAAGGAACTTCTAAAGGACTACTCCTTTGCTAATGGTATGGTATTCATGATGCAGAATTTTTAAGACTGTAATCAGCACACTTTAGAGCACATTATTCATAGTTCAGCCACAAAAATTTGTGGTGATTGTGGCTCACCTTCTCTGTGGTGGCAATGAAGAGCATGGCCAGGGTGATGAGGTGCAAGAGGGTCATAGACACCAGCAGGAAAGGCATCGTAATGAGAGGTCAAATCTGAGGATTCTGCATGGAGAGTCACAGGCAACAGGAAAAGGGTCAATTCAGGAATTCATAATCAGGAGTCAATTCAGAAGATTTTGCACGGAGAGAGTCATAGACAACAGGAAAAGGGTCATAATTTGGAGTCAATTCAGGGGATTCTGCACGGATAGAGTCACAGACAACAGAAGACATGGTATTCAGGAGTCAAGTCAGGGGATTCTGAAAGGGGAGTCATAATTACTATTTGTTTTTAATTAGATGAGCATTTATATCAATTGCTTACATTTCCACCATTTAACCAATTCCTATCCCTTTATTGTAATACACTCATAAATTATCAGCTTTCATGGAAGTGAAAATGAAAGAACTCTAAACCCTTGCAGTAGAAAGTTTTAAAACATGGGTGGGCAGTCTTATCCTCAAAGGGCCAGTGTGTATGCAGGTTTCTGCGATAACGTTTTGGACAGCTGTTCAAACCCAGGTGTGAGGAACAAACTAGCTTCAGGCTAACTGTGCATGATTGAGTCTTGTTTACAAAACATATACTGTAATACATTCAGTCAGCATAATTTGACATATCTGACAGCCAGCGTGTGGAGATGCTGTCAAGCTGTTTTTTGTTTTCTTTTTAGCAGAAATAGTGTTATCGAGGAAGGTTCCAGGAAAAACAGGCAATGCTGTTGATTCTGTTGGGACACTAGAACAATGTAAATTAAAAACAAAGGAAAAAAAACAACATTTTCATCTAACACCTTTTGCTACTTGTAATTTATATTAATAAATGAAGTCTCTCCTTTGTTAAACTTGTTTGATTTATGTCATGGAAGATTGTTGTCTAGTGTTAGTATTGTGTTGTATAGGCCAAAGGCACTCCATTCTTTTATGTGAGCACTATGTGAGATCTTCTGCCTATAGTCACTAATCTCCCCCACTGTATGATGCTTGACATCACAAAATGCTGTGTCACAGACGAGGCTTGCAAGGATGGATTTGGAGGACCTGGAGAACTAGGGCTGCAGGAACCAGAAGCAACATAGGAGTGAAGAACCCAGGAGCAAAATGAGAATGAAGGTGCCAGGGATTAGGAAGCATGAACTGAGGTTCAGGACCATATTAAGAGCAAATACCACTACAGAAAATAAGAAAAGAAAAAGGCAGATTGTGACTGTGGTGAATGGCTGAAATGCATGCAATGATTTAATAAAGTCCAGAACTGTTTATCGAAACATGTCATTTTTACAGTTGATTTACAAAGCACAGGCAGACAGCTTTTTTACTTCCAATTTTTTGTGGAACATAAATAAATATTGAGGTCAGTGGAAAATAAGTTTTTTTAAGATATTGTCCATTTTAGAAGATAAAGTATTTTTCAGTACCTAGGCCACCCACAATAAAGCTGATGTTAGTTTCACTGAGAAATAGTCACTCTGAGATTTTTTCTCCCTGGTTATAGCTAAGGCCTGCAGAGAAAATAACTTTAGGGTGTTTTCCATGCCAACATCTTTGTTACAAAGCCCACCCCATCTACATTACATAACATCTAATGTGACAACTCACCCTTAACCGATAAGCTGACGTCCCAGGACAAAGAGAAGGTGAATTTCACGGCACAGCCTGGGCTCCTGGACTCCCTCCTTCTCATCTGATCAGCCGCCTCTTCCTCTCTGCTTTCCAGAGCCAGTGGGGGAACGTGCCTGGTGTTTTAGCAAAAAACTGTTCAACACCCATTTCCTTCTGGGTGAGTTTCCTCTCTGTCTCACTCCCCTCTTTGAGTCTGGAGTTGCAGCCTCCAGATCCCTGGCAAGCAGACCCACCCAAGGGCAAAAAAAGAACAAACCACATGAAAATGACAGCATACTGTAAACACAGACTGGCTTGCAGTTTCTCCTGCAATGTGGAACATTTTGGTTACCATGGTCTATATTTCCACTCTTTGGCAGTTACTTGAGATCAAAGCAAATATGCATTGTATACATTTTCAACTGTAGCATCAGCTTCCAGCAGTGCTATAATCTTCTCTTTCTTAAATATTATCCTGACACATAAAATTTCCCATGAATATAATATACTTGTATTACACAAATATATTTTCCCGTTCTGTAACCATTTTCTCTACCTCATAGATATTTTCCCTTAATAAGTGCACATCTACTACCATATTGGAATCTAGATTATTTATTGACTTAAAATATATTGTTAACCTGGTGAAATATTTTGCAGTGACCATCAGTTAGTTTCACAGTGTGAAAGATCAGTTAACTGAGTTCTTGTTGATGTCGGCACGTAATTGTCTGGATTTATTCATGTTTAGGCCGCAACTAAATTGCCTCTCACAGGAGACCAGCTCTGCTTCCTCTTGCACCAAAAAAACAAAACCCAGACCACCCATGGCAGACTGAGATAAAAGTGGGTTGCAATTGTTTTTCATCTGGTTATGGGTACATCTTTAAAACAGGCACGTTTTGTATTTATAGCTAATCTTTATTATACTGTTGAGTATAAAGAAATTTTCCTGTATGGATAAATGGCATGGTGGATGGATGGATGGATGGATGGATAGATATAATAAAACTTGAGCCAGATTTTTATATTATCAAAATAATAACAGTGACATTTTAAAGAATTATAAGGTATCAAAATGGTCATTGTTCTCCTAGTACGAGTTACTCTGCTGCCACCTAGTGTATTACAAACAAAATGCACTCTGTTCTTTCCATACCTTTCATAGTTCAACAACCTAACCATCCATCCATCAATTTTCCATAGCCGCTTGTCTTAAACAGGGCAGTAGGGGTCCAGAGCCTATCCCAAAAGCTACAGGCAGGGAGTAATCCAAGACGGGACCCCAATCCATTGCAGGGAAATTATAATTTATTTATTTATTTATTTTTAAAAATATTTTTCAAAGCTTAAGGAATCATTTGGACTGCAAGTCACCTCATCCTGTTGTCTCAGGTGTCACAGACTCCGGACCTCAAGGTCCTCTTAAAGGGAAGTCATTTTTCAGTCTGGCATAGAGATGTAGGGATCGCACCTTTAAATCCTGTATATGAAGCACTGCTTTTATTCTAGCTGTTTGATCTAAAACATAAATGATTGTTGCAAACACCTTTTTACCAGTGAAAGCAGGATTAGTAAGTAGTTTACATTCTTGTACCAGCAAGGGATGAGAATTTTCCTTCTACAGGGTTGTTTGGGGAAACTGATTTACATTTGTGACATAAGTTACCTGATTGGCCTGTGGACATACTCCTATTGACAAGTGCTACTTGTTTTTTTTTCCATGGTGGTTTGAACCTCATTATATATGCATGAGAAGCTACCTGATTGGCTGGTGAACTCAGCCATTCACTGGCCAATCAGGTAGCACTTCTCTCATGAATATTAATGAGTTTGCCCAAACCACCCTGTAAAAAAGAAATTTCACACATCAGCCATTTATACCATTATATTAGTTTATACTCCATTTCATTGTGCCACATCCAAAGCAGCCACCAACATACCATGATACATACCAGCAACAGCCAAGCTTCAAACAGCCAAGCATCAGGAGGCTGTGACGACTGTCAGTCAAACCAGCTCAAATTTATAAACCATCACACATGTGGTCTGCTTGGAGGTGGTCCCCTTAGCCCAATTGTGTTTCTGGCACTGAAGGTTCTGGGTCCTTTCAGTCACCCTCAGATAAAACTGGTAGGATAAACGTTAAGCCTGAATATAATCAGCTTACCTGTCATGTGTTCTGCAAGGGGGATGGCTTTGGTGAGGTACCTGCAGGGAAGCCATCATTTATTGCTCTCCTGTGGGAGTTGTAGTCTCTCTATTCGCATGAAAGGTTGCAGCAGTAGCGGTCAAAGCCCATGTAGTGGCTTAGGGAAGCTTCTCTGCCGGTACCCACACCCAGCTGGCCCCTGCTCAGTTTCACCATGTTGAGTGGATGGCAACGGAAAAATTGCCAACTGGCCGGGGGTGTCACCCACCTCAGTTCCCACCAGGTGGCAGTAGCACCACCCATTTAACAGGCCTCAGCCTTCAACCCGTTGGCTAAAGAGAGAGACACTTATTACCTTTTTTTGTGTCTGTAGCCAGTATTTGCAGACATTATGAGTAACTCAAATTCAGGTGAAATTTAAAACTGTCCAATTTTTCCCACTCAGATCTATGGCGAATCCTATTAACAGTACTTCACTGATGCTTTTTTTAAGTTCATGGAAAGTATAATTAATAAACAGTAGAAGTAACAATCTTCTTTACTTATCCTAGGGGCGATGGTGGCGCAGGAGGTAGTGCTACCATTCGACAACTGGAGGGTTGCAGGTTTGAGCCCCCGGTCCTCCTGTCCCCATCGATGTGTCCTTGAGCAAGACACTGAACCCTGAATTGCTCCCGGTGAGCTGCTTGGCACCCTGCGTGGTAGCCTCCGCCACTGGTGTATGAATGTGTGTGTGAATGGGTGAATGCGAGGCATGAATTGTAAAGCGCTTTGGAAAAAAGCGCTATACAAATGCAGTCCATTTACTTCTGCAACAATGACCTAATCTGAGGGTGGATGGTAAACTAAAAGCATCAAGAACTTGCAAACTGTTTTTCTATTGGACATGCATGGTGTGACTGGCTCTCAATGTAGCAAGATCTATGTGGGTTTTATACATTTAGGTGCAAGCTCACCTCAGACAGAAACAGACTTCTGCAAACTGGCTTCACATCAGTGTGGTTTTTGGGCAATCATGCACATTTGTTCCATTTTATTTGTGCAAAAAAACAGCCCCCAATATGTTTAAATTCAGTGTTGCTTAAAACAAGAGATGACGTGGGAGAGTACATGCATTTTTTCCAGTTTTAACTTTGTATCCTGTGTTGACTATTCCTTCCATAAAGAACATGTTTGAAACATATTACAAAACAATAGCCTTTACTGGCATTGCGTAATGCAAAAATAATCTTTAATAAAAACACAAAACAAACATACATTTGGACTGTGGACAGCACTTAATGTGAAATATTCAAGGCACTCAATGTTTAATGTTTGTACAACGTGAATGTTGAGCTACCATCACACTTACACGTGTACACGATACCAAAGACCTACATAAAAGCAGTTTAGGAATAAAGTAAATTCCAAAGCTAACATTGTACACCATTCCGTCTCCCGTCCAAAGCAGCAAGCAAAGCTGTGTGAGACCCCCTGCATCAACAAATGTATGAATTTACAGTAAACCCTTGTCATACAGTTTCTGGATGGACTATAGTGCATTAATTTTACTTGAATCTGAAATCAGATTCTCAGCGCCAAGGCCTCAGGTTCACGATGAGTGGTTTTGCTTTCTTTGTGACCTTCACAGAGAACTAAACCCAAAATGCAAATGACCCAGGTTCTCCCCACCTTCATCTAGGATTTGCATGAAAACACTAACATAACCCACACCGGAACATGACAAGGTGCTTGGTATGAAGTGACACAAAGGGCATAATTTGAGACCTGATATTCAGTTTATGTTCTGAACATGTGAAAATGGACATTAATATCGCAAGACGACACAACAAAGACGTTATGCCTTCTGAACTTGAGTGACTTTGAGCCATGTGGTATCTGCACTCAGTTCCTGAGTGTGTTGTATTGCTTTTGGGCCCAAAGCAGGCGATGGACACGTATGTCGCTGCGGTGGCCGATGAACATTGCCCAACAGTACTCGGGGGAGAGCACCTTGGTTGGCTTGTGGAGCCACAAATACTTGTTCAGGTGGCTCTCGTCGTGCCACAAGGCTTCCACCTCGTTCTCCTTGTCCTTCACGATGCCCTGGTAACACGCCTCAGTCAAGTCTCTCACTTCCTGCCACCGGCCGCCAAAGACGGCAGCATGGTAATAGAAATCCCCTTTATCCATGTAGGCCTCTGACTTGGGGTTGCGGTCATAAGTGTAGAACATCTTGGGTCTATGGTAGTAGAAAGAGTGAAGTAGAGCCACTGAATCTCCAAGAGCTTCTGAGCCAAACCGGCCCGTAAAAATCTGGTCCACATCAAAGCAGAAGACATATTCACATTGGTGGTGGATGTGACCATCAATAGCATCAGTAATGGTCTTCATGCGCATCATGGACACATCCTGCCAGCGATTCTCCCTGGCGACCTTAATGACCTCAAGAGTCCTCCCCTGGCCCAGCTTGAGACTAGGAACCTTCTCTGGATAGTCTGTAAACACGTAATATGTCACAGATAGACCCACCATGAAGTATTGCTCTGCAGAGATCAGGAAAGGCAAAAGGTAGGCATCCAGATACCTGCAGAACATCCAGAGAGAGAGGGTAGCTTGTAAGTTCAGCATTTATGAGAAGGGATCTCAGCATACCTTGCATGTGATCAATTTAGAGATCCAGAACAGCACTTTGACAAGTGAATATGTAAGATAGGATTCCTACTCTTCACCAAATCGGAGCCTATGTCCCAATACAAGGTTCACAATTTTTCAGCTACTACCGATGTTCACATTTAATGACGGCTCCATATGCTACTTTGCCAAATCAATTTAAGCTTTTGTTGTGCATCTGAAAAAGGCTAACATCATGCTCAATAAACAGCTATTTTCCCAGTTATTGGTATTGTTTGAATTTGGATGTTTGTCAGATTTAAGAATGTGCGCTGTACACCTTGTGGGAAGGGTACATATATAGGAACTCTCAAACCCTGCAACAAAATCCTTCCCTAATTAGAAGGCTCTAGCTAAGCCAATGGCTGATCCCCTAGGGTGACATTCCCCTTCCCCTCAGCATACGCATGAGATTGGGTAATGCTACTGTCATTCGTTAACCTCTATCCAATGGCGTTGGAGGCTGGGTGGTTGTCCTTATTGGACGACATGAATAACACATATCAAACATGCATGCAACATATATGTGTATATATGTCAGGAAGCATCCTATCTTGCACGAATACCATTGGTAATTAATCCTTCTTTTAAAATATTTACTTCCTTGATATTCCAATATTCTGCTTTTCAGGATATTATGTTTGCGCAGAGAACTTTTTAATTTGCATGCCCCACATTTACTTATTTGCACTACAAGTACCGTCTTTGTATTCTGCCCATTTTGCACTATGTTCATCTGTACTGCACATACTTTGTAAGCCCAAGAATCTCCTCCAGCACCAGTAAAGTTTATCAATTTTAATCTGCGGTTTTAGCTTTTTGTGAATCACTATTTGGCTACATTTAGAACTAGGGCTGGGTAAAAAAATATCGATTCTCCGATTTTAATCGATCTTCAGTTTAACGCAACGATATCGATTCGGGAAATCCCCGAATCGATTCTTAATGCGCGTGCTTCACGCAAGATTTCACTGTTGCACATTTACGGTCTTTTTATTTTTTTACAGTAATGTGCATTCTGCAGTTTGTTTGCATGGTGTACAATGGATGCACATCTTGTTACAGTGTTCATTTAAAATAAAAGTTGTTTAAAATAAACAACTGTGTGTACCCTATTATTAATGTAGATGTGTATTTCAGTAATAAACTTAAAGTAGGAGAGTTTCAGTTACCAGCATTCATATCAAAATATGGATCCCATGTCTGCAAAACTAACATTTTAAATGAAATATTGATAGCTAATCGATATCGAATCGAAACCATAAAAATAAGAATCGAATCGAATCGCCGAATTGGTCACAATACCCAGCCCTATTTAGAAGAGTAAGATCAAAATCGCTTTTTGGCCCAGCGCTTAAACACAGTGTTTTTTGCTGAACATCGCTTCCACCATCCACTGGTCCATCCAAGTGGCAGGTCACGGCCCAGCACCCCTCCCCAACAAATCAACTCCTTCTCTAGGTTCGAGACTGACAACACCTCCCGTCTCAGAGACATGGTCTCCTCCCTCACGACCGCAGGAACAAAACTTTCCTTCGACACAGAGGAGGTGGTGAGAGCCCTCAAAAGGACCAAGGTGAGAACAGCACCCGGCCCAGACAACATCAGTGGTCGCGTCCTGCGGTGCTGTGCGGAACAGTTGGGGGGCGTGTTTCAGTGCCTGTTTCAGAGATCAATGGACAGCAGCACAGTCCTCCAGCTGTGGACACTCTCCACTGTGGTCCCCATTCCGAAAAAGTCCTCGGTTAAGGTCCTGAATGATCTCAGGCCTGTGGCTCTCACCTCACTAGCACTGAAGGCCATGGAGAGGATCATTAAGAATCATATCATCAAGGTGACCCTCTCCAGTTCGTGTACCAGGCAGGCAGGGGGGTTGATGATGCAAGAGAGTTCATGATGGACAAGATACACAAGCATCTGGAACTCACCAATACCTCAGCTAGACTCCTGTTCGCAGATTTCTCATCTGCATTCAGCACTATGGAACCACACATCCTGGCAGAGAAACTCTCCACCCGCTTCCACCTGGATGACCAGCTCACTCTGTGGATCATCAACCTTCTGACCAACAGGACACAGCGAGAGCTGGTCAACAACACCTTCTCTGACCTTTCCATCACCTCCACTGGTTCTCCCCAAGGCTGTGTCCTGTCACCTCTTCTGTTCATCCAGTACACTGATGACTGCAGGTCCTCCCACCCAGACTGTCATCCAGTGAAGTACGCAGATGCCACAGTCCTCCTGTCTCTGCTCTCTGGCTCCTCACATCACCACAGCTCAGTATTCAATGAGTTTGTGCAGTGGTGTGACAATGCCTCCCTGGAGCTAAATGTAGAGAAGACCAAGGACATGGTGGTGACCGTCTCTAATAAACAGAGGGAGGTGGCAACAGGATCTGTCAGCATAATCCAGGGGCAGATAGTGGAGATGGTGGAGGAGTACAAATATCTGGGCACCATCTCTGATTGTGCCCTAAAGTGACCGAAACACCGAGGACATTATAAGGATATGTCAACAGCGGCAATATCTCCTAAGAAAGCTCAACAGCTTTGGGGTCAATAAGGTCATACTCAGAACCTTCTACTACTCGTTCATTGAGAGCGTCCTCTGTTTTTCCATCGCCTGCTGATATCACTCCACCAGCCTGCGGCACATGACCCGCCTTCACAACATAGGGAAAGTCTGCTCCAAGATCATCAGACTCCCGGTCAGACCACTTTCATCCCTGAGTGAGCAGCAAACTCTGAGAACAGCGTGTAGGATTCTGCAGGACCCCTCCCATGCTCTGTTCCAGGAGTTTGAGTGGCTCCGCTGTCCCGGCTGCAGGACACAGAGGAGGAGAGCAACCTTTGTTCCCAGGGCCGTTCAACTCCCCAACTCTCGGACGTCCCTTCCCCCCCACCTCCCTGCACTGGAACCTGTCATTCATTCTGCACTTGACCCCCCCCATTGCCCATTAACAATCCCTCCCTTTTACATATTTATTCACAGATACTAATGGCTGGCAGATTACACTGAAAAGAACCTGATCCTGGAAGTCTTGGTGAACATTGTGTACCCCTATGCGTTTCAGATTTTAATCAAACTGGTTTCAATCCTTTGTGTTGCATTTGTGCATCTGAAAGTTTCACCCTTTTGTTTGAGATATGTTTTTATGGTGACATCACCATCGTGAAGCTTGTGCAGCTTGTGTCCGATTTGAACCAAACAGGTCTCAATCATTTGTGCCGTGTTTGTTAATGTCGTTGAAATTTTCCCTTGTGATTCTTTAGTTTCTGAGATATGTTTCTTTGCACAGTCACGTGAAAGTAAAGTTGGCCCCGCCATTTGCACCCAATTTTAACCAAATGGCACTTGCCCATGAAACTCAATTTCTTGCTTAACTGGATAACTTATTGGATTTAAAGAAGTCAGGACTTAAACGGAAAACATATACTTGAGACAAAATCCATGGAATCGAAGTTGTTTTGGAAATACGATGCTGTATGATTGGTAATTGCCATGGGGATTACAGTTTCGATGCACCGCCTGTGCTTGGTCCTCAAGGCAAACATTTTCATTTGTTGATTCGACCCACTGTCCATGATTGGCTGACATAATGCGGCACCATGGGAATGATTACATAATATATATTGTACAATCATTCATATCTTTGCACCTATTATTATTGGCTATGATATATAATACCATTTGCTATCACTTGTAATATGAGCTTATTTTGCATTGCTTTTGATATATCTTGTTACTGATTTTAACGCAGGGTTATTTTGTATTACTTTTAATAAAGTGTTTCTGTTGGGACCTAAGTGTGCGTGTTTGTTCCTTCGAAAGCCCTATATCCCTCTCACATCATTTTAATACATACCAGCATACTTTGCACTGTACTACACTTTAGTGTAAATTAATGTGTAATTATGCCAATATTAAATGTCGTAACCATGTAATGTTTGTCATGGATAGCGTGATTCATGAGCATGCAACCATGAATGTTGTGTAAATTGTTGCCTTCTCCTTAGAGCTGCTGCTAATATTAAACCAATTGCGGTATGAATAAAGAGAGTAACTTTCATTTTTAAAGAGCTGTCATCCTCTTTATCAAAATGCCACAATAACTATTTGCACTCTGTACTTGGGTCTGCAGCATCGAAAGCATTCTGCACCCTCTAGGTCAGGGTTCTTCAAATCTGGACCTCGATTCCAAATCCAGTCTTTGTTTTCAGTTCTCCCAGGTAGTTAGCTTAATAATTACTGATTCTGATTGGTCAGAGGCTTCACACCTGACTGACAGGTAAAGGCAGGCTGGAAAACCAGCAGTGCTCGGACCTTGAGGACCGTGATTTGAATAACCTTGCACAGTAGAACCTTGGAACTTGAACGCCTCTTAACTCGACCAACTCAGACAACGAATGGGTCTGTTGAATTTTTTTCAACTTGCACCTCAACCGAAATCTTGGAACTCGACTGGCAAAACTTGTACGGATCGACACTCATCTCTGACAGGCTGACACAAAGGCAGACGGACCTCCTGGGATGCAGATGCCTATGAATCTCTCTCAGCCTTGTAGTACCTCTCGATCGAGTTTCACGTGAGAAAACTATGTTTTTGAATTCAATGGGAATTTTTCTGTGCTTTATCTAATTTAGTGATACAGTAATAATAGCCTTCATGAAAGTGAGCAGTGATAGTGGCAAACCAAAGAGGAAAGCAGTGAGTAACTGTAGAATTTAAAAAAGGAAACTTGACTGTGGTGCGTGTGTCTGCTCTTGCTTCGGAGTATGGGATTGTCATTTATTTCAAGTTTATTGCTTTCCTATGTGTGCTTTTTCATGTGTGTATTAGTTTTATATTGATTGATAATCCTTCTTATAGTTATGTAGGTAATTAAGTTTAAAACAGGCAATTATATGGAGGTCTGTAACAGATTAAATTCATTTACATTATTTCTTATGGGGAAATTTGACTTGGACCTCGACCAATTCATAACTCAGTCTTGTGGAACAAATTAAGTCTGTGTTCCAAGGTACCACTGTAATTTATTATTAAATCCTGCTTGTATTAATCTGCCTGTATTGATCTACCATTCACCACAGAAAAAAGTCATTCTGCTAATCTCCGCCAGCAAGCTTGGCAATTTTGACTGCTTTTTCTAAATAAAAAGAATTTTTTACCTTATTGGGCTACACTCTAACTTACAATGCTATGTTCCAACCTGTCTTGAGGGATAAGTTTAAAAGAATAGGTTACTTTTTGTAATATTAATAGATTTGAAAGTATAGTACTTAATTCCTGGTGTTAAAAGTAGGCTACTTATTTTATTTTTACTTGATTAGTATTTTGCTGTGGTATCTGTACTTTTAGTTAAGTATGAAAATTGAATATTTTTTCCAGCACTGCTGAAAGATTTGTGACAAAGAATTCATAGCCACTACCTGATATGATTCAGACTGACATCATTTCGAAACCACCAGCCTGGAATGCCTGCTGTCCAAACTGGTTCAGGTGGCGTCCTATGTAGTGAGACATCTCTTTTTAAACATATTTTCTGGATCTTTCATGGGCAGGTAGTGGAACACCAGGCACAAAAGAAAGTTCCATACAAAGCAATTCACACTGAACATAAAAAGCTCTCTATTGTGCACATTCTGCTCTTGTGTATTGTAATGAAAATAAAATATACCGCTGTACCCAGTTTCACTTTGACTGAGCAATGTCTTCTGACCATAATGTTTTTTACTTATTTGCTTTCGATCGCTTTTATTTTGTATATGTCAGAAATTCTTTAAATGTACAGATGTTCCTCTACTTACGAACTTTCAACTTACGAATTTTCAGACATAAGAACGAAGAGGACTGCAAGTCCAAATTGTGTTCCTTGGGCTCCCGTTTCCTGTCCGCAACATCAATTTTTTTTTCTGCAGGCCAATTCCGCCCAGTACAGCTGGCCACTGCTCCCACCACGCAGCAATGTAGCGTCTGTACTCCCAGCATCCTAGTTCTTTGTACTTGCGTATACCCTTAAAATGATGTTGAATGACGATTTACAAACATTTCAAGTTACAATCGGCCGAAACTCCTCGTTCTTAAGTAGAGGAACGTCTGTATATGCATCTTCATACCTACTGCTGTTTTCTGTCTGCAAGTTGCCACGCAAAATATCTCTGTATACATAGAATTACAATATCCTCTTATATTGTTCTGGCTTTTCCACTCCACCGAACAGAATGTCTCAGTTGATAAGAGAAAAAAAAACGGTTTGACAAGTTGCCACGCAAAATATCTTTGTATACATAGAATTACAATATCCTCTTATATCGTTCTGGCTTTTCCACTCCACCGAACAGAATGTCTCAGTTGATAAGAGAAAAAAACGGTTTGACAAAATTTATCACAAAGCAGAAACTTCCAGTTCTTCCTCCAGCAGCACTTTAACAGGCTGAGGTGTCATTGGCTGTACTCATGTGTTGCACTTCCTTTCCACAGCATGACTTTACACTAGGGATGCACCGATACTGATATTCGGATCGGTATCAGCGCCAATCCACACCTATTTGACGGATCGGGTATTGGCCATGCGTGACCGATCCACCTCCTATACAAAAGGGGCTGCCATCGCAACAAAGTAACTGAGCTGACACCAACGGGAGAAAATTTTACGTTAAAATTTTTAGCATTCGCCACTTGTGTATACTTGCTTTGAAGATATTCATATTGAACTGCAAATGCCTCAAAAACACTTGAAACAAACGAGGTAGAACAGTACGTTATGTATGTTTGTAGTGGCCTAATTAAATATTTTCATCATAGATTTTATCCATCTGTATTTACTAGTTTAAAAAATTAATAAATAAACAAAGTAAAAAGAGCTCTTATATCGGAATCTGTATCGGTATTGGCAGTTGTATTGGAATCGGATTGGAACTAAAAAATATGGATCGTCCATCTGTACTTTACATAAAAGGATTGCAACAGAACAGACCTTCCCACTGCGAACACGGTCAACGCCACTCTGGTGCTCTTCTCCTTGTGCAGTTGGTCAAACACGCTGGGGTCAAACATCCCTTCCCAAATTATCGGGGCACCCCAGTACGTGCACGTCTGGACATCCGTTCTGGCCCTGTAAGGGAGGGACACACATTGTAGCTGCTGTGATTCAAAAGAGCGCCAATTGAATGAATCCATGCATCTGAGAGGGCTGTCAGCCATATTTAGCTGTCGACGCCTGGTGTGGATATACAGTCTGACACTACGATCTCCTCACTGGTTTCGGGATTCAAGTCTGCCAGAGCTCCAACTCCCCTGAGGGGGTCTAATTCTCAGGGCACATGGCACCTTTGTCTGTGCTGTTTTGACAAATCTAGTTTCCACAAGAAAAAGCGAGCTGACTGGTTGCTGTGCATCTGCACATGTTATTGCACCATTTATGCTGCAACCGACGTCGCAACTCAGTAATGCTTCAACTGGAGAAAACACATTTACCACATAAGATGTAGCAGTATAAATGTAATAACTCATAATGTAAAAACTTAATAATGTCATGTCCTCATCCATAGTAACATTTTTGCACATAATGTAGTAATTTCAGCAAGTCTTGAAAAGGTATTTGCTATTGCATTATACATAGGTAATACATCATGTATAGAGCAGTAATCTATTGTGTATGTGTGTGTGTGTGTGTGGGGGGGGGGTGTTAAAAAGCCCATTAAATAAATATATATACATATATATTTTTTTACAGTTATCTGTAAACCAGGTTTATACAAGCAGCACAAAGTAAAACACAAAAGGATGAATTTTCAGAATCCTAGGTAGAGCTCATACTGGATACTCCCTTAGGTCACACCCAGTGCACTTAAGTCCCTCCTAATACAGGTGCTGCTATTCAGATCATATTCCTTTAAGGCCCATTTTTAAACTGTCATTGTGAAACACCACCTCGCCAAACTGGTCCAATTACTATTTAACTAACCGGGATCTGTACCTCCCTCCCTTCACAAACAAGAGGGGATTTCCGTCTGCTTAAAATTGAAAAGACAGACATTGGAGCAGACATATGCATACACACAGGAGTGGACATATGCATTCATCACAGCCCAGGGCAGGATGGGTTACAGGACAGTGCGTAGCTTGAGTTTTGTCACTGGACACAAATTAGTTGAGCACTGCACTCTGAATATGTTCATTCACAAGAAATTTACAGTTTCTGCACACCAGTGGTAGCAAAGGAGAGGCAGACGTAAACAAAAACAGGCCACCGTGTCAGGAGACCGTGGGCTAAGTAAACCAGCTCACCAGAGATCCAGAAAGCCGTCTGTTCCATCCCAGAGTTTCTTGCCATAAGGTAATGGACACACATCCATAGGGATCAATCCTTCCAGGAACCTGCCAAAAACATGGAAGTTACAATATTTTATTAAACCTGCATATCCTTCACGATGAGGGGCAGTTTTACAGAATTTCACACGTTGCATAGTTTTAAACAAATAGAGACGCCTTGGTTTCACAGGATATCACCCAGTCCCCTAATTAAACTGGTGTCAGGTTCCCTGTGGTGTACTTGTTAACCTGAGATGAGCAGTTCTCTCTTTTCCTTTAGCGTTACGAAATCATGTTTGAAAATACAAGTAACAATATCCTTATAAATGACAGCGGGTGGCTCACAAATCATATTGCTTTCAGTGTGCATAGGTCATATCCGGTAATATCTTTTTTCTTTAAATCACTTGCTTTTAATTTGCATTTAGACTATATGATGTTATTTCATGTCACCATTTTGTGTCAATGTACTGAACAAGACTGGTGTAATAAAGCCATATTTGACATGACTTGCTTGCCAAGATGGCGGCGCTAGGCGATTGCAGTTAATTGTGCAATCTTCCTTACATGAAAACTTATCTGAATCACTGAACAAAGCAGACACCTGTTACCAGGTCTGAATGTAAGTTGGGTTAATCTTTTCTTCAAAATTAATTTTCAATTTAAAAAAAAAAAAAAAAACTTCAAATAATAAAACTGAGAAAAATGGCAACTGCATGAATTGGAGATTGTTATATTTATTTTTTTTCCTAGTTAAAGTGTTTTATAAAGCCAATACATTCATCGTTCATTTCAAGGCAATGCAGCTGATCATCAGAGAAGGGTACCTTATTTTCAACAAAAAAAAAAAAAAAGTAAAAAAATATATTGTGGATTACTCTCACAATAAGGGTCCTCTTAGTGCTATCCTTATGCGTATTGTTTCTCAGATATCAATATGTGGCCACTAGTTTATGATTAGTGATATATTGTTAATTTTCAGATGATCATATCTTGCCTCAGCAATTGTGAGAACAGAATCCGGCTTTCAAACATATTAATTCACAAAGTAGAGTCACTTTTCCAGTTTAATTTTTGCAAAAAAGGAATCAGAGACCTCCTGTTTAAAAGAAAATGACATTACAGCTACTGACAATAAAAATATACGAAACACACAATTACCTGATTGAGTAAGGGCCATAAATGGTCATGAGTAGTCCGAGGACAGTACAAAGTATTAGTATAACGAAGCCTTTTCCTCTGTGCAAGGGTCTGGAAGGGGGAACAAAGTGAAATTAATCAAGGCAACCAAATGAACATGGCAGTGCTGGGTTGTGTCCTACGAGCCTGTGTTTGAAAACACATTTCTTTTTTATTCCAAAGAGTATCAAGCTGCTGTCAGTAACCACGGGTCAGGCCAGATCAGGGGCTTTCATTTCTGCTGTTGTGACTGTTCTGTGTTTGTGGACTCAAAAGTGCTTCTCTATCTCCGAGGCCGTCGACCTTCCTTCTGATTTTAAAAAAATGTATGATGCCAGGATACAGCTCTGTTACCATGGAATAGCTGACTCACGTGACGACTCCACTGTCTCATGTGTGTTTCTCAGGGTCCCCAACATAGAGAGCAGAGTCCTATTAAACCACTCTGGTTGAGGATGTTATGGAGTCGTCTTTGACTTACGGATACCTAAAGTCCGCAAAAGTTCTTGAACCAATCGGCTTTCAAAGTCACGGCCCTGGTCCGAATGAATTCGGGCCGGGAGACCATAGTGAACAAAACACCTTTCTACTAGGACCTTAGCCACTGTGACCGCTCTTTGATCTCTAGTAGGGTAGGCTTGTGCATACCGACTAAAATGATCAGTGACTATCAGTATGTTCGCACATCCACTGGAGTCTGGGTCTACCGATTTGGTGTAACGGAGCCGCTCGTGGACAAGAGCTCTTCCACGTTACGGACCTCCCACAATCGCTTTTATATTTTTCCACAATCTGGGCCATCTTTGACCAGTAAAACCTGTCCCTCACCAGGTTTACCGTTCTCTCTACCCGCAGATGTCCCAGACCGTCATGCAAAGCATGACACACCTGCATTCTGAACTTCTTGGGTAGTAGGAGTTGAGGTTGTCTCGCAAATGCCTTATTTGTGACTCTAAACAAAAATCCATCTTCAAATCTCAATTTCTGACCCTCACGCTTCAATAATACTATATCAAGATCAGATTGGCCCAAGTTAGATGGCCACCGGCCAGTGGTCACGGCCTCTCTAACTACTCTGAGTACGTCGCTCGTTGACCCAAATCGAGATGGGTGGTCAAGGTGTACAGTTCCGGAACACCCTGTGCAGGCACTCCTATCCCATCTGCTATGCGCACCTTACTTTCATGTGGCCCAGGTGCGTGAACACACACGGCCAGATTGCCTTAACATCACCCTGGGAAAGATTCTTCCAGGGCTCTGCAACCGAATCAGTCCCATTTCGAGAAAGTAAATCAGCATCGATGTTCACTTTGCCAGGGCGGTATTTAATCTCGGAATCATACGTGGCTAAGGCTGCAAGCCACCTATGCCCAGTAGCATTAAGGTTTTCCAGATGTCAGCACGTAGGTGAGTGGATTGTTATCCGTCATGACAGTGAATCTCACCCCGTACAGATAGTCATGGAATTTATCCACCACGGCCCCCTTAAACGCTACAAACTCAAGTTGGTGGATATGATACTTCTGTTCTGCAACGTTTAAACCTCGGCTGGCAAATGCGCGACGGGCCTGAGACCCTCAGGGTATACCTGATTCAAAACAGCATCCAACCCCTTAAGGCTGACATCAATGTGCAGCACATAGGGCTTGTTCGGGTCCGCAAAGGTCACTACAGGTGCGTTGGTAAGGCACCCGAGAATTTCTTGGAAAGCCTTTGTACATGCATCTGTCCATCGCGAACCAAATGGCTCGGACTCCTTACAGTATTGCTCCTCCTTCACAACACTCAGCTTCTTGCCTTTCCTCACAGGAGGATAGCCTTTTGTGAGGCGAGTCAAGGGTTTCACAATGGAGGAATAATTGGCAACAAACCTGCGATAGTAACCGCAGAAACCGAGAAATGATCTCAATGACTAAGTCACTGGGTTGCGGCCACTTAGTTACAGCTTCCACCTTAGATGGATCCGTGGCAACCCCATCAGCCGACACAATATGACCCACATACTTTACTTTGGGCTGACAGAACTGGCACTTATCCAGTGAAACCTTGAGGTCCACTTCCTCCAACTGATCCAACACCTTCATGAGTCTCTCCTCATGTTCCTCCAAAGTTGCACCAAACACAATCAAATCGTCTAGGTACATAAGGACTTGTAGCAAGTTCATGTCCCCCACAGCCTTCTCCATCAAGCGCTGAAATGTTGCCGGGGCTCCCGACTCCTTGAGCTAAACCAACCTCCCATTCATGGAGTAAAAAACACGCAACGCCGGCTGCACAGTTTCCTCTTCAACCTCTCCTTCCATTCCGTAGGGACAGGAGAATCAACAAAATCAATCAAATTAGGATCCAGTTCTTCTGATATCTGGCTTCTCCTTAAGGGAGTTGCTGAGTCTGCCATTTGGACTTTACCAAGGGGTGTGTCTGGAGGTACAGCAACCTCTTTCTTTGTTTCATTCTGTATTAACAGAGAGAAACACTTGGGATCAATGGCACTTGCTGGCGCCATCACAAGCTGAAATATTATACCTTGAGGCAATGGCATAGCATCACTTGCCTCCACCACAACAATGCCTTTAGTCACAGGGCAACTAAAATCCACTTGACATGGCACACAATGACTCTCTTGGGGTGTGAAAGTCAACTGACCGGGACCCATCCATCTCACTAGGCCCACTGTATCATCGGGATCTCCCCCACCCATACTATGTGAAACAGGCTCCCCCCTAGGCCCAAAACTGCTGACTTTCAATGCACGAGCCAGAGCTTTACTTGTCGAATCACCACATAGAGCAGCAAGCCTATGAAACAAGCTAGCATTGGTTCCCAAAATGACTGGGACCTGATCCGGAGTGTTAGCATTGATTTGGCCTGGGACCTATCACTGATAGCGTTTCTGGCTTACCAACAAGCTCTTTTGGAAACTGCATGTCCACCACAACTTATCCTAGATATGGGTAGCATGTATCACTGAGGCCCCAACTGGCTAACCTGGAAACTGAATGCATAGGTACACCTGACAAGTGTTCATCATACCACTTCTTGAAAATTATGGTCACTTGTGACCCACTATCCAAAACTGCTGTGGACGAATGACCATTCACTTTTACCCGTACAGCAGACGAAGGACCTATAAGACCTTCTGGAAATGAGGCAGTTGTCTCGCCATGCACTGCTTGCTTTCTAGAACAACGACGAGCGGTTTCACTTTTAGAATCACCATCAGGAACATGCTTGCCTTTGGTTCTATGTCTCCTGATAACCTTTTTTCCATTCCCAGCTGATGAGCACTCAGAGGCAATATGGCCGTCCTCCCCACACCGGTAGCATAAGTGGGCATTGTCACCTCTGGGTCGTTGCTCTTGCTTAAGAGAACCACAATCAGCAGGCTTTGTTCCCACAACAGCAACTGTAACTGCCGGTTCAACCACTGTGGCCTCCTTAGTTCTTCATTTCTGGCTTAACCTTTTAACTTGCTTGCGCAACACGACAGGTTCAGATATGTTGTTTCCCCGAGTGGAAAAACTGGGATGCTGATGTGTGAGCATCAACTCCCTGTCTACTAGAAGACTGTCTCTTACTCATCTCTGCTACCTGAGCTTTCAGGGCTGCCCTCAGCCCTGCAACAATGTCTACATCAGCACTTGCAGACTCATCTCGCGCAGCAACCCGAGCATTCGCCTTACGCCAGCTTCGCTGGTCTTCCTCTTCTCTTATCTCGGCAAGTCAAGAAAATTTGGTGGATCTCTACGTCTCTTTTAGCCATAGGAGCAACAACATTAAGTCTGAATTAACTGTCCCACGAAACAGCTCTTCTAGTCTCACTCTCTCTTTATCTATGACTGGAATCCCACCTTTTTTCATTACCTTAGCCAGAAAAGGCTCCAGTCTTCGAACATAATCTGACAATTTCTCACCAGCTTTCTGCTGCATGAGGCGGAATAAGAAATACAGTAAAGGTCTTCAGCAGACTCTGCCGACCCAAATGCACCATGCAGTGCATCTAGACACTCTTCGGATGTGACTCGGGTTTCTGAAGCGCAAAGACTTCACAACCTCTAAAGCAGGACCTCTCAAACACTCTAGTATCCAACGTCATTTTTCTTTTTCCGTCAATGCACTCTCCTGAACCATTAATGTCACGTGTTCTAACCAATATTGCATGGGATCCTCCCCGGGTGTGGGAATGCTGCCTGAAAATATCCGAAGACAGCGATAACTATGGCTCTCAGCCTGACTTTGGCTAGCTCGGCTGACCACGTCTACCATTGCACGCAAGACCAGCTCATCAGGCTCATGCAGAGCGAAAGAAGGATCACACAAGCCTCGGAAATCTGCTAGTGCCTTACCCTCAATCCTTAAAAAGTCTCTCAACTTTGTAGAAAAATCCTCAGATGCAGGAGTTGTTTGGTCTGCTATTACAATCTTACACACTGCATCACTATCCATAGGCCTGACTTCAGGGGGAACCAATTGCGAATCAATCTCTTCTCTACATTCACAAAGAATCAATAAACCAACCATTCACATCACTGCAAAACTTCCTTCCCCTAATTCTCACGCGACCCCAACAGCACACAGTGTGTAGGACTTCGTCGACCTGGCCTACTGCAAGATCCTCGCTGACACCAACCGCTAGTATGGCATGACCAATGTCAATACTTTCCCCTCTGCACCACTGAATCAACTCTGCTTGAAACTTCGCGGGACTACTTAACTCCATGACAAATCAAATTCACCCACAGACAAGATATATTCCAACAAAAATATCCTAAACATGAAATTAGGGCAGAGAAAAACTAATTAACACTCAAACCAATCCCAGCCTCCACTGTGTAGCACCCCATGCCGCAGTAACCGACACGACTCCTAAACCTTATCTACTATTTTTTTCTGAACAGCGAGGCAGAACAGAGTCATGTTTGAACGAAGCCCAGACACACTGCCCTCCAAAGATGAGGTTTACTGGGTTGGGGGATAATAAACAAGAAAAAAAAATCACAGCCAGGCTGAGTGAGCTCAGAACCCACAATACAGGTAAACTGGGGAGGAGAAGCAAACACTAAATTCTGCTTGGACTTGTTGTGACCTGCATGTTTTCCTCTCGCTGTGATGCAGGTTAAGAGCTACAGTTGCAGGAAATACCCCTACCTACCATGGGGCCTGTCACCCTGCCCTCAAGGAAGGAGGTAATGGTTACAGCTATGAAGTTTCCTGACCGTACCAACCAACAAGCCTTTATTTACAGCAATAAGCCTTATACACTAGGGTGAATCTGTTGTTTCATCTTGGGATACCATTAGGAAATATGCAGAATCAGCTTTACCTGGCCAATCAGTTCTTTGCAGCGAGCCGGTTAAAATTTCCTGCATTTATTACACTGATGAAACCAATCCTGTCGTTGGAGCATTTGAATAGTGTTACCGACATGGCTGCCTTTTACTTTGTCCCTCCCAGCTGTCTTGTAAAATGCCTGCATGAAGTTATCCAACCCCTGTGCCTGAAGAATTTGTCAACCTTCTCACCCAAAACAAACATTAGCCTTCCCTATATGACCTACAGAGCAGGAACCCCCCAATCCCGGTCGAGCATGTGTCCCTACATTTAAAATCTCATTGTATTATCACACACATACTGGAGCCACATCTGTATTTTACATAAACAAATAGAAAGATATCTGAATCTTAGCTTTTTTGCATATATTTGACTGATCAAGGATCTAATTTCAACCTGTTGTGAAAAGGTTGAGAAGGGGAGTGGTATGCGGAATGATACTCTCAATTCTGTTACTACAACACCTATAATTTTATAAATCTCTGTGCCCGTGACTGAAAGGTTGCGGGTTCGAGCCCGGCCTCAGCAGACCAGTCACATATCCGCCCCCGTGCGGGGGGTGCAGCACTGCCTCCTAAGACACCACGGCTCCCCAAATACACTGAACAAAAATATAAACGCAACACTCTTGTTTTTGCTCCCATTTTTCATGAGCTGAACTCAAACATCGGAA
>JAODJW010000127.1:23142757-23180342 GCA_026777045.1 Hyperopisus bebe | reverse complement strand
GGAACGAAACTGACTTTCAAAACTTTTCTACAGGACTGTTTTGAACAGAAGTAACGGCTATCCGTATAATACCATTTCCCACTATCTGTATAATATATAGGCCTAATATAGTATAGTAATACAATAATGTAGTATACTATAACTTTCTACTCAGTTCATAGGTTACAATAGTGGTGTACAAGATTAGAAATTTGCCGTTCCGAAACCGCAGCAACGAAACTTGCGCCTAATATAGCGGTGACTAACACTGCTGGCTTCCAACTGGTGGCCCAGAAGTGGCGTTGCGGTGCTGCATTTGGATAGTACTGGGGATTGGTTCAAGCGCTCTGCGGCGCCAGAACCTCAATATGCGATCGCAGTAGCTTGGGAGTGGCACGCTTTCTGATGGGGTGTCTCCACTAGATGGCGCCCCACCAGGCCTGTACTGCCCATTTAGCATTTTCCATGCTGCAGGTGGACCATTCAGTTTTTAGGCCAGGAAAATTCAAAGTCCAGGGATGATTTTTAACTGGAACCCAGGACATTCATAGACCCCAGAGCCGGTGAAAGTCCCCAATTTTGCCATTAGACTTCAGTGCGCCAGGATATAATTAGCCTTATTCTTCCAGAGATAGTGGGTCCAAGGTGTTGAACTCAACAGCGCCCCCTGGGAATATTCCACAATATGCTCCTGTCACCTATCCCATATTGCAAGTGGACTGTGTGGCACAGGAGCGCAACCTGACCTCAAGGGGTGAATATTGATAGGAAATTACCTGACAAAATTACAGCTTTAGTGATTTCAGCATTGGTAGGGACCAAATTAGCCCCGAAGCTCCGCCCCCTAAATGCACACATGTCCCTATACCAGTGTTTCCCAACCCAGTCCTCAGGGAACTCCGGACAGTTCCAAATTTTTGCTCCCTCCCAGCTCTCAGCCAATCAGGAACACAGAATACCTGCTACAGGTGTTTTGGGAGCTGAGAGGAAGCAAAAATGTGGAACTGTCCGGAGTTCCCTGAGGACTGGGCTGGGAAACACTGCCCTATACCATCCATACCCAAATCTATGCCCTTACTATAAATCAGTCGCAACTTAAACTGAAAGGAAAATGTTTGTTGTCTTCGTGTTATACTGCATTTCAGCCACATTTCATCATTTTGGTCACCATTAAGTACCGTAAATTTCTGATTTCACAGTTTATACACTTCAAATATCCTGTTACATTCCCCAGCCCACGACTGTTCTGTGGAATAAGGATCTGTATCGGTCTTCATATCTTGATCACAGTCTGGTTTTGTTTCCTTTGGCCAGGAAAAGAGACCCAATCACCAGTACAGAGTTTCAAAATGCGTTCCCTCTGCTGTCACAGTAATTTCCGGCTGTCACATGAGGTCATGTTTATCTTGGTTTTCTTTAGCCAAGTCATTTTTAAACCAGTCAGTCTCAAACATCACAAATGAGCTGCCAATTATGTTCTGTTTAGCATCACAAAGTAGGTAAAGAATGAGCACTGATTTGTCCATTTTTCAGTTGTTCTGCAGTCTCACAAACTTGCATTATTGTGGGTTAGGCACCTAACCAGCCAACATCTGATCACTAGAGGGCAGACTGCACCTATGTAGGTAAACTATTGTTCCAGCAAAGACAAAAGAAAATGTATTAGATTCAAAAAATGATTTTGATGTCAAGGTGAAGTGGTTTCTGTCAGGGGTGGCGTTTGTCATTCTAATTGTAAAGCAAAGCTTATTTCTGGCATTCACAAAGTTCTCAGTCCAGCCTACACTCAGTCCTACACAGTAGATGTTGAACATTTTGAATTGTTGTTCTGTTGGGGGAGGCAGATGCATTTCTTTGACCTTAACGTCCTCCAAGTATTACTTACAGTAGATTGCAAGCATTAAGAAACAAAAGACAATTTTTAAAACTGATACGTTATTATGCAATGCTTTGCAGTTACATTTTACAGTTTTTACAAATATGTAACTTGTTCTGATTTCTTGTTTAAACCGTCTTGCTTCCACAAGTCTCATTATATTTTTCTGTCCTTCCTTAACTTTATTTTCCACCAACTGCAGTGATTCGACCGTCCTCAAGCTCACAACCCCGCTGGTTTGCAGACTGAGCCGCACACTCAGGCCACTGCACTGTTCGGAGGTCTGGGGTACAGGGAAAGCACATTAAGGAAGACTAAGAATGAAGACAGAAAGGGGGAAAGGCGAAATGGCCAGCAATGGGGGGCACCCTGAGGACTGAGTTGACAAACTTTGCTTTACATGTCAGCATAAGACCTGAGAATTACCATCCGCCTTCAGTAACTGCCAACATCCACAGGATAACTGCTGTAATACTATTTTCTTCCAGTAAGCGCTGCTGGTGTGTAAGGGGGTGGGGGGTTGGGGGGTGCCTGAACACCTGGCCATTCTGCCCAAACTATTTAATGTGAAACTGGTGTCCCTTTTTTAACCTGTGGTGGGTTGCACCGGCTTGCACAAGACTGCATTAATTCATAATTCAGACATTTGGCTTGAAAACCTTACAGGACATGCATTTGAATGAAAAACACAGTTCTCCAGAGCTTTGATTTAATCACCACTCCAAATATCCCGAGAAAAGATGAGTGTAGCATCAAAACTCGGATTTTTTCTCCTCCATTCCATCAGTCTTATGTCTCAGTCTAAATTTACTGCGCAGAGGTGCAGGTGTCAGTACTGCTCACACCTCTGGAGATCAAGGTTTGAGTCTCTGCCCTGGCTTCATGTGCGTGCAGCTTGGAAGTTCTCCCCATCATTGTGGTATTTACTCTGTCTAGTTTTCCCCCTACAGACCAAAAACATACTGAGGTGAATTGGAGTTGTATGTATGTGTGTGCATGGTGTGCGAGTTTCCCCTGTAATGGGCTGGTGCCCCACTCTGGGTTCCTCTCTGCCTTATCCCCATAGCTATCCAGGAGAAGCTGCAGGCCCCCATAACCCCAGGACAAGCAGGTACAGAAAATGGATGAATTATGATTAATGGCACTTATTGTTCTTCTATAGAATCTTTTATCTTTTCTTTTATCAAAAGAAAAAAAAATCCCACGTGCGGATTCCAAGGTGTGAAAACTGAAACACGGCACGGTTTAGGAGGTGCTGAGCGGCAAAAAAAAAAAGGCATTGAAATGTAAAGCTTTACTCTCCCTGCGGCCCACAGCACACGTCCATCAAAAGTACAACGATACGATTGTGGTGAAAAAACATTAGACAGCCTTTTTCAAGGAAGCAAAACTGCCAGCAAGAACACCATTTCCAGTCACCTCTACAGTATCAGCCCATAATCGTATGTAGGTCAGTGGGTCGTGGGTTTTCTCACAAAATCAACAGCAATAAAAAGAGAAGTAAATACACATTTCCTGTAATGCAGAAGCGCAGTGAGAGTTTTCTAAACTCCCGGCCACCTGTAACGTTCCCACATCAAGGTCCTTTGGCTTTTTTTTTTCTGATCAAAAATACTGTGCATGACTGAGTACCATAGACTGTCACAGTAGCTCTGAACTCCTCTGTGTAATAATGAACGTCTGGGGACCTAGACCGCATCACCGCACTGAAAAGATGCCATTCACAAGTAGATGAAGACGGGGGGGGGGGGGGGTTGGGGTGAAAAGGAAGAACGCATCTGCAGCCTGCAACTGCACACTCATACCTAAGCAGAAATACATTGTCCGCGCAAGATTGGCCGAAGCTGGACACAGAGCAGGACAAAATGCAGGCAATACAAGACATTGAAGCAGGCAAACCAGGGAGCAGCTATGCTGGGTATACTGGACAAACTGGAAGTAAGATTAAAATAATTTCCAGCTGGGCCCGCTAAACGTATATACCTGAGATAAATTTTAAATTTTGCTGATTGGTTGGCTGAAGTGGGGGATAGCCATGATGAATTTGGCAGATCCAAGGTCCCCTTCGGTATTAAATTTCCATCTGGGCATTGGGATGCTGCTGGGAATCCCACTTGGCCATCACCAGGTGTAACTACAAGCAATGAATGTGTTCAGAATCTTTATTGTCACATGACCAAGGCAAGTGGAGATTTTTGTTGCCACAGCTTGTTACTATTGGAGACGCCACGATAAGCAGAAGGAATACAGAGAGTAAGCACGATGCAGTGCAATGCAGTGACGAGTATATGGTGTGTGATAAACAGTAGTTTTCTCAGAGTGACCGATCAGAAATGATGCAAATCCTGTGTCCTGTAGGCACAAACGGAGGTGAATTTCAAGGTTAAATTGCAACAGATTTACACAGAACCAAGCACAAGCGCAACTTTTCCCCATGACTGATGTACAGCTAATTCTAATTAAATTAGACTGGGTACAACTAGGACCAGCTGGGGTGTGGTAGTGAGGAAGAGGAGACGCAAGAGTAAAAGAGAGCCTCTTCACATTTTTTAGTATTCTGTTTCGATGACTTTCATTCTGTTTTCTGCTCATTTTTAATGTTTGTATAATGGGCACAGAGAATTACACACTTCAAAGAACAGTGACGTGCAGGGAGGAAGAGGTAATGACTGCCTGTCATTTTTAACGGCACCTGCTGTGGCTCACATGAGCCCTTCAGAGTGAATTGCAGTCTGAAGCTGGTACTGTGGGCAACTAAAAACAGAGCCAAACGACAGAGCCAATCAGTTGCAAGAGCTACAAGAGCGGGGTGGGCCATCTTATCCGCAAAGGGCCGGTGTGTGTGCAGGTTTTTGGGATAACCTTTAGGTCAGCTGTTCAAACCCAGGTGTGAGGACTCTTCAGCCAATCAGTCCTCTAATTAGCGATCTAATTAAGGAGTTACAACGAAGACCCTTTTACAGAACACCCATTTCTGGATAGGATTGTCACCATGTACTAGAGCATTCGGAAGGATAAGGCTGCAGTTCCTTCAGGTTCCTGGTCTGGCGTCCACAGATGACCTTCAGTCTTCAGTCGGAGTTTCGTACCTCCTCTTTGCTGATGATATTCACAGATGTTTAGCAAAAAATGCAGATTATAAGATCTTTTCTTATTAAAAACCAGAAGTTGACACACAACCTGTAGTTTTTGTTGCCGAGCTGGATGTTCATCAGACACTCATAGCAAACCTTAGTCACCTTTTACCCTAGGTTTCACAGAAAGAAATGATATAATATATCCTTATCTCTCCCAGACAAAATTGCCAGCTCAGGCCTAGTGACTAACCACAGAAAACTGCACTTTGCAAAAGCTGGTTAGCTTTATAATGCAAAGGCGAGGCTTCCTGTTATAACCCATGAGAGTGAGATATGTAAGATTTAATTGCTCAGGCAGTGTTTACATCAGAAGAACAGAAACGTATTCATATTGTGGTATTATATTGCTTATTAACAACAGCAACTACATGAGCCATACATTAAAATCAGAATCAACATATAAAACTTGGACAAAAGGAACAATAGCAATAACCAAAAAAAGAAAATGCCCCAAATTTTAGCATTTCTTTTTAGGTGTGAAATGTTCCACTCATATAAAAGATGACGTTAAATTTAAAAGCAACAAACAGAAAAGGTTACCAGTCATCATGAGGTGGATATTTGGTTAAATTTAAATATATTATAATAGGGTGATTTTTGTTAAAATGGGACAGTTTCAGGAAATTTGCTTTCTAGAAAAATTTGTAAATTCATCCCTATGACTTGCATCCCAATCTGATACCATTCTAAATACACTAATGCCCGTTGAACATTCCAAAGAAGAGAAAATAAAGTATTGCTAAACACATATATTAACTGCAAAGTTTAACTGTCCCATTTTGCCAGATGTGTCATTGTGACAATACTCACCCTACCAGTAGGGTTACAATGTTTCCATAACTGCTTCAGCCTAATGCTGATAGAAACATTTTATAGAATTAACATTAATATTTTACAGAAACTAAATGGTTTTCACAAAACGTAGTATCAAAATACTACAATACCAGTGTTAGGTAAAAGAATTATAAAGAATTATAAAAAAAAAACAAAATAAGAATATAAAAAAGAGGTGGCATTTAAAATGATAAGATCGACGGTCCACCTTACAAAAAACGGTACACAACATACTAAATCGTGTTGCATATAAATGGCGACAAGATGCCGTCAAAATATATCCAATGTTGTCACTACAGTAGTTTAGAGTTACACAACACTAACGTGAAATTAAATGTTTTGTTTTTATGACACATTTTTGACACGTTCCTTATGAGCCATCCGTCTTGCGTTCACAAGAAGAATGAATCAGGTCAATTTGCACATTAAGGACATTGCTTACAAAAACCTATCTATACGATGGAGTTCATTTCTATACAAGTGTTTGACATAACGGTTGTTACAGTTTTTATAGTTAAATCTACATTCTACTTTGAAGACTGCCGTTAAAATCTCTTGTTTTCCAAAAATACCTCATCCTCACAGACTCGGTACAGGTCAGGGTATACCTCTGTTGGAACTGCCACTCCGTCAAAGGAAAGTCTAATTAACCACCAGCTATCTGACTAAAAATCAATGAAACAAAAACAATAAAACAAAAATAATGTCAGCCAATTGTTTCTCAGAGTCATGTAGGTGTATCTAGAAAATTTCAAAGTGCGAGTGGCATAGACATGAAATTCCAAAATCGTTGCGTGAATGTTGCCTCCGCACCCCCTGTAATTGCCCACAGGTGAGCGACAGCCAGTCTTACGATGTTTTTTGCTGGCTGGGGGCTGCGGGGCTGTTCAGGCTCAAACCTAAGAGCTGTTGGACAGGATGTAAGAGCAGCTTCTGCTGTGCGCAACACTGTGATGGTGGGAGCACAAGCCGGCTGGGCGCCACAGCGCTCAAGAGGTTGAGCAATGACCTCAAAGCCTGACAGGTCCAGCCTCATGGTCACCTCTGCCTTGTCTGCCCCCTTGTTCCCGCTGGTCCATTCCCTGTGTGCTGAGGGTCGGGTGAACTGAGAGAATACAAGGGAGCCCATGAGATGCTTTGAATGGAAGGAGCGGCAAGGACGTCCTAAGCGGCTCCCAGCACCCCCCCCACTCCCTAACCATGTCCATCAGCACACAGCCTTCCCGCTCTCCTGTACTGCCACCGGCACCTCCATGCCCTCATCCTTCTTCAGTGTGTCAAGCATCTCTTCTTGGGACAAGGACAAGTTGGAGTCAGTCTTAATGAGTTTTCCAGGTGACACTGCTGCTGCCGAGACGGGGGGGATGAGGTGGGCCTGGGTGGGAGTTCCCTGATGCAGGTTGATGGTGGTCGTGAAGCTGACGTTAAGTTTGTTTTTTTCCTTGGATACTGGCCCCACCCATACACCATGACTGGACTCTGATTGGCTGGAGCTGGAGGAGAAAGAAGGGGTCCGGGCCTCCTCCTTCGTTGGAAGGAATTTCTGGTGATGAATTTTGTTGATGGTTCATTGATGCAAGAACAGGAGAGAAGGAGAAGAAGAACATGAGGATAGGTGTATGCTGTACATAGTTCTGACAAATGATTAATATTTCAGTCACAATTAATAGCAGATTTGGATGTAATTATGATGAATCACACATTTAAATTATATTAAAATGTATTGATGTAGATTAACTATCCATCCATCCAGGAGCCTAAGGGAACAAGGCAATGTAAATTAACTAGATTTACCTAAATTATTTAACTATTTATATCAGGATTGGTTCCTGTCATGTCCTGCTGTGGCTCTCATTTCCTTAAGTTCCCTGTTTTGGCCATCAGGTGTCACTGACCATCCCATCCTGCTCCCTGTGGTCTCCATGGTTTACCCTTACTCTTAGTTCCATTTGCCCATTTTAGCTATTTGCTGCCCCATGCTGTTCCATGTGTTTATGTACTCCACTATTGGTCCTTGCCTTTTGTGTTTTTATTCTTGCCTGTGCACATGTCTTGTAGCAATGTTCCTGGTATCTCTGGGTGTTTGAGCCTCAGTGTTTGGTTAATTGTTAAGAACCCACACCTGCACCTCTTCATGCCCTCTGTCTGCCCTGTACCCCTGTCAGCTGTTGCATGTACTTGCTGTTAGATGATCTCTGCTATGAATCTGCTTCAAATTCTGTGTAATTACTCTGTTTCCTTGTTTTTAATTTTAGTCTTCATTAGTTCTTGTGTTGCTTTCCTGTCTTTGTTTAGACCCATTTCATTTCTCCCAATTCATTTCTTGTTCCTTATAGTTCCCTTTTCCACTAAAGTTCTCTGTGTTGGAAGCCACCTAATGGATTGTCATCCATCCATCCATTTTCCAAACCACTTATCCCTCTGGGTTGCAGTGGGTCTGGAGCCTATCCCAGAAGCTACCGGCACAAGGTGGGGAACAACCCAGGATGTGATGCCAACCCATCACAGGGCACACACACACACACACACACACCATACACATACACACCATACACACACCCACCTACAGGCGATTTCATATCTCCAAATAACCTTAGCATGTTTTTGGACTGTGGAAACTCTATATTTGCAGTACTGTATTTGAAATGTCCAAATTTATATGGGTTCTTCATTCTACAACAATCCTTTTACTGATAGCATTTAAATTAGCTGAAGACAATTTACTAAGGAATGTTCTTCCATGTCTTTGCATTTCCTTGTTTAAAGCTGCGTTATCACACCCTGATACATAAATACCTGAATAGGTAGTTGATTTTGTTTTGAATTTTGCACATATATAGAAGCTCATGACGGTTATGGGGCTGTGCTGTTTATGTCTCCAAATGGTGTTTTCATCTGTTAAAGAGATGGTTAACCTACCTTACTGACTTCCTGGTCAGTGTTTCTTCCATCTGCAGGGAGGATGAAAGGTTAGTTGGTATAGAGTATTGTAAACAGCGGTTGCTTTGTGGAATTTCCACTGCCGTGTGAGAGTTTTCTGGGGCAAGAGGCATGGCCTGTGTGTGACATATTTGCACTTAAAATAGATTTACATTTTGAAGGCTGACAGAGCGATTGCTGTAGGGCGTGTGGGGGCTTGCGGTGAGGCCGGGTGGAAACTCCCTTCATGAGCAGGTTATCGGTGGTTATTTGACATGTGAGCAGAAGTGTGGAGATCAGACGGGCTGTGGATATCTACCTTTTATCCTGCAGGCCAAGGTGATGGCTATGATGATCACCGTCATGAGCACAAGCATGGTTCCAAGTATCCTGTAGACTGGGAGGGACACAAGAGGGCCAAAGGTCTTAAACATGACAAACAGAAGCCCATACTTCCCGCGTATTTGTGAAATACCAAAAAAAGCTTCCAATCCTTCTCGGAGCGTGAGGCACTTCCTGTTGGGTACTGTTTTGTGTCTGATGTTAAACTTTTTAATGTGGTACGTGCAACTTTACAATGCAAAGTTTTGATTTATATTCTTATGAAACAGAAGCAGGAAGGGGATGCAGGATTGGTCTCTGTCACCTCGACGGGAAACATTAACACCCACACCTAAAACAGCCATCTTCTTAAGCTGTGCTAAGCAGTAAAAATGGAGGCTGAGTCAAACACAGAGCACGATATCTCCTATACTCTTTCCGTGAGTCTATAGTCCTTGCATAAGAAATACCCATGTTAGATGATCTCTGCTATTTCTCTGTTTTTCTTGTATGTCAGGTGAGAGCTGTAATTCCGACATAGGCTTACATATGTAGCCCTGGAATCCATCAGGTTTCTGAGAGGGTTCAGCGGGTTTTGCGGGTGTTGAGTAGGAATTGACAGGTCGGGTGGTATCTGGCACCATAATCAGCCCATGGGCGGTTGGGGGTGCACCTTCACACACTGTGTCTGCTGTGCTGTTGCCATGGTGAAGAACAGCCTTCCCTTGGGATTTACAGCTGAGGAAAGAGACTCACACACATTAAACGGTGTGTTTTGTTAACTCCTACACTGTCATAAAAAAGAATACCAATTTGTACCTTTGCTTGTCACTGGGGCTGTACCCTCAACGGTCTGCTAATTGTACCTTTAGCTGTAAATCAAACCTTTTAGTCTAATTTAAGGTACAGACATGGAATCTGAGGAACATGTCCAAGGTACAAACTACATTAATGTACCATTAATGGTACAAAAATGTTTCTCAGAATTCTGTATCTTAAAAGGTACAATTACCTAAAGCTATTGGGTACAATTTGCAGACCCGTGAGGGTACAACTCCGTTGAAGAAACAAATTGGTACTCAAAGAAATTGGTACTCTTTTTTTTCTGACGGTGTAGTCACACATATACAAAGGAAATTGCATGACATGCACTCAAACACATGACTGCTTCTGGTGGCGGCATGCTCTGATACCAGCTGGTGACTCATGCACAAGTGACATTTCTGACAGCTTATGCCAAACGGATGTGGTGGCTTCAGATCGCGTCATCATCTCTCGCATGTACTTTGTTCAACCCCTTTGTTAATTTTTCAACTTATAAAAACAACATTCTCATAATTTTTCATTTACAACATAGGTGGGGAACCTGTTCCATGGACAGCCAGTGTGAGTGCAGGTTTTTGGGATGACCTATCAAACAGCCAATAATAAAACAGCGGTCCTCAGCTCCAGTCCTCACCATTACTGGCTGATCATCTCAAAAACCTGTACCCACACCAGCCCTCCATGGAACAGGTTCCCCAATGCTGATTTACAACATGGTCATCTACTTTAGACTGTGGTACAAAATGCAGAGTGGGGAATTTACATACTTAACAGGTGGTGGCAACCCACCCAAGGTAGAAAGTGATTGGGAAAATGCAAATTATATTACTTATGGAAATGAAAAAAAAAACGTTTCGTGCAAACTCCCACTACAGGACGACTCTGCATGATCGACAAGATATGAGAAGCTGGGTGGGGGGGGTGGCGAGGTGCAAGCCGCCTGCATTTATGGAAGCACATCCTCCAGTGTGTGTTAGCCCTGAAATTTACTTACTCAGTGTGTCTCTGGCACGGCTGGGTGTAGGAGTGTTTGTCAGAGTAGGTCCCAGGGTCACACGCTATACATTTCACATTGGAGGTGGGTGTTCCTGTCAAACACACACACACACACACACACACACACACAGACACACACAGACACACACACTAATTACCATCGAGGTAACCTTAGCACCGATGCAATACAGAGCCTGCTAATTTGCAACCCATCGGTCTTAGAAGGACTCTGGATGTTAAGACAAGAGGAGCTCCTTCTGCTGTCTAGCTTGTCTGGATATGAAGCACATGTTTCAGTTAGACTACTTATTCCTACCAGAAGTGTTCTTCTCTAATCTGAGATACTGTCCCCAAATTCCTTGTTGTAACCTTTGTTCTCTGTTGCCTGGCCCTCAGCTTCCTCAGCCTCTCGGATTCTGCACATCTGGACTTCTGGCCCCCTCCCTCCCTCAGCTGCCCTCAGCAGCAATTAAGGGGATTCCGTGCCTTCAGTTTCCAACAGCAATCACCCCAGAGTATCCCCTTTGCCATTACCTTTCTCCGATACTCCCTGTCCAGGCGGGCAACTGATGTAGCGACTGCACGTTTGACATATCCGGGTTTTCGTGTCTTGGCAGTACCACCCTTCTTGGCAGCCACATATTGCATCTGATGTGTTTGTGCAGTTCTGTATATAAACTAACCTGTCCTCTAAAAAAGAAAAACAAAATTCCCATCTCAGTTCCACACACACTCAGGTCTGGGCAACAGGGCCTCTTGGTCATCCCAAATACCTGGTTAAAGACAAGCAGGGATTGTGCTTTTCAGTCTGGCGATTCATGAATAACTTTTACTTACTTACTTACACTTGAATTTTTGTATCCATGGCTTGACATTGAGTCTCATTTTGTGTGGTTAATTGCGCTTAACTTAGCTTCTTTGAAGCAGAACTGTACACAGTACAAAAAACTGTATACAGATGAGTTTTGCATGGATACCATCACAGTATCTGCTATGTTTTATTATTACTATTACTTTGGAGCAGAGGTGGGGAATCTGACTCATGGAGAGCCCGTGTGGGTGTGGGTTTTCGGGATGGCCTCTCAATCAGCCAATAACAGTGGGTCCCCAGGGATGGAGTTGAGAACCACTGTTTTTTATTGCCTGATTGAGAGGTCATACCAAAAACCCGCACGGGCCTCCATGGAACAGGCCCCCACCCTGTTTTCTCTTTGTCTCCACAAATCTGAATGAAATCTGCAGATGCACACACCTCTTCCAGCACCTGGCATCTAGAAGTCTGGGGCTATGATGAGGTAAAACCATGAACCTCATGCATTCCTTCTCGCTACACACTCACCTTTTCGACACGTGTGGCATTTGTGACAATTTGCAAAGTTCTTCACGCTGCTGTACGTCCCCGGCCTACAAGGCTCACAGGTGGAGTCTCTGTCGTCGGTGCACTGGATTTGCAGGCGGGTCCCTGGAGTGAAGCAGGAGTTCAACATAAAAAGTGTGGGGCCATGGGACGCTATGAATGGCAGAGAACGAACATACACACTGTTTCTCAAGAAAATCTAGAACTTTTACACAATGAAATAACTAAATAACTGTTTGCAGACTGCATGGTGGAGCAGCTCACTAATGACAACCACCAAAGAAACATTAATATTTCTGCACTGAAGAGAAAATGGAGTGGTTATATCCACTGCAAGTTCACCCACATTTGCATTTTGGCAAAAACATAAACCTAGACCACAGGAACAGGAAATAATTTAGCTTTTTGTTTGAGAAGAATAGTAAGTGCATATAAGAGTGATAGGAAACGCATGTATTTTAACACGGGTGGATTTCAGGCGGTCTTGTTTATCCTGACGTTCAAGGAGAGATGTCGAGTTACTTCCTCTGTGGAGTTCCCTCTAAAATGTCATTTGCGACATGGCCTATGCTCTCTCTCTCTCCTCTGACATCAGCGTGCCAGTGTTAGATCTGCACACACTCATGAAACAAGTGGGTTTTGTGAACCGCACGCACTCTCCTGGACTCCTGTGTTGCTGGGGGCCAAATGCGGGCAGGTTTTGGAGTGGGTACCGGAAGACCAGCCACAGAGCCAGCATAGTCAACAAGGACTTAAGACGTTACAGTGTCCAGCAACATGCTACAAATTGATTCATTTAGTAACTAAGAGGGTAATTCCCAGTTTGCAGCACATTAGGTCCAATGTGAAAACAAAAAAAATAAAAAACTGAGACACCAGAGACTCAGGTTATTTAAAAAATTCCATTGTCTGTTTGGGATTTCCATGGGCTGTTGGTGGGTATTCTGGGTAAGGTGACCAGGACAACATGATTGGCATGACTCTGCATTGTAAATCACACAAGAGGTCAGGAGCCTGCATGTTTTACCTGGAGGACACTTGCTACAACACAGGTTTAACTCATCATTGTGATATTCATCGCTATTTTTGCATGAGCCATCTTCTGATTGGTATGGTAGAGCACAGACCTGCAGAAGGGAGAGAGCACAGCACTTTTAAACAAGGGCACACAAGCTGAAGGAAAACAAAACCAGCATGGATTTCCTGAGTCCAAAGGTCAAAACTAGTGAGGAGGAAAAATCATCAAAATAAATGGATGAGATGTTCAAAAACCCATTGTTCTTGTAACAATCTCTGTCAGAACAGGGTCTCCAACTGGTGTTGAGGAATTCAGACCTCTCATTTGTGTGATGTTCCAAGGGCTGGCTGTTATTGCCCGAAATGTCATCACAATAAAAATTGTCATATCAGTCAATTTTGATAATTTCATGATAAAAGTCAAATCACTTTTTTCTTCTAGTTTAAAAGCTGATTTTTGCTCCTGAGTGACAGTTGAAGATGGTTCACTATGGTTTTACACTATTCCTTAACGTCAGAACATGACAAACACCTGCCAAACAGCATTCCATATGTCACAGATTCTCTGTGGATTATTATTGTGCCGATTTCCTGTGGACAGATTTTTATTGTGGACTTCCAATTTGGATTTTTTTGCCCTGTTGTTTTGATTGTGTTGTCTGTTTCACTCATATTTGTTCAACAAATCCCAGATTTGTGTTTTTACAGTTGTATGTGGTTGTGCATCCATGGAGTCACAGAGACAGTGACGTCATTTCATTGTGTGTGACGTGTTGCCGCCGGCATATTGGATCTTATATCATGTCAAACGTTTATTGAGTATTTGTCATATTGATATCGAGGGAAATTACATTGGGATAATTCTCACTATGGTTTAATCGCCCAGCCCTAGATGGTCCCCAGAAACAGTTTTTCGCAGAGCATGTTAAGCTGGTGAAATGCAGTGACTTATGAAAGTACCCCACTTTTCTGGTACTTTTGAAGACACAATTTCCCTAAACACATATGAAATCTTGAGGAACCTAGCTGCACAATTTCCTGTCATAAGGCTACAGTTCCAATCTCCAGTCAACTTGAGCTTGATTTAATACACCCTCTCTTGTAAGTGGAAAGGCCAACTGCGTTTATGCAAGGAGAAATACGTTTCCTTCCTCCATTGATGGGTCCGGAAGTGGTGAAATGAGACAATAGGTACTGAAGCACCAAGCCACACCTCAAACACGCATGTCACTGTTAGCCAATACAAAACGGCAAGCAAGTTCTTCAAGAAGGTCTTAACAGAAAAAGTTCAGTGCTTACAGTTCTGGGTGTCATCTGTTATAGACGTCATGCAAGGTTCAGAGCCTAGTGAGGTCAGCACGGCGGGGAGTGTGTGGTTTTTCTGACTTCCCAGGCGCCCTGATACCAAGACTCTTCTGAGAAACAAATCTGGCTTGTCAGGAAATTGGTTTAACTTTTTTCATCCCTACATCCTGTGAAGCACAATGTTCTCGCAAAAGTTTGTAAGTGATCCGTCAGCTGAATACCGAAATGAGACAGCTGCATGTAATATGAAAAGTCGCTTGAGAACAGAAGAGCCAAATTTTGGAATAGCTTCAGGCTTAAGAGACCCAAGTCCAAAATACTCTCACACACGATGTGTGAAGCAGTAAAACGCCACAAATACTTGGAGTATTTTACATGCATGTGTCCCCTCATCCAGTTTAGTATTTGTGACAGAGAATCCAGCCCAGTGATACAGAGACCAGGGGAAGCATGTCAGCATCCAGAGCTTTCCTAAAAGGACACAGCGAAAGCCCTGCTGAAAGAATCACTTGAGGGTCCTTGGCATGATGAAATCAACAGCGAAAAGGACAACCTTGCCTGTTTAACCTTTGTACCCTTGAAGTGGTTGGTTTGGTATGGTGTGGACAGAGGAATAAAAAAGCCAGACCTTTAACCTTCAAAATTAGGTTGGAGTCCCCATATGCTACCTAAACTTTCTGTCCGGTCTCGCCTACCCCTACAGCACTGATCTACTTTAAAACCCTGCTCAGCTGTCCTGAAAATGCCCCAACAAATTAGGGTGTGTAAGTCAAGCCTGAAGTACATGGCAACACAACAAATGACTTTCACAGATGACGCTTTCACAGTCAGAGGCCGTGAAACACAAAGGAAAATCATTTCCTCCGAGCAACGTTTGAAGTGGTCAAGATGAGTTAGAATGCGTTCGCTTTTAAAAATAGAGTACATATGTATCTCTGCTGAAATTTTTATTTTATTTCACCTTTGATGAGTGGATAATAAGCAACAGGAACAGTGTTTGAAAATGCCTGAGGCTAGAGGCCTGTTGGTTTTTTTTTACGTTTTTACTGAGCAATGGGGTCATGGACTGTGCGGGGGGGGGGGGGGGGGGGGTAGATACATTGCTCACATTGTTAGGCCATAGGAATTATTAAAAATTATCTGTAATTTGGAAAAAATTAAATAGTAGGTGTGGTCAGCATCTATTTTTCATACCATCATACCAACGATTACACCAGGATGTACCATTTTTTGATGGCATTTTCAAAAGCAATGCTATCCTGGGGGGTACATGGGCACCAATCTATATTACAGCTACATTACAATCAATCATTATATACAGCAACGGACATTTAACAAAACAATTTAACTGAATTCAAACAGAAGGTAAATGGACGTCTACGGTTACGATAAAGTCAGCCAACAAAACTCTTAGAACAATTTCAGCAGAATTCGAAAGATGGGTCACAATGCACATGCAACATGTCCTTTGGATTTGCACATTAACGACACTGCACTGTGGTAACCACACTCACTGCTGTGCTGAATACTCACTGGGATTCTGCATGTGGTGGACAGATGCAGAAGTAATTGCGGGCTACAGGTGACAGCAACGTAAAGTGGGTTCCGTTAGAATTCCACCTGAGAGGATGGTTAGCAGACGGCATTTTCTTCTTCACTAATTGGCTTGCTGTGTAAAGAGCCAATCGCACTGATCGCTGGTTACTGTTCCATGCCATCTCACCACCAGAGGCATGAGACGTAAACTACAATCACCTGATTGATTTTCTGGTTTCAAAAAAAAAGAAAAAAAAAAAAAAACAACACTACTCGTGGTTTTCCATACTTTGATAGTGTGGTACTGGAAAACCACACCACCAAAATTACTAAATGGGGCAGCATATTGCCCAAGTTCATTAGAAAGTAAATTTCACTTGTGATGATCCAACAACCATCTGCCACACATAAAAAACCCACTAGTCAAAACCACTCAGCCAGACATCACTCCCTGTCCTTTAGAATAAGATGAAATGCATTTTGGGAGTTTTTTACCCATCTTTTTTTATAGAGAGGTGTGTGGCTCAGCATGCTAAGACTCTGCACTCATAATCGGAAGGTCGTTGGTTTAAAACCTGTGGTTGGCAAAGTGGCCTCACCACTGGGACCTTGAGCAAGGCCCTTAACTGTCATTTCTTCAGGGACAAGCTTACCCTGCATTGTCAACTGCATATTGCTTTGGACAAGGGCGTAACTTTGGCTGGAACATTGGGGGGGTTGAGGTCTCCACCCATTACGGGGGAAACATGATTACTGGGGGGTTGTATTAGCTGGTTTTGATTTATTGGGGGGGCTACAACCCCCCCATCCCCCCTGTAATTTACGCCCATGGCTTTGGATGAAAGTGCCTGTAAAATCAATTTAATATAATAACAGTGGTTTCCTAGCCCCAGAGTGTGCTAACAGGAGGGGCTGGTAGGTAATTTCCTCACAGAAATCTGCTCTGGGGAGACAGGGAATAAATCCCATCCCACACAGGGGTAATCACCTGCACCCTCCTTTCCTGTGTCTCTTTGCCCACCACAATTCAAGAGTGACAGTAATCAGGGGGTGGGAGTTGGTGAAGATAACATTAACCACAGGTTATCATTTCTGGTTTTGGATCAAACAAACGTTCTGAGATTACCGTGAGAAAAAGAGCCAATGAATACATTAGCATATATTGCTCTTAAATCAAAGGGTTGCATGTCTATTGTAGTTTCCAAAACCCACCATCTTTGATTATTTATCAGTTCTCCAAAATACATCTCCAGACTGGTGCTTGTACTTAACCTCCTTGTGATCCTGCTGAACTCAGACTGGATTGCTGCTGAATAAATCCATTATATTTTGATTGCCACTGATTAAATTCTTACCTGAAATTCCAGTGTTTCCAGTTTAAAAGGTATTTTACTAGTTTTTCAATTCCTGGAATGAACCTTAAACCTTAACCTCAAAGATTCGACTTTGTATTCATGTAACCATATGGTAGTTGAAATGTCTATATCGTCCATTGCTGAAGACCAGTTCCAATAATAAGAACAGAAGTACAGAAGACGGTAAAAATCCCCAGATATTAAAGATGCATCGGTTGCATCCTCGCCGAACGAGACCCATCCCATGATTCATTGTACCCCAAGTTCGTTCTTGGAAGGCACATTCTCAAGGCCGGTCTAGGCCAAGACCACGAGTACAATCTTTGTGTTCTTCGTATTGAGATTCACCCCAGGTTAATTGGGAAGTTGTAGGAGATAAAAGCCATGATACAACCATTTTGACATCTGTTGTTGTATAGAAACAGTACTCTGATAATTCAGCCATTGGCTCTAAAAACCTGATTATTAGGCTGTGCTGTCAAATGGTATTTATAAAGTTAATTATTTATTGCACTTTGTTTTCACATATGAAATGCTTAGGGCCTTTTCAAGGTCGCACTGGCATTTGCTGTTTTGTTTCACAGATTGCTAAACACTGCAATGTTCTTCATTCTTGTTAGCAGAATTTATAAATAGCTTCAGTTGAAGGGCCAATGCTTCCACATTTTATATTTCCTAACTATTCTGGCTTCCTGCCACGACAGCTTCAATGGATGCTCCCTCTAAGTTGTCCATCGCATATGTGCGTGTATGTGTATGTACACGAAGGGACATCTCCTGTCTCGTACCCTATTCCTCCTGGGATAGGCTCCAGGCTCACTGGGATCCAGCGCTAGATAGTGTATGTGGACAGCAGTTACAGGGTGATTTAGAGTACAAATGCACATGTGGTACTCAGATGGGATGGATTCCAGAGGAGGCTCTTTGAAGGAGCTAATGGTGCTTTAGCTCCTGTAAGAAGGTATACTACTTATGTATATGAAGGAGACCAGGCAAATCCATCAATACAATCAATGGCCGATTTCTACTGTAAGCCTGTATCTCATAATGGCTGCTCCTCTATGCATTGCACTGCTGCCTGTAAAATGACCCCTGGTCCAGACATCTAGGGATGAAACTTTTTTACATATTAAGATACCACATAAAAGAGTGATGCCTTCAGATATACCAGGGTGATTACACCTTCAGAGCCTTCACAGAAAAACTGAAAACCTGCCCGTTTCTCTCTGTTTCTTTGAAGTGAACCAATTGCCGTCTTCAGATGAAGGTCAAAATCGACCTGAAGCAACTGGCTCAGCTATAGGGCGGACGGCGCACGAATGGAGTCGTGGAACGGAGAGATAAGAGAGGCATGGCAATTTCTCATAAGCGTAGCCGCTCCCTACGCAGAAACTCGCCAGTGTGCCGGAGGTGTTACAGGAAATTGTCGCTGAGAGGAAACCAGGCTGAGACGTGGAGGGCTGAAAAGAGACCTTATCATGCTCTTCGCTTACTGGTGTGTTTCTATAATACAATAATTCTTTTGTGTTTGTTAGAATTTTTTTAACTAACTGCCCTGATGTGATTTCCCCCATCAACCTGAAAAAACTGAACACAGAATATGAAAGACAAAGCTTTGGCTCTTGATCTGTTCCTACCAGAATCTTGATAAGACAAAGCAGTTTGTCTGTTCTACCACTGAAACGTGTATTGTTTTCGGTTCCTGTACTTACTTGCGTGCTTTTTCACTTGAACTCACCGCCCGAGCCTTTCTTAGGCAGTCTGACTGTAAGCTGACTGCTAGCCCTGCTGACGTCCGCGTTCTTTTTCCAAACGTGTGGGACGGCGCCTGTACTCAAAGGAAACGTGAAGGCTTTCTCAACAAATAAGGGTTTTTACCTATCTATCTATCTATCTATCTATCTATCTATCTATCTATCTATCTATCTATCTATCTATCTATCTATCTATCACCTACTTGCTGCCGCTTCTTATTATTATCCCCCCATACACACACACACATTCTCTTGGTATGTATGCATTCCAATGTTGTGTGTGCAGGGGAACTATATATATTCGAGGAAACATCTCTGCTACGTTTTATAACCAGGATCTAACACTTTCGTTGCTACCGCTACGCTTAAAGCAAATCACACTCTCTTGGGACCACTTCAGGCGGCAGCCGCAGACCTCAGCGCGCGCGCCTTGCCCTCACTCCATCACAGCCCGGGGCTCCCATACTGTCAACGTCTGCACCACTCACGAAGTACTATAGTACTCCTGCGGTACATTGCCCATTAGGCTATTGTAAATTTACGGTATACTTGAGCGGACTTGACTTTTACAGTTTATTATCATAAAGTCCCCCGTCAAAGTGCGGGATAGTGATCTCCCCTTATTTTTTACCGATCAGGTAGTAAAACAACTAGATCGAACTCCGCTCGAATTGTGCTTTAGAAATCTACCAAGGGGGAAGGTTTCTCCTAAAAAAGGAACCCGAACTCCTAACTGGCAAAGAGAGGAAAACAAAAGGTGTGTTAATGTGTCTTTCCCCAGCGATACCCCCGCCATCCGAAGCTCTGTCCAGACGAAGCTCCACTGCCGCGCTCTCCAGTCACTTCCCTCTACCACGTCTCCTTACTGGAAATCACATGGTTGCTCTTAAACTGGCTTCCAGCCACATAATACAAAGTTGGGTATACACGCTTTGGAGTCTCAGTGCCCACAGATTCCAGTGGATTTGTTAAGAAAACACACTGGTTTTCATTGCGGATGACAACTCTGCTTTTATCGGATAATACCATCGCACCTGTTCTTTTCAGACGCACTTCCTGACTATATCTGGGTAATAAATGCGTTTTCCCTTTCCTGTTAAGTACAGGATTGATCAGGGGATAGATCCCAAACCTGCGGATTGGGTAAAAGATACATTATCACTAGGCTACACGTGGTCACATGTGATAGCGGTTACACGCCAAGATCGTGTCCGCGATCTTATAATCATCCCAAATACTGTATATTAATTTATTCTAAAAATTATTGCTATAACTCTTATATAATTCATTTTCTCCATCTGCTTTCCTTTCTCATGTGTATACCACCAACAGTAGCCTACCTGTTTATCCCGCCACTGCGCCCAGAGAAAGCTAGGGTAATCACCCAATTTTCCCAGTACCCTACCCAGTAATCTTTAACAAATTACCAGCCCCAAATGTCAATTTTTAAGGTTTGCCCACATATTTAGAATATAAATAAATGAAACATATTTCTTATTTTTGAAAGTTTTCAAATGCACGCAGTAAATACTGGGTGACAGACTGTAATGAATTACAGGAGAATGCTCACAGGGTAAGTGTACAGGCAGAGCAAATCACTTTACCACATTAAAAATAATCAACGACAGCCTTTCAAACGCAAAGCGGTAAGTTATTTATCTGCAAGAAACACCCACCTTATTCAGCTGCGCGAAAGCCGCAAGCCAGAGGATCAGGATTTTCCTCAACATGTTTTTTCTTTTCTTTTGAAATGCGTTCGCATGAAAAAAGCGGGGTGTGCTAGGGATCCCTCTAGTACGGTAACTGGAGCGCCGGTCCTTTGAAGTTCTCAGGGGAGTCAAGAACCTTTACATTTCCTTCCGTAACTAATAGACCCAATGAGTCAATTTGTGGTTTTATTAAGGTTTGAAATAATAAAAAAACACTTCGGTCGCAGATTCCGCGACAAGCCAAGTCGTAGTTCAGCTTCTTCCAGGACAAATAGCTAAGAAATCGGCATCAGGAAGTAAGCCTTCTCTAAGTAGGCAGTAGATTTATTTTTACAGATGCCCCCCGCCCTCGTCCACCCCGCCCCCGAAATTTGTCAAAGTAAAACTTGGTGTTTGTAAACCTTATGAAAGACCTTGAGTCTGTACGTGATAAAAATGTCGACTTACGGTACTGCAGTATAAGTTACACTTCACGGTCTTGACCTTGATTTGATGATTTATCATACTTTGTCTTATCGAGCCATAACTTGACCTGTACTATTTTAGTAAGATATATAGCAACAACTTTAATCCTACCAAAACAGAGAAAGGAAGATTTGGATGATATTACCTGTATTTTGTCGACAAGAGAAATCATAACGTACGTTTTGCATAACCAAACGTCAAGTCTTTTAAACTGATGGATGTCATAATTAATGTCGGTCACAACACAGATGAGACTATCTGAACTAAACGAGGGTATTTACATTTTATTTTATTAAACAATATTTTGAAATGAAATAATACATATAAAACGTAACTTCACGTGCAAATCAGTTAGAGATTATTTTATACTGCAGCGAGCACCAAGTTAAAGACTGTGGCAGGTCTTTGTAGTCTCGTTAAAAATAAAACAACTGAAACAATAAAATAGATTTCTATGACAACGGAGACCGCCAGTCCGTAGATGAAAACTTCATTACTTGAGCATGTCCGCTCAGCGAATTCCTTCTCAGTAGTTTCTGAGGTATTCATGTGCAGTGAGTCACAGGGCTGTCCCGTAAAGCAGTGGGTGGGGGAGAACTTTTACTTCAAGTGAAAACACTGCTTCAGTTTGACACGTTTGAATCGCTTAATACCCCCCTCCCCCACAATAATAATAATACAAGCTGAATCACATACAGCGGTAATTTAAAAACTTAAAGACTACAGCTGTTTGCTTTTAAATGACGGTGATTGTTTCAGTGGTCGTTTTGTGGTCGAAATGCATTTGGTAAATGATATAAAGTAGTTTTGTGAACAAAATGCAATTTGTGAATAATACAGTCATTTTGTGGCCAAAACTGATTCTGTGGAATCACAAAATTCATTTCGTCTTTTGCCGAGTCACGAAAGGCACCGCGAAATCCATTTAATATTTTGCTGAGTCAGGAAAGGCACGTAGTAGGCCAGCGCCTATTGGGCGGAGTAGTACTGTAATTGAAATGACCAGAAGGCAGAGCGCAGCTTTGATTTTGCAGACCCGTGTACGTACGGTCATGGTCAACTGTCTGCGGTAAGGAACGTTCTGACAACACCCTATGGCCTGCTTTAAACATGTGAACGTGTACTTTAATTCCGGTGGTAAGCGAGCAATGTGTCTGTAAATCCAGAAGTGATGGTGGAATATTGAGAAATCACCCAGTTTGAATGGCTGGTTTTCAGAAGCCCCCGCCCAACACAATGTGTAAGAGATGCTGTTTCTCAACTGGCTTCTGACCGTGAGAACTGTGCTGTGACTTACTCAGACCTGGACAGAAACTAACCCCAGTGCAAACTGCAGAGCAGATGCGCCTGAGTAACAAGTCAGGATATGGCCAGAAATAATGTACAAGATGTTCATTGAAACAATCGCTGTCATTTAAAAGCAAACAATAGTCTTTAGGTTTTTAAATTCCCGCTGCCAGGGATTCAGCTTGTATTATTTTTCTTTTTATCATGGGGGAGGGGGGTATGAAGCGATTCAAACGTGTCAAACTGAAGCAGTGTTTTAACTTGAAGTAAAAGTTCTCCCACACCCACTGTTTTGGTTGGCTTCAAAATATTAGAATTACAATAAAAATAGTGAAATACAAGAGTAAAAATTTGAGCCCAAGAGTTATTTGTATTTTTATTACATTTCAATTCAAGGTAAACATAATTATATGGGTCTGGCAAAATAAAAGATGGTCATCCACCATCTGCTTATTTGAAGGTACTACTTCCCCCACAGGCACGTACGTACTACATGCCTTTCGCGACTCAGCAAAAGACTAAATGCATTTTGTAGTGCCTTACGTGACTTACTGTAGCAAAGGACAAAATGCATTTGGTGGTGCCTTTTGTAACTTTGCAAAAGATAAAATGCATTTCGTGGTGCCTTTCGTGACTGCAAAACACGAAACGCATTTCATGATTCCAAAAGATCACTTTTATCCACAAAATGACTGTGTATCATTAACAAAATGCATTTGTCCACGGAATCACCCTCTTTAATTTACAAAATGCATTTCGTCCATGAAATGACTTTCTTTAATTCACAAAATTCATTTCACGGTGCCTTTCCTGATTCTGATTCAGCAAAATATGAAATGCATTTTTGTGATTCTGCAAAATCAATTTCGGACACTAAATGAATGTGTGTGTGTGTGTGTGTGTGTGGGGGGGGGGGCTAAAAAATTTGAGTGACAGGGGCCCTAAAAAATTTGGAAAATAATTTAATTGGTCTGGACTGGGGGGCTCAATATATGCTTTCATGGGGCCGAAAATCTCTAGCAATGCTCCTGCATACAAAATACAATTCTGTCCACAAAATGACTTTCTTTAATTTACAGAATGCATTTTGTCCACGAAATGACTGTGTATTATTCAAGAAATGTCTTTCGTACACAAAATGACTTTCTTCTGTCCACGAAATGCAAAGTGCTGATATCAGTTCTGTGCATGAAAATGAGTCAAGTCTTTATGTTTTTGTGGATAAAATGTAACTGCAGTTTGTCTTTCTGTAGACAAAACGCAGCAAGGGCATTACTTGATTTCATCATGAAATAATGCTTTTTTTGTGGCACAGAATGTATTTCGTGCATGGAAAAGAGCACGTGACCCTGCACAGGGACAGGCAGCAGGAGGCGGTGTGGCAGCGGCACAAGGCGAGGCTGAGTCCCACCTGCTCCATGTCACTGACACACAGCTGCCGTGGAAACAGGCAACTCGACAGCATGGTTCTTAAAACCTTAAAACAAAACCGGTGACGATAGTGGACAATTAATCTTAAACCAAAATATAGAAAAAAAAAATACAGCAGTTAAAATATACAATAAAAGATGGAGGTAAGATAAATTATTATAAAAAGATGTAACAGTATTAGGAATTGGTGTAAAACTCTCATTTTCAGTCCTTCACACTGATAATCTTTCTTTTGCAGTTTTTCCTGGCTCCAGTTCTCACCTACATCAAGATTAAGATTGAAATTAAGACGGACTTTATTAATCCCAATGGGAAATTCTGTACTAAAACCCACCAAGCTATCACATGAGCTAAAAACACGTTTCCCTCACCTTGTGGGTAAATTTTAGGAGTAAATATCCTCAAAAAGGACAGTACACCGTGATAAATAAAAAAGCACACGGACATTGCCATGAGGTATCATCCATCCATCCATCCATCCATCCATCCATCCATCCATCCATCCATCCATCCAAGGGTGGCAGCATTTGCCTTGATCTTGAAGTGAACCAGCTCAGTAAAAAAATTCCGTCATGAAAAATTGGCGTCAAAACAGCATTTTTGGCATTAGAGTTCATAGCATGACTTCCCCATACATACAGGAACATGCATGTAGGCGTGTGAAGTTGCGACCTTCAGATTGCACAGCGTACCATCCTGCAGTGAACGCAAAAAAACAGAGTGGATGGTCCACAGTCATATAGAGGATTCCTCCTTCAAATCCCAATTCTGTTGTGGTCAAACCACAAATTGTGTACCTACAAGAGTCTTTATGGTGATTAAACAAAGAATGACATTTGTCCTGGGCATGACATTGCGTAAGAGAATATCTCTGCTGGATGAAAGCTGACCTTTCAGCTGCATTCAAAGCGTTGCCCATGTGTACCTGTGGGGATTTTTAACTGGGTCACAGAAACCCCCTTACTCGTTGCTTGATGGGTAGTCACCAGAGTGCTTGTGTCATTGCCAGTGCAATGGCAGCAGAAGGAAGGTCATGGCGGGTCGGTGAGGACAGTGACTTATTAAAAGAAAACTGACCAGAATTGTGACCCCTCCCTGAAAAAATATGTAACAAAAAGAAATAAGATTAAACTGGGTCATCAGGGTGCCTTGCCTTTCCTACTAAGGTCGCTGTCATTTCCATTTCCTTTACACTGTATGTTGCCTAGCATGAGTAATTTTCCCTGAACACAGAGCAGACTCATACTTCTCTGGTATTGTTCCTGTGGGTTTCATGCCCTCAGTGTGCAAAGCTCATTATTTACTAATGAAGTAGACAACCAATTGAATTGAAAAATGTACTAAATTTTTTTTTTTTTTAAAAAAAAGAAGAAGTTCCTAATATCCAGTGAGTTGTTCCTTAGGTACTTCTGCTGACGAAGAATTTTAGCATGGTTTAAAGGTCATGGATTTCCATTTTGATCTTCTCTCATGCTCTCCATTCCAGTCCCAGCCTTTGGGTTTGGCATGCTCCCCCACCTCCATCCTTACCCCAGCTCCCAGTATGCTTATCATTTGCTCGTGGCAGGAATGGGGTAGCTCAGCTCCTTTTGGAACTCATTCTCTGTACATTCCACCACAGGAGGCCTTGATGTGCCGCTCTCCTCAGACCCAATTTCAGTGCCGTCAGGCGCCCGGGCCCCTGTCAGAGATTCCTGCTGAGGGGTGCCGACGAGAGGCTGCACCTCCTCGGCTCTTCCATTCTCCTTCCTCTGTGCTGCTGAGTTGGACCCCAGCACCACCGTCCCCGGGTTATAGATGTGTATCGTTCCTGTGGGGTGAAACCTGTTAAAACGGGTGACACGTAATGAAAGAGTAAAGAGCAAAGAGGGTAGGGAGAGTGTAGATGGCGGCCAGCTTGCTCCTCGGTGGCTCAGTTCCTCATAGCATCTCCACGGTTATTCTTCTCATGACCTCTTCTCCCAGTCGGTCAGATTAAGCCAGTTCCCCTGGCTCACAACCTCTGCTATCCCTCTGAGATACCAATAAGGTCTGGCCATTTCAACCATGTCTAGCTCACAAAATGTGAAGGAGGGATTACTCCAAGCTCCAGACTTTAGGCATCTACAAGAAGATCCTTGACCGTGATCCCATAACCTTCTCCATGGTTTGGTGTGGTGCCTACACCATTCGCCAGCGCTCAACCGCAACAGAAGAATGATTTCCTATTAGGCCCCCTAGCCTGTCTTGTTTTTCGCCCCTCGCCTCGCCGTCCTCCATGACTTATGGTCTTTCCGGTGGTCAGTCCCACCTTCAGAACCTACAACCCTACATGATGTGCTTTGTTGGCAGGATGGCATAGAAAGAAGTTTCTTGTTACACAGCCTCAATAAAGCACTTACACTTACATAAACACTTAAAGCTGCCAGAAAATACATTTCCGGAAGGCAAAGGAACATAGCGCTTTGGTACTGATAAGGCAAAATTATAATCATATCCTGTTTAAAAAATCATATCCTGTTTTCAGACATATTTTATTTTTTCAGCAGATGCTCATAAACTACAAAAGAAAAGTCAAACCCCACTTCCTATACTTATCAGCCTATAAAAACATCCAATTCAATGAAGTCATTAGGGGCAAAAGATGAGTCATAGAAAGATATTGAACATATCTGTGAGCCTAACACCAAATGGAGAAGGCAGGATGACAGAGAGATCAGAAGCCAGTCGAGACCAGCGGGACGCCAAGGATCAGCTGGGATGGGAGGGACCCCAAAGGCCAGTCGGATGCTGACTGAAGTGGCCTGATGGTAGTCTAGACTACAACCCAGCCGGCCCTCTTAGTCTAATCAATTACACTACGGTGATCCACAGCTTCAATGCGGTTTACCGCAATATGAAAAAAATATTGGAAAATTCCGGAAGTAAACATTCATAAGTTTCAAACCATGCGTCAAGCGAGTACAGGCTGTAACACGGTGAACTCCGCCAGTCCCCAGTCGCATCCAGTACATGATTCTTCTTACTGTGTCCCCATACCCACACTTCCCAGCAAAACTCTCCCTGCCTCTAGCATCCTTGCTAATTGCAATCGTCGCTGCAATATCACACTGTCTGTGTTATAATAATGTATAATATGCAATTTCATTGCTCCATCAGCTGGTAATACGGGGTCCATGGATGGTTTGCTATCATTTGCGGGTTCAGGCATCCATGGTAGGTCTTGGAGTGTATCATCTGTGGATACAGAGGGACTATTATACAGAACTTGTTTCCTCATGATGTGGGTCTGTTCCTAAGAGGACTGAAAGTCAAGATACCATAACTGGTTGCTGAGTCGTTTAGCTCCAGGCCACAGGTATGTGCTTTAATAAGCCACAATTTATATTTGCTCGTTTTGTGAGGTGAATAACGATAGGGTTCAAACGATTAACAGCTTTGACAGAATGTGATGATGTTCTGGAGATACAGAGGACCAGAGCCACAGATTAATTTGCAAGGAGCCACCAAAGAGCTGAAGCCTATGAAGAAGATGAGAAGCCCCAATCAGCACAAATGAAAAGTTTGAGGAGATGGGGAGAGGCAGTCTGCGCAAAGTGACCGGACAACCCAGCCCTCTCAGAGATTTTGTCATCTGCGTGGCAATGACAGAGGGGGGCATGCTGGACTCACCCACGGTATTATTGACGCCATCTCTGCCCCCACTGTGGCCCACGGTGACCTGCTGTGGGCCCCCACCAGCGCTCAGCCCAAGCTCCTCCTTCGGGCCCATCTCATCCTTCACCTGCTGGGTGAACATACCAGTTTTCGTGCTGCTGCTTTGTAAATATGGAGACAAAGTCTGAAGGGCAGAGCGGCCAGGAAGTGCTCAGCTCCCTGGTCAGGAGCACTGCCCCAACTCTGAACAGAAGCACGTTAAGGCGATGTGATCTGTAAAGCCCATAGTCAGGGGCAGACGAGCTCGGGGTCATGCATCAAAAGTGTTACTTTTTAAAGAGACTGATACTCACATATTTTGAAAGTGAATGTCCTGAAAAAGACAAAAAACAAGACACCTTAATAACTGATGTTGAGTCCCTTGGGTTACTAGAGTGTTATACCTCTATAAAGACATATAAAGACATTATTCTCAGCGGTCTAGTCAGTGCTTTATTTCCACAGCAGCCCCCATCTGGCAAAACTATAGGCCTGGTGTGTCGGTGAGAGGATGCAAAGGTGCCCCTTGGGCAATATGCCTGTGCACCCCGTACTCACGCCAATACTGGTGCACCCGCTTGGCGCCTATCCACTTGAAGAAAGGTATCAGTAGTGCAGAAAACAGCAGCACAAAGAGTAGCCAGAGGTAATGGGCAGAGTTCGAATCTGTCAATCTGCCTGGAGTGGGTTGGGTGCTCTGTGTGTTTGTTTGGGTAGTGTCTACAAAACTGGAAGAGCTCCATCTCATGGTATCAGAAGTGCTGTTTTCAGGGATTTCCTGTGGGACTGTCGATAAAAAAAAAAAATACAACAGAGCATTAATATGTGAGGAAGTTGAAGACAAAAAGGGATTTTCATCATATGGAGCCACCTGGTGGACTACTCCGGTATTTCACTTCTCCCAAAAATCGTGTATAGATCTGTATAAAGCTTATAAAACACACATCAAAATCATTTTGTCACCAATGCACTCCCAAACCCCCCCCCCCCCCCCCCCCCGCAATACGCAAACAGTGATATGCACACAAATAACAGAGAAAGATACAGTCTTAACAGTCATAGGCTACGTTCACACTGCAGGGCAAATGTGGCCCAAATCCAATTTTTTGCATCAGATCACATTTTTTCATGACAATGTAAACAGCACAAGTCACATGGAATCCGATTTTTTCCAATTCCGATTTGGGCCAGTTCAGTATGCAGTCATAAATCGGATACAGGTCTGATTTTTTGCAATGCGACCTCAGCCTGAACATCGAAATTGGAATTCATGCGACTTTTACGTCACTCTCGATCGACGTTCGTCACAATGCTGCGCAGGCGGAAGTCACCATATGTCTCCGTCAGAGAGTCAAACATGGAGGAGAGCACAGAAGTTGGTCAGTGGAGGGACAGTGAGGTGCTGGATTTAATAAGTATTTGGGGAGATAAATCTGTTCAGGCAAAACTGGACGGCTCATATCGTAACCGGGCAGTTTTCGGATCAATAAAGTGACGTCTTTGTTGTTCTGTGCACACGCGGGCCAGTTCAGTATAGTGAACCGTTCACACTGAAATCTGATATTGCAAGATTAAAAAGAGTAATGTGAACAGGCAAACAAAGAGTCCGATCTGAGCGAAAAATCAGAATTGAGCATTAAACCCTGCAGTGAGAACGTAGCTGTAGACAGGGGACACTTTTTTTTGTTTGTTTCCCGAACAGCCAACAGGGGGCCATGAGGAAAAATTGGTGATGCCAGGAATCAAGTTTTTACAGATACATTTACTGTGTCTGTGTCCCATTTCAGGGCCTGCGTCCTTCCAAGGCTGCATTCGAAGTCTGAATATGTCACAGCGGAGCAACAAGCCTGGTCTATTGCGAAGGCTCCTTTAAATGCGGCCCAGAAAGGCATCCTTCTTTTCCTGGGCGACAAAGGATCCACCCAATGGATCCTTCACAGCCCAAGCTATCCAAAGATTCATTATACAGATTTGTATATAGACACGGCCTACAAAAACTACACTGCCTGCGTCTTTTGAAGGATACAGCCCCTGAATTGGCACACAGCTTGTGACATGAGTATAGCATTAGTTCTGGTCATTTAAATTGCTATTTCACACGGCCCAAATTGCCTTTTAATTAAGAATAGCAGTCAAGGACATAGACTTATAATCTAGAGTTTGCAAGCTTAGTTCCCCATAGGGTGCTGTTGTTTGGATTTTGAGCATTCGGGTGTGAAACACCCAAGTTTTGGTCGAAATACATTTATATTTAGTTTTTCTCTGCTTTTTTTTCCTGTAAATAGCTTATTGTCCTTGTCCCTGGATCATCTGGGACTCACTGTTCAAATGGGATGAGGCTCTTTGTCTCTGTTCCATGCATTTACACTGTCTCCCTCAACAACAAAAATGATCATAATTTCATGCTGAATTAAAGACAGCCCACCAACATACCATTAGTTGGACTTTTGCTTGCAGCGGTAGGTGGGTGGGTGGTCTGGATGCCGCAAACACTGTCAGAGGTGCTAGTACCCTCTCTAATCGTGAACATCCCTAGTTCTGTGCAGCTACAACACAGACGCACACACACGAGCACATGCACAGCTGTGAACAAATGTACACTGTTTTTATGTCAGTAAACATTGGCAATAACCAAACAAGAAAACAGAACAGAGTAAACAAACATGATTCTCCCATGATCTTTGTGTATCTTGTGTGACAGCTCGCACAAAAACGACTTCAGAAATGCACCTGATTGTGCGTCCGGCGATCCACATATGACGGAGCTTTAACCTCCTGAGTTCCGGGCTTTTGTTTGGTGCGCATGTTTTATTTCCTTTAGCTATTTGGGATTAGTAGGACCTCATGATCATAAAAACCAAACATTATTTTTTTTTAACACTTAATAGTTTTAAACTAAAAATGATGTCCTTATATGAGGATGTAGGGTTTCAGAAGGATAGTGACTACCAGTATCATCCAGTATGACGAACTTCAGGAAAAATGACCGTCACTGCTACTGACGTGGCAGCTCATGTTTTCCTGCATATTTTCCACCACTGTTCCAGTACTGTACTGCCCCCCCCCCTTGGGTGAAGAAGCCTTTTAATCCCAGTAACTTTTTCCACAAAGCTGAATGGAAGTTTGCATTGACAGGACTTCACAGTCCATCCTGGACTGCAGCCCTGTTTACGGCGACCCCTGTGGTCCTCTGTGTATTGCCCGCTCTGTGTATTGCCCGCTCTGTGTATTGCCCGCTCTGTGTATTGCCCGCTCTGTGTATTGCCCGCTCTGTGTGACCCAGCTCTGTGTATTGCCCGCTCTGTGTATTGCCCGCTCTGTGTATTGCCCGCTCTGTGTATTGCCCGCTCTGTGTATGCGGCCCCGTCTTGCACTTACATCGTGTGCGGCGTGCAGCCGTTGGCTTTGACCCGGGAGGTGACGTTTGTGAAGGTTCCGGATCTGCACGGCTCGCACCTCCGGCAGCTGTACTGACTTTCGCTGGTGCAGAATGTTCCCTGGGTACAGTGACACTCCCTGTTGACAAACTTGCCGCAGGGCTGGATCTCAACCCTGTATTGCCCATCTGCCAGTACATACAGAGCAGACAGAGTTAACCACAGGTGTCCAGGCAGCCTGGTTGGCACCTCTTTACCTTGAACACAATAAGGACGACACTGAATTAACTGTAAAGGCGATATAACAGACACCCCGCGGGAGGCTGGGGCAAGCAACGGGAAGGCCTACCTGAGCACGTGCGGGTGCATGGCTCGCATGTGGGCTGGCCCTGCTTCATCATCCAGTAGTAATCTGCATTACAGGGGACACACTGATTCTCTTTGGGCACCATGCCTGCATGAAAGAAGGAGTTTCACCTTTTAGTGCAGCTAGAAAACTCATCCTGGGAAAGCTGGGAATTAGGGTGACAGGGGCCCAAAACAATCTGAATGTAATTGGATTGGTCTGGGCTGGGGCCCAATATGACATGCTTTAATGGGGCCTGATATGACATGCATTCACGGGGCCCGGTATGACATGCTTTAATGGGGCCCCATGCATGCGGCACAAGAAACCCTTTGGATGTGCAACCTCTACCTTGAAAGATAATACGAGATTAGTGCAGCCTGATATACCAGGACCGACCAGAAGATTCACCCTGACATCACTATGGCATCACAATCCCTGCAGCAAGGATAAAACAATGGCAGTTTAGCCTAACACTTCTGTGTGTGGTGCCTGAGACAAAAGATGGCTAGAGATTCTCAAACAAATTTTCCTCTGACAGGAAAAAAAATGCACCAAAAGTGAATCATGAACACAATCTGCCTTCCAGCTTCCTTTGTAAGAATTTCCCGCCCCCCCCATCATCCCTCCTTGTCCTTAAACAGGTACTTTGCCGATGTTTTCAGACCTTACCTGCTGGCACAGCCTATGCTGCTTTAGGATCTGCTGAATGCTGGGCCACAGACGAGGAGGGGAAGCCCCGCCTTTTGCTCTTCACCTCTTATACCACATCAGAAGGCATCTCCATCATCTACAGTCTGGGCCTCCCACAGCCCTACGCAACACGGCACCCAGACTCCGGTGTCAAGTCTGCGCACCTGTCCTCCCCACCCCACTCATTGCTTCCTGTTCAGCTTCAGTGGGACCTTTTGAGATTCTTCCCTCCCCTTCAGAAACCCAAGTCAGGTTCACGAGGGACGAGAGGCCACACTGGAGAGCATTGGGTCTCCTTCATGCTAACCTTTCTGACTTTTTTTTTTTTTTAAAGGGTAAACTTACAGACTGGAAAATGTAAAAATGTAGTGTATTTTTACCTTTCTCACATTCCAGGGTAAGACTGGTGTCCACCAACTGCAGAAGAAGAGCCTGCAGAAGCCACTGCAAGAGAGGTATGGATAAGTGTGTGTGTGTGTGTGTGTGTGTGTGTGTGTGTGTGTGGGGGGGGGGGGGGGGGAAAACAAGCAAAACACAAAACTGAACATGATTCTTAATCATAAAAAAACCCCACATGAATTTTACACAACAGATCACATTCCAGACCACAGATCACATTAGTATAGTTATCATGCTCTGTGACCTAATGGGAATTTATAACTTTGTAACCAAGCTTTCAGGTTTAGTTCATTATTTTCCCTCTGATGTGTTCCTTCTACAACCGCCATCTCTACAGCAGTGCGTATTTTTGTGGCTGTCAGCTAACATTAGCTCAGTACAGTTTGTAAGTGGCGAAAGTGGCAATCCAAACTAGCAGCGACGGTCATACTTTGAGATGCCGGCAACAAGGACACACACTTCTGAAAAGTATTACAGTATTCATCACGCTAGATGTTCCCCAGTCAGTGATGCAGTTAAGATTAGCACCCATAAGGGACTAGCCCCATACCACAAGAAAAATATTAAGAATGACCAGATCTCGTTGTGATATTACTGGGTGAAACCGAAACTTTTGGACTCAAACCTCAGTTAAGGTTGTGGTACGGTACCATGGAATCGGGATAAAGACACAGTAATTCCATGTGATTTTAATTTTTGCTGTTCATATTTTAGTTCTCCAGCCATTGAGCAAGCAGCTGATGACCATGTGATCTCACACAGCAAAACCTCAACAGATACGGAAACCCCCGTTCTTGGCAGGGAGCTCACTCTACTTTCTCTGAAATGGTTGGGATGGGGGAGCTGGGGGGCGGATGAGCCAACAGTTGGTCATGACAAAGACCCATGAGCCTTACAATAACATGACAGCTGGTGTTGCCTCGTTATGTGATGGGGGTCATGGCTGCAGGAGTACAAGGGAAAACGGAACATGCAAAGACCAACCACCTTGCTTCCTCAGACACTGCTACTGTTAAAACCCTTCCTGTATGAAATTTTGCCACCTAACTGATACTCACCCCTTCACAGAATGCTGAACATCAGCCTGATTTGTTGTTCACACATTAATATTGTCAAGGCAGCACCGCAACCCAGTATACAACTGAAAGTCAGAGAAACAGCACACCAGCCTGGATTGGTGATCTGCAAATTTGAGTCCAATATAATAGCAGACATTTCTTTTATGAGGTCATCATAATTAGTTAATTAGCCTTTCAATTAACTCCGACAGCCAGAATCAGAGGTGCAGTCAAAAGGTTCCAGGAGCTACATGATCTGTGTGTGTGTGCATACACATCCCAGCTACAACCGGTGCCAAACTTCTGTCATGTTTCCCCCATTAAAAAAAAAAATAATAATCACAATTAATTATTTGTTTTCTTTATCCATTTTCAACGTCTTCCTCCTGAATAGCCTTTTACAAGTTCCCATGCCTCGATCCCACTTTAACACCCATAACAATCATCTAAGTTGTTTTTTTGAAGTCTTTGTTCATACGCTCCAGTCATTTTGTGAAGACAGGACACTCATTTGACTCTTGACTGTTTTGAGTGGCAGGTGCAGTATTCCGGCCCCACAGCAACAAGAAAGTCAGTTTTGCACCGAGGTGCAACAAGTTGCATCAGCTACAGGCCTAACAAAGCTGTCGCATGTATCCTGCCCGTTAAATTCTAAAAACAAAATTTTGCTTTCTTGCTGAACATCACCATTTGCCCCTAGATCAGTCACATTCCTTTCAGTAGGACATCATTTCTGCAAAGGGACTGTCCAGGCTCACAAGATGTGCATATGGTCACCCTGGAATGTCTGTTGCATAATTCGCAGCTTGCTTTGCAATGCAGGGAGGCCCCTAATTTGTTAATGCAATCTATGGAAATACCGTCTGTTTAGGAAGCGCCATTTCCATGCATCCACAGTAAATGCTTTGTGATCATGTCAGGTAGCGGCTCTCGCTTGGAGAGCCTGGTGCAATCGGGAGGGTTTGGAATGAAAAAATAGGCATGTTTTCCCTGTCCTCCCATGACCCTGCATTAGATAAGTAGCTTGATGAAGGATGGATGGATATAATTTATATAACTAATGAGTCTGAAGTCCCAATGAAAAAACTGGTAAAGTCTTCACAAAAGTATTTTAACGGAGGCAAGCGGCTTGCTCAGGATGTATCAAGATGCTACATCATGGAAGGGCTGCGGGACAAACCAATTCCGCAAATAGAAATGTGATTTTTATCAAGAGGTATATCACTCAAGTTTGCATTTCTCTTTCTAAAATTACAATGACTGTAAAAAAGCCAACCATAACAGTAAACAGGTATTGGTCGGGTTTCTGTTTCTGAAGCTGTTTACTTGTGGTCTAACAGCAAAAAAGATCTCCCAGGCTTGTTTGTTTAAAACTGAAGTCTGATATGAGTGGGATCCTTGCTTGTAAATGAGTCCATCCTTTATCGAAAGGCCCCTTTTTTAACCACTGTTGGCCAGACATAGCATAGATCAGAACATGTAAATATCAAAGCTAAATTTAATAATGGGCACATCACCCAGTATGTCTTTAGATTAAGATTTATTTAAGAAGCAGACATAGTGTGACATGTGGCTCTGGAGGTGGACTTTATCTCAACATCTAAACTGGGACAGACAGCTAAAAGGCTGGTGGTTTTCTGGAATCCACTGAGTGTCTGTGGGCATGCTTGTCCAGCCACAGATTGGCTGCCAGTAATCACTGCATGCATGTCAGATAACTTATCTCCTATCAGTTCTTACTAGAAGCTGAAGGTCAAACAGAAACTCTTACAAACCATTATCACTGGGACGCAGAAACCCATCTTTGAAGTTTAAAAAGCCCAAAAGGCTCTTTTCTCAACATTTAAACAAGCTGTAGAGCAATCACTTGCAAAACAAACTATATACAGCAAATACCAAAAATGCAATATTAAGTGAGCAACATACATGAAACATGAAAATATCAATGAAGCATATTTATTTCAGGATTTTGGCTTCAGTGTCTCAAGGAGGATGTTTTACTCATGACTGATCTACTTTTCATCCAAAGCATTGTTAAGCTCCATTAGGATCAACCAAAACTTTCCCTAGGCCCTTGATGCAAACCATCATGGAGATGTTCTGGTTCAAGGTCGAGGTGCAATGCACAGGTTCTGTTCAATGCAAACTAATTTAGTACATCACCTAATAACAATGAACCACTGCATAGCCGCACGGACTTTTCCAGGAGTGGGTGGTCCAGGGTGTCACAAATTTGTTTATATAAAAAGTAAAAATTCCATTTTTTTGCACACTCAGGGACATGGCTAGAGGGGGCCCTCTCATTCATCCTCAAGCAGGGGCCCTTGAACATTATTCATTCTGGGTTCTTTTACAGTACTTACAGTTTCATCTTAATAACTCGATCAGAATGTTCTGGATGAAATCTTCTGTATTGTTTTGGAGTTATGTGTGGCTGGGAAAAACTATGATGTGGAAGATCATGAACATGGCACATGATGTCATTTGCTGATGTCACACATTTTTGTTTTTTTTGTAGACGCAATATACTTTCACCAGTAATGAAAGCCAGCATATTAACAAAGCATATATTCATATATTTTTATAATGTTCTAACTGTGATGTTTGCCGCGGGCTGCGTGTGTTTCGTAGCGTGTATAAGTGTAAGTATCGTGTAAATTTATGGTTTCCCTGTCTGTGCCATTGCTAGTATTGACCGAAAGTGCATGTAAATAAATGACCAACTTCCATTTCAAAAGAGCCGTCATCTTTTATCAGAATGACTCACGCAGATATCAGGTACGTTTTTGCGCTCTGTATCTGGGTCTGCTGCATCGAAAACATTCTTCGTAAAACTAACAATGCAGATGCTCGATTTTGTTTTGTCCGGACGTCGTTTCAAGTATGCGGCTGCCGTATCTTCCTTCCATATTCGTCTGCTTTAATGACACTCTAAATATAGTTATTGGTGCGCTTAAATCGCGCTTTTACAGACGGACATGCTGCTAAACTATCAAAACAACGTCGCGATGACAAGTTGTTCATTTTTGACTAACAGCAGAGACATCAGTGCTTTTGACGAAGCGTACATATTCTTTCAATTATTCTGCTAGCTATCATTAGCCAACAAGAACGCCAGCTAGCGTTTCATCTCATCCAATCAAGGCCAAAGTAATGGAGCGCAGATCAACAGTCCACCTGACAAATAGGGCCTTAGTTCGTACATCTGGAAATAAATAAATGAATACAAGTAAATAAATCTTTAGTATAAATGTTAACATTTTTATTTAATTTTCATTTAATTATTCGTTTATTTATGGCAAGGATTTATTTTTTGTTCATTTGTACCATCTATCTATCCATCTCCAAAATTTATTTATTGATAGCTTTATTAATTTTTAAGTCAGGTTTCGTCCTCCATAACCAAGGTAAAGGACTGCTCGTTAAAACTTTTAAAAACACTGATGTGTCAATGCACTTTTTTTGTAAAGAAGCAGCGTTTTCTGAGTGTCATGATGTGGTTTCAGGCATGTACAAATATCTGCGACTCACCTATAGTTAAAATGCACTCCATTACATTAAAATATAAACTCCACTGCCCTATGTTCACTAGAGTTACCAATCAGGCTACAATGGTTCAGATTAGGACACAGAAAGACTAACTGCGCTTGGCTTCGCGGTTCTAGCCTGCCCTGCTCTCCGTTGCGGCGAGGCGGCGAATGAGGTGGCCGTTAACGCAAGTACGGTAAGCAGAACTCATGAGCTCAGCCGTAGTAAGGCTGCCTTAACAGGAAACACACTAATAGCCACTTCCACTAATGACTAGTAAGGTTTTGCTTTATGATTATAATCTTAAGTTTGCCTGTCGTCGAGTTTCAATATGCATCTAAGTATCTGTATCTAGTCCTCCGCATTCTTTTTTATTTTTTTTCGGGGGGGGGGGGGGGGGGGGCCC
>JAODJW010000127.1:23125104-23142657 GCA_026777045.1 Hyperopisus bebe | reverse complement strand
GGGGGGACGCCATTCATAATGCGAGTGACATTATTACTGCAAATGACACTTCAACAGTCTCAAAACGGTGCGTATAAAATTGATTATGACACGGGATAACAAAATTTCGTTAGGTCACGCAGATGTAAGCGTTAAATTATTGGGGATTTTTCATCGTTTGTTTGGGAAAAAAAGATTTAACATATATTTATATAAAAAACGGCACATTTAAAAAGAAAACAACGACAATAATATAGACTGAAAATCACTTCAAATCAAACATTAAAAAGACAAAAAAAAATCATTTACTCCATGTTAGATGCATAAAAAGTTTTACATATATTGGTTCAAGCAGATCCAGCCAATTCATCGTGAACGACATGGCACTTTGACATAGATGAAAGATGATTAGTTATGCATTATATGCACCGTCCATATTTATTTATTCCGCTTCGATAACACTCTGTACAAACACCAGGTAATGCATTCTTATATGCATGTTACCTCTTTCTCTTCTCTATTGCTCGTTTTTCTTGTGTCTAGGAATTGCACTATTCATGTTGTAATTGCACTTTTAAAAAGTTACATCACCGCTTGCAATTTCTCACGGGGATCTGTGGGCTGTCCACCTACCTACCATCCATCCATCCATGCATCCATCTACCCAATATACAGCCCCAATAACACCCCAGTTAAACAATATCTAGAATGGATGCCACGGTAGATCGTTTGGCAGCTCTATTACTTCGCTCCTGCAAGCTTTAGGGTTCACTGCGTGCAATTTGCATGTCCGTCTTTTACACACTGACACTTTTTCTAAATTGCTGACATGGACTGCCATCCCGTTTACAGTGTTCTCCTGCGCCTTGGATAAGCGGTTCGACGACGGATGGATGAACATCGTCTTGCAACAGCCCTTCCACACATACCAAACCCCTGGCGACACCACGGCATTGGACTGATTACTCACCGGGATGATATGAAACCCTTTTTTCGAGGAGCGGAAGAACCAGCGGTGGCATCCCATTGTAGCAACTTTGATAATAAGCCAGAGGAGAAGATTATTTATGGAATTAAAAGGTCAATGAAATGAATAAAAATCGGGACTTCGTTACAACTGTCACTGAACTAGAGCGACGATAATACGCTGTTCATTTCTCGCGCGCCGGTGGGCTGCGCCTCAGACGCTAGTGCAGTGCAGGCATTGGGTCTGCGGCTTTGTAAGGCGCTGCGAAAGGCGTGGCGTGCGCCTGCACGTGCCCAGCCCGGCCCAGCCGGCTTTAAAGGGAGACGACATTACGTTATTTATGTATTATTTTAGTCATACAACAACAACAATAATAATAATAAAAATTTAAAAAAGCAAGTAGCGTCATAAAATTCATAATGATACGCGCTTCTTGTATAGGACAAAAGTATCTATTACAATGCAATTCATGAAATGATATTTTAATTACACTATAAACATTTATAAATTCCTAATAACTGCATGCTTTGTCATGCAGGAGGAAAAACGCATAACACGGAGAGAATATGCAGGCTCCATTCACACAAAGGGAGTCGGGATTCAAACTCATTCCTGAACTTAGCCACAATTACACCTGATACATGAATATAACACTGTTTTTAAAACGTGCCCCAAATATGCGGAAACAGCTATGAAAAGATAGTAAGTGACTAACATTTAATGTGGACATTCCTTGGCGTATTTTACTAGTCTGGGTTTCCACTTCAAAATCGCTCTTTACATTCCTTTCTTCACTTTCGCTTTTTAATGTATTGCTATGTCGCTTATTATTCCTGACATTTCTATCTATTATAAGATAATAAAGTTAATAAATTTAGTCAAAATTGAAGATGAAAAAACAACATAGCACCACAAATAAATAAAATCTGTTCCAAACAGAGCTAGCAAAACTTGAAAATTACATATATCCAAGCTTGCTCTCATGAGCTCACCTTTGTTTTCTAATCCAGTTTCCAGTCAAGAGCTTTGTTATCAAGACTCCTCAATAAGGCCAGTACTGAGGCAACTGGTCCTTCCGAAAGTCTTTAGTTGATTAAGGTGTTTCAGTCTGTGTCAAGGCTGCACCTCAGCAAAGCCAGCCTATGTGAGAGTAAAGCATGACTTGCCTCCCACTAACAAGGATTTCCTTCTTCAGATTTTGGATTTAAGTTTTACTTTTTATACATTATATCATAATTTTCTCTGGGGTAGCATGCTTGGTGTCAGTGTACATGTGTTTCGGTCATTTAAGTCAGCATTGTACAGAACATAGGCAGATGATGAATTATTGAAATACCATGTAAAATTCCATAAGACCTTTGCACCTGCTCATGGGATAGTCTGTCATGGCTAATTACATCACAGTATTACTATATAAAGCTCTGGATTACCTAAGCAACTTCCTTCTATGATGCTTAGTCAGTCAAAGGGACTGTCTTTGAACAACCAATAAGTCTGGCACATGTTTAATTTGTGCGGATCAACGGAACCTAATGTCTCTCACAATGAAAATCGTTTTCTATTGCTCTTTTTTCTATTGATGAATAAAAACTGGTATTACAGCCCTACACAATATCCAGTCTTCTGATTCAACTGCATGTAGACTGCAATCTCATTTTTTAAAATGCAATTGATTATTTTATGCTCAGGTGAGATGAAACATTTGGGATTCTCACTCAATCAAGGGGAATTGGGCGTATGACACAACCTGAAACTGCATCGGATTACAAAGCAGGAGTGCATCTTGGTAAGATACCTCAACCACAGTGGGCACCACTGGATTTGATGGACTAGCAGCCATACTCCAAGGCTCTCCTAGACTGATATACAGTTTTCTAAAAATTTAATATAGTACCACTCTTACAGAAAAAACATGATTTTAACATGATTTTAACGCCATTAACCTAGACTTACTACTTTCGTTTTCACAGTATCAAAGGTTGTAGTTCACCTGTTGACAACGCCTAACCCATCTTCCCTCAAGTCAATGAAATAATTAGTACTAAGATGACATGTACTACTGTATAAGGGGGCATCTGACAAATTTGGTCTGACAAGTACAAGACACGTGTACTTAACTGGAATATCGCAATTAGCTATTTGAAATAAATGACTAATTAGGCCAGTGATTCAAAATTCAACTATACACACTCATATTTTAGCCAGTGAAATGTCATCATAACGGTCTTCTATTTTAACCTTGTGCATATTTTAAACTGTAATTTCCTTTCAGGGATTAATAAAGTCTTTTTTTCCCTTCAGAGGTACTGCAAAGTTAGATGGATCAATAACTACTGTACCTTTCTCTGTATTCTTCTGTCTCCTTGCCTGCTTTTTTGCAAACTGATTAGTACTGCACCCAAATACTATCGAGACCATATATGTTGTTATTTTCATTGAGCTCAAAAAATGCCCTGTTCTTTTTCGCATAGACCTCTCCCAGGAACTTGAACCTCATCTACTTATGGAATATATTATAGTGGTGGAAAAAGTGACTGGTTTTACAACCTGACAATGTAAATTCCATACAACCATTTTCTGTCTGGCGTCTATTTCAGAGGCTATGGGTGCATGGTGAGGAACAACCTAGGATGGGGCACCAACCTATCATTAAGCACAGTCACATGCCTACAGATAATTTCATTACTCCAATTAATCTCAGCATGTTTTTGGATTGTGGGGGGAAAACCAAAGAACCAGAGGAAAGCCCATGATGACATGAGAGGAACATGCAAACTCCACACACGGAGGTCTGTTCCCAGAAGTGTGAGGCAAGACAACTGCTGCACCAGCCCAATGTAAACTGATTTTTTAAAAAACAGTACATGAGGGTCACAGGGAGATGTGGGGGGAAGCACAGTGACATGGTAAGGAAGTCGTCTGTGGTGAAGACAGTAAGGGGAAAAAAAAGGTGAGAATTAAAGTTCACAAAGTGCTATAAAGTTGCAGAAAAGTTGACGGGTGCGATGAGAACCAGACAGGCTGCTGAGGGGCAGAAGTCTGCAATGAAGATCTTGCAAGGGTTTTAAATAGTATGCAGGTTGTGTGGATGACCAGAGAAACAATTCTCTGAATAATGATCACGCCTGACTTGCACATTGCTGTCTGACCACACACAACAGCCATTCCCTCACTAAACCATTCACATATGAAACAATTCTACTACAGTTACCTTTTGTCAATCCTGAAATGCTGTCTCCAGCCATTTTTATAGGTTCATGCCACAGGCGTGTTCAGAGACATGAGTATTCAAGTCCTGCAGGGTGCATTGACCCACCAGCAGACAAAGTGAAAGCTTCAGCGATGTCACTTTATTTAATGGCTAAAATATGGAAAACAATATCATTGCTTTCTACAGGTATAGAATACGTGCCTTTTGTTCTTGGACACATTTTACTGTAAGATGAATCATTTCTACTTTTGTAATTACCAGAGGTACTGCGCCGGTTGTTCTGAAAAATTTCCCATTATAATTCTATAAATGCTTGCCAGGCAGACCATGATCTTTGACGACAAGTAATAAAAGCTAAAACCCCTAGGATTGGGAGGGCAGGACAACCTCCCATCTATAGGAGCCATGTGCCTGATGCAAAGCATCATAGTATCAGGAATAGCCAGCCTAACTCTCATGATCCCGGGCAATCTGAACACTCCAGTGCAGCCAGAAAGGGAAACACTTCATGTCACACTGAACCATTACACAAGTCTTGATTGTTATTCACCTTAAGTTATTAAGAAATTTTCCCTGAACTCGTTCCCAACCTTTAAACATACACAGATCAAATGATCTCTTTTTAAAATTCCATGTAATCACTGCCATACTCTGTTACTGGAAAGGGATTTCGTAAGATTAACTCGTTTAAATGACCTATGAGCAAATCTGCAGATAGCTTGAGTGACCAGCTGCACAAGGCCCATATAAACATTCCACGAGCAAAGCACTCAAACACAAATTATATTAATGCTGTTTTTCTGTGGGGTGGATGGGGTTCAACGGCCAGCAGTTATCTTAGGGAGGACAGTCTAGTGACTCAAATTATAAGGTCTTGGGGTGAGTCTACAGTGAACAGCATGGGACTATCTACATACGCAGAGTGATTCATTTAGTAGAGGTTTTTTTTTAGAAACAAGGGTCAGACAATCCCTGGAGCAATTTGGGGGATAAGAATCTTGCCTAACAGTGAAATCCCTCTAGCGACCCCGAGATTTCCAATCACTAGCATAGCATCCTAACCCCTAGGCCACACACCACCCCAACTACAACAGAAAACGGAAATATAGAGGGTTATTTGACCTATGAATAAGGCAGAGGCAGGTTACCATGGCAACAGTGTGGCCTGTTTTATTTAAAACATTTTTTTTTTAACTATTACCACCAACGTAAAAAAAAAAAAAAGACTACTGCTTTTGTTTTGGTTCCTTCGAGGGGGAATCCTTCGAAAATGTCATAACGAAGGAGAAGCTGCGGGCAAGTAAAGGGCAACTGAACCCCACGACGATACTCGACAACAAAAGGTCTACCCAGTAAGATAAAGCGAAAGGAAGCGTGTATCTTCCCTTTTTCATTTCTCAACAACAGAAAGGGCCTTCACAGAGTATTTTCTTTGTGTTGCAGACAAGTTGATGCTTTCAACTGATTTGAAATTCCTCATGACAGAACAAAAAACAGGCATTTTTGCAAGTTTATTAAAAATTTAAAAAGAAAAACCGAAATCTCTCTTTTATATTCAGATTCATTATTATGACACTTAAGATAAAGCCTAGTTTTTGATTACTTTTCAAATAACCTCAGAACTTCAGCTATGATATATTCACTTTGTAGGACAGGATTCACAAATGTCTGTATCCACCTTTAAGGTCCCACAGTTCACAAGAAAAGTATGCGCACATTGGCCTCTCTACCCATCAAATCAGAGAAGCTTGGAATCACCAAGAATCTTCTGTGACCAGGCCAAATTGTATATTCAGATCAGAAGGGGCTTAGGACAGTGACCAAGAAGCCATAGCCAATCTAAATCAGTTCAGCGATGCTCCTCATCCAATCGGACAGAGCTTGAGAGGATCTGCAAGGGAGAATGGTAGAGGCACACCCAATGAGACTTACAGCTCTAATTATTAGCACAGGAGGCCCTACACAACACTGAAAGCATAACGGGAGTGTTCTAATTTTCAGTAAATTTGCAATGATTCCAAGAAACGTGTTTCTGTTTTGGATTGTTGTGTTAACTAATTATAAAGCAATCAATTTTCCAATAAGTCTATTAAAAATATTGGAAAAATGGAAGGCGCCTCTACAGGTGTACAGAGATAAGGCACTGTACAGGTGATCTCATTATGTTTTAAAACATAACACTTCCATTCTGTGTGGTATGCATAATTACTTTATGCTGAAGTCATAGCCAAAAATAATATTCAAACTAGAAATTATGTAAATATACTGCCAACTTCATCAACAGGAAATTAAGCAAATTACATGCCCTCCCCCCAAGCCTTACCAGTTCTGCCTCAGGAAGCACCCTGTCTAGGCTACTGCGCAGATCTAAGCTGCTTGGCAGACGAGCTGCAACAGGAGCCGATCTGGACCATCCCGACAAACAGTGCTGTGGACAGAATTAACAGGAGGCTATTCCGGCTGTGTTAATATTATATCCTTCAAGTCTTACAAAGCCGGACAGAGACTTTCTTAACCAGACAAGTGCATTCAACCGAATCAAAGCCCAAAAGGTTCTTTAAGATGAAATCACTGCCTGTAGGCAAAAAGTAAAAATTGTTTTTCATACGTTTGCTAGACTGGGGGAAGAATTTTATGAGATGATTGTATGCAAGTGTGCTGCAGGTATCTCAGCAAAGACTTTCACAATACATGACTCAAAGTTTGCTATATAGATAGAAAATTCTGCAGTTTGTGTGGGTCACAGTGCTGTGTTTCCAGGAATTCTGCGGGAGGCTGGCCCTGGATGGGTAAAGGCTTGCTTACTGAGGACAGATCTAGGCTGTTGGATGGGTCGAAGCTGTTCCGGTGATGAACTCCGTGCCGGTGTGCTGGGAACAACACAGCACAGGGAACACTGACCCTACCAAAAGACATGAAAAATACCACATTTGTGATGAATCCATAGCAGCGGAAGATTATAAACCACAACAAAACCAAAAAGGAAACTAAACAACAATATTTAAGCCCCCTATTTCTCAGTATCCACATCATCCTGTGTGAACCTTAAATGCACCCTGCTCACCCCATGTAAGGTTCAAATTTCATTCTGTGGAAATGAACTGATGAATTGATAAATATTTCCAACTCATGCCAATCAGACTTCATAATTGTGAAATCACTAGAATCATACACGATGTAGACAAAAGTATTAGGGCACCTACACCTAAAGGAACTGCTATGAACCTAAAACTCTCCAAAACACTCTTCTGGATGTAAAAAAATTCAAACACATTCACCTAGTGGAAATCTAGTGGAAAGCCTCCCCAGAAGAGTGGCAGCTGTTATAGCTACAAAAGGGGGAACCAATTCAATATTGACACCGATGGATTCAAAATACGACGACATAAAAGTTCCTGTACGCATAATGACAGATTATGTCAATACTTTTGTCCAATTAGTGTATGCAGCCTAATCTGTATATCATGACGGCCAAGAATGTGAAACCTGATGAAGGCTGGTTCTGCCACAGTGTGGGGGTGCTGGGATTTCGGCATCTGGCACATTGGACATGCTGCTTGGCAGTCCGAAGGTGTGGGGAAGAGACGGCTGTTAATTCTGTAGCGGAACATACCTAGAAGCAAGGAGTGGGTATGGAAATATGTGATGGTCCACCAAGCAAACGTCAATCATGCAACAGCAGACTAAACAGGCAGAGAGATGAGAATGCCTTAACGGCAAACACATGAGCATGTAGGAGAAATAACCTGAAAATACAACCCATACATGTATGCTTGTCCAGGTCACACTCCGTCGCCAGTTCATGCATCAGTAGTGATGGGGGCGAAATCTCATCTCGCTCCACCCTAATTGTACAAAAAACATCCGGGAAGAGAGGCCAAGCAGAACAATCTAAGAAAAGGTGGTGAGGAAACTTCTCAGAAAGGTTCACAGGAGATACCAAATCAAATCCACACTCTGCGTAAGCTGAACCCCAAAAACGCAGACTCAGACTCCGATCCTAGAAAATTGCTTCACAACTTGACAATGATGGCTGTTTAATCTCAGTATTAGTCATTTCCAAGCTTGTGACAGCCCCAGGTCTCTGCCTGCTGAAAGATATGACAGCTGAAATGTTCTCTGCCCGCTAACCAATTTACTGCAGTGCTGGAAAAACCAGCCAGTGATCTTATAAGATCAATGAAACTATGACTGAAGATGCCTGATGCATAAAGATACGTTTTGGGACTACACTTCTAAAGTTCTTAAATGCATTTACATAATTCATAAGAAATTAAACAGAACAAAAGCATTAATAACCATATTAAAATATCTTATTCCAATAAGAAAAAGTGCGTGGGTGCCAAGGATGAGAAAAACATATATAGGGCTACATACAGCTCTGGAATAAAGTAAGAGACAACTGCAAAAATGATAATGTTCTCAGGTTTTATCTTTTATAGGTGAAAGTATTGAACTGAGCAGCGGTGCCTTAGTTTCTAAGAATTGCTGACAATATTTCTTCTAATTTCCAAACAAATATTGTAATTTAAAGCATAACTTTAAAGGAAAAGACGTCAAAATAAGACAAATGATGCAGTATCAGCAGAATTTGAATAATTCAAAGAAAACAAATCCCCTGTTCACTATTAAAGAAAATGGCAATAATGTTTTGTCTGAAGAACGTTCAGAAATCAGTAATTGGTGGAATAGCCCCTATTTACAATCAGAGCTTTATTGCGACTTGGCATGCTCTTCATCAGTTTTTCACATTGCTGTTAGGTAACTTCATATCACTCTTTCTGCAAAAATTCTTTGGGAAAAGCTTTGCTTGATGTGACCATCCATCTTCCTCGTGATGTCATTGCAGAGGTTTTCAATATGGTTCAAATCTGGAGATTGGGCTGGCCAAGACAGACTCTTGATTTGGTGATCCTCCATCCAGACCTTGATTCCCCTGACTTGATTTCCAGATCATCACTGACCCTCCTCCATATTTTACAGTTGGTGCGAGACACTGTGGGTTGTGGGCTTCTCCAGGTCTCTGTCTAACCATAAAATGACCAGAGGTTGGGCAAAGCTAAAAACTGGACTACTCAGAGAAGATGACCTTACTCCAGTCCTTTACAGACCAATTCCTATGATCTTTAGAAAACCCCAGCCTGGTTCTTCGTTTCACACCGATGAAGGGCTTTTTCCGGCTTTGCATGACTTCAGCCCTGCCTGTAGGAACCCGTTTCGAACTGTTCTTGCCGTGCACTTCACCCCAGTCTCAGTTTGCCACGGTGTTTGAAGGTCACTTGATGTCATGGTTCTTGAGTGACATTCGAATGAGTTTGCAGTAATCCCCCTCAGTGCTGATTCGTTTCGGCCCTCTGCAAGGTTGTAGCTTTGTTATCCCCAGTGCCTGTTGCCTGACTTTGTTCTTGTGTACTGCCGGTGGAGATTTTAAGGATAGAAGTAACCTGACGCTCACAGTATCCTTGTGCCAATAAAAACATGATTTGACATGGTCAATAGTTGTTTTTAAATTCTAGTAGTGATTTGCCATTCAACTGGTCACACTGCAAGAGGAGAGTGTTGATTACAGAAGTGGCTTGATTTCCTCATTAAATAAGATTTGATTCAGGTGATCACATAATCAGTACCTCATAAAGCAAAGAGAGGTGTGCTTTTGTAGGAATTTAACAGACACTGGCATGGAATTGTTGTCAGACTCATAGAGATGCCGATTTACAAAAAAATTGCAGTGGTCTAATTTTTTTCCAGAGCTGTATATTGTTCATGTGTTACATATTTTGTAAACCCTGTCATTCTAGACACCACAACACAGATGGATGCCGACAAAGTAGACTTTTGAAGAGGGTCTGGTAGAGGTTCTAACCATGTGTGTGGGCTGTGGATACACTCCTCCTTGTTAACTTGGCGGAAGTTGTGTAGCTCTGTGAAGAACTGGTCTGTGCAGTCGTCCAATGAGGTATCAGCGTCCAGCAGCCCTTAGAAGCATGGTAAACATTTCCTCAGCTACACAATAGCTCATGACCAGAACACAAATCACAGGCACCTTATAGGGTAGGGGTTCCCAACCTTTATATGACCACTGAATGGAACTGTGCAAAAGTGTGATGGACCTCTTAAAATCAGTTGACCGGGGGAGGACTTGCTGGAAATGAACCAACCTTACCTGAAACCCAGGGTTCCACAGACAGGTGGAATACTCGCTGCAGACTGATGATTAGGAACCCCTACTACAAGGCAACCAGTATAAACAGACAGCCTTTGGATCTTAACTACCGTGTAACATGAATACCTAGGTGCTATAGACTGCTTAACGCTCCTGTGTCAGAGGCAAACACATATGCAAAACAGCTGCCATAATATACCTTATCCCTATTAAACTAACCAGGGGGGTATTCCATGAAAGTAGTAAAGAAAGCCAGACTTTCCTGAAAAAGTCAGACTCAAACTAGCACCATCTCTAAACTTAGCCTCATGTCATTCCAGTAACGCAGTTCAGCTGCAACTAATCAAGGCTTAATCAAGATACACTTGCATAGTGCACACACCCGAGATATTTAAGAAGCCCAAATGAATGGATGAACGATAGATCGATCAAATGAGTCGGAAAGCATGTAAAACGGGAGAGGCGTTTTTTTCTGCCGCTGAACCAATGCTACTGATGGAGCTGCAAGAAAAATACAAAGATGTAATGGCTAAAAAGGCAGTACTGTGGGCATAAATGAAGCCAGGGAGTTGGCTTGGCAAAGAACTGCAGACAGACTAAATGCGTAAGAAAAGTAAATGTTACAAATACCTGTCGCTTTACACTGCGAAAGTTCCTTGTTCGATCCCCATAGCCACTGGGAAACCTTCTGGGTTAAGTTCACGTGTCATTGTTACTATATAATGTTAATCTGTATTATTTGATCTCCATAAAATACTTTCAATCGCATTTACAATCGGTCTGAAATTTCCTGCACAAAGAAAACGTGTTGTCTTTGCTTTTTACCAAAACTTTCAAAGTAGACTGTGACTAAACAAAACATAAAAATATTTTCCTTTTCATATTATTTTAATGGATTTTTTTTCAATTTCAGAAATTCCATTTCATGTTTGACATTTGTAATATGGGTACACTTTTGATTATTTTGGAATTAATTGGAATGCTGAGACGTGATTTTTATAGGCTTTATTATATTTATTACATGACATGAGTAGTGAGAGCGCGGAATTTCGTCTGATGGAATGATGTTCTGGGAATCTGTTCCCACACATCGGATGTTCTTTGAGACAGCGCTCAACTAAAAAAAAAAAAAGACAGTAAACCTGGTCCGGAGCAGACTTGTTCACTTGTCTAAGTTACCATGGTAGCTCAGCGGGGATTGATTTAAGACACGTTGATGGAACGGAACTTCCACTTAAATGAGCCAGACTTGCCGAAATAAGTCAGACTTTCCCTTAATCCTGCTTTGTGGAACACCCCACTGGATCTCTACTAACTGGCACCAACACTGAACAAAAGTGCAACATACCTGCTATCCAGTCATAGCCCAGCAAAGGTTCAGTGGATCGTCTGACCAGTGAGTTGCCATTATGCTGAAACAAGGCATAATCACATTCAATGGTTTTCTTTCAATTACTTTCACAAGATGAGTAATCAGGGTTTTGCACGAAATGCTGATGAATTAAACTGACAAAAATGCCAATTCATCAGTATGCTTGTTTTTTTTATAACCCACAGTAACCTTTTGAATCATTGCATTTTCAATACTGGAAAATTTCAACCAGAAAAAGCATTCATTTCTTACTTGTCAATCCCAGTGCAAAGATCAAAAACAGGTGAACTTCCAGAAAGACTTGGAAAAGTGTTTTGGTAATGTTTCACTAGCAGCAGCAACAGCGTGGCAGTTCGTGTTTTCATGCATACATTAACCTTTGTGTGAAGATAGTTCTTAAAAAAAGCCACTTAGCCACCAGTTACTACAAATCAAAAAGCAAAACTACTCATATCTAAAAACCACTGATAACTAAATCACTCTTATCAATAACATTCCTGAGAAATACCAGAGAAATTCTCAAAGCTGTAGCGTACACTATATGCAAATCAAAATATGCGTAAAACCAGAAATTTACACATACACAACTTTACAGAAAAAAAACTTTGCAAAATGTTAAGCCAGAACAATACCTTTATGACAAAGACACCTGAGGGTTGAAAACAGACAAAATAAAATATACGCGTCATTCTATTAAAACAAAAAGACAACTGCTTTTTCAAATTAGAATAACTATAAAAGTGGCAGGCAAATGAACCAACATTTGTGGATTATGTCAGCAAAAGCGGCAAAACATACCAAGAAATGTGTAATATGTGACCATAAAAATACAGACATACATTGCTAGAAGCTCTGTCAGTATATACTTGTAAGCCTCAAGCCAAGTTTTTGATGACTCCCTGTGCATGTCTGTCCGTGTCACAGAAACGCTGAAGACTGAACAGACATCGAATGGCAATCCAGGAATAAAGGTGTTATCAGGAGAACCAGTTTGTGGGAGAAATCCGTCACACAAATGAAATATATGGAATCCAGAGAGCAGGGAAAAACCAAACTGTGCACGAAAGACTGCTGTAACCATGTTGAATTACACAAGGGGAAAATCTTATACACTAAGTCGTCAAGGGAACACAGAATAGCTCTCACACAGACTGCTTGGCGGCATCAATGCGTTATCAGGGGTAAACGCACTTCAGGGCAAAAAAATATGGGCCAAATCCAAATTGCACAACATTATGCTTTGGCCCATTTTTTTGCCCAGGAATGCATATTATTTCATATCAGTCTGACACACATCATTCACATAAAACACGAGTCTGCAACATTCACCCACATCTTACGATACAATTATTCCCCTCCAGCACTCAATCTTCCAACAGGACTACAGATCAGTCAGGGCAAAGTGTAGAAGGGGGTGAAAGTTATCATTCATAGCAAACACCACATCTTAATCTCGCTATGAATTTCTCTTATGACTGCACGGGGGGTTAGTTTCATTATTAACTTTGTAAATTGGATGAACTGATAAAGGTCATCCAGGTATACCCCATAGTGGGCTAACAGCCTAATGAGAAAACTTTGTCCCCTTAGTTGTAATATGCAATAAACAATTAAATGCAAATTATATGCAAATAAATTTACAGTAAGAATGCGCCATCAAGTGGCAGGATTGAGAACTGCTTGTGACTACAGGGCATCTCACCTGGTCTCCTCCCACGCTTCGAAAATCGACTCCTGATGTCATGGCTTCCGATTTCTTTTCTCTTCCCAAGTCAATATTTCTCTCGTCCTGCAGAAGATCGTGGTGCGCAGGGGCCTCCTCGCGCTGTCTGGGGGCCCTCAAAGGAACGATATCTTTGCCCAGGGTGGAAATCTCTGAAGCATCTGAACAAGAGTATATTTATGTATTATAAACTGACGGCATTATTTATCCATGATGCAAGATCAACGACCTACCTTGGGCTTTCTTCTGGCTGGCCGCTGGTGGATGGTCTTCGTCAAGCGTCTTGGGTTTGCTTAATGAGGTTCGGGCTAGACCCTGTCGCCCACCGATTTCAGTAACCACTGACCCTACTGGAGAAGCGCTACTGTGACGGCTACTGTCAGCCGGCCTACGCCGTATCTCGCCGGATCCCGGGCAATCTGCATCTGTCGCTACGGCCGTCAAACACTGCAGTCTCTTCCTTTGCTCTCGCAGCCTCCCTAACAGCTGCTTGTTACGCTCTCGCAAATCGCCTAAGTCCTCAAAAGAGGACATACCGGTTCTGCGCTTTGGATCAAACCGCTTTTACTATCATCATACACAAAACAAACATTTAAACCAATCATCCGTCATCATAATGTGTACCCCGTAAGAACAACATCCTTAAAGAAAACGGGCAAGCAAAAAGCAAATCAAACACCCTATTCTGATTTAAAAGTAAGTCCTGGCAAACGGTTACCGAGGCAAGGAAATAAACCAAAACTTAGATTCGTTTCCATAGAGACTGTGTGTATTTCCTTCGTAAAACTTTATTGTTTATAAAGACTGGCGACTAGTTCTGCACGCCCGAAAAACAACATATGTTCTATGTTAGCTGGATTCACTTTTTGGAGTTTCAAAATTAAATTCACCCACCTAACCACTAGATTATGGAATACGATAACACTAATTCAATTTCGCTCCGCAGAAGGACAAACGGGAAGAACTACTTTATTGCCTTTCTCCAATAGGTTAGAAACTCCTTACCCACAATGCCCGCGTATTCCGGTCACGTGGCATATGACGTCGAGGGCTGGCGTGTATAAATGCTAATTGGAGGCAGTAATCCTGTGTGTAACTTGCATATTACATTTGTCTCCTGAACGTTTATTATGGGCAAGATTGCGGGGAATGTGTGGGAGGATTAAATCGTTCTTGAACTGTCGTCTTTATTAAGAACCAGAATAGTGACAGCACCTTTAAAATAGCACTTATTAGAGATTAGTCACGGTTTTAAAAATAGTTTCAATGAATAATGCGTTGCCATTTAAAGTATTGTTGATCACCACAGACACAGTGTATAAATGGAATTTCCTCGATTACAGAACATGCAAAACAAAGGTACCTATATTAATAATTTGTAGATTTATTACGTTTCATATGTTTGTTTTCATTTTAATGAAGCGGCAATAGTACGTGAAAGTGGTATATATGTCAACAATTAGAGAGCCTTGAGACGACTATCTGTATATGTATTTTAATATTTTAAATAATGTAATTACAGATCCTGATAGACAATTTTGCAAACAGTGACTTAGTGGGTGTGCTGATCAAAGGCTATATTACAGTACCTTCTGCAGAGCAATCTAGATAAGCGGGGATGCAGTTGAATCCAGTATTCCGAGTAGTTGTTTGCATTAACCGTTTCCAGTGTCTTCCTGGAATAATTATACCTTCACCGTGGTGTAGTTAAATATAATCCCTTAGTAATAAATAAAGCCAACAGCATCAATCATTCTTTGTCTTTCCACATAATGACTCTCCTACTGGTATGACATTATAAATGATTCACATTAGTTAACACAAGCCTACCACAACCATTATCAACAACGAAGTTAAAGGTTAATGTTACAGGCGGCAGACGTACAGTACGTACATTACTCATACGTTTTAACACATCCTTCCCGATGCAGTACATAAACAGCGATCAGTTACTTTGGTGTAAAAGAATCTTGATTGTGGTACCATTAGTTCCATTTTAATCTTGGGATCGATCCATATGTTAATAGTAAATATATCAGCTGTCATGATCCATCCACGCGTTTTTCATACCTACTTGTTCAAAAGACGGCCACACTGAACATGGAACATATATCAGGAACCAGGGTACGCACGGCAGAGAACATCCTGTACAGAACATTGGATTAAGGTATATGCAAATGTGTACATAATTAGACAGCTCCTTTTACATACATCTCAGTCATTTGGACTACGCGAGGAAATTTCTACATGAACATAGGGCCAACATTAAAAAGCCATACATTAAGCCAGTAATGATAGGATAAGACCGGATTTTTGCTTGTATGAAGACATGGCGCTACCCAAGGCTGTCAAGATGCGGTTAAATAAATCTGAAGTTTCTTATTGTATTGAGTTTCACATACACAAGATGGCGACATCTGCACTGCTGCTCTCAAGGCTTATCGTAACTACAACATTTCAGGCAGGCTTTGTTTTAAATGCACTAAAAGAAGTAAATTAAGAAGAAGAAAAAAACATTCACACAACGATTAATAAAGTGCTTATATATTTTTCATATGCATTCTCTTGCAAATTATGCTACAGAATTACTATTAGTTTGAATAAGACAAAGTGTGGGTCAACTATGTGGACAGCTTGCTCTACAAAGAGCAAGTTGAGGGAGGCGTAAAAAGAATTTCCCCATGAGGGACAATAAAGGATTGATTATTATTATTATTATAATTATTAACTAAGGACTAGGCAAATGTGAAAAACATAACTGAAATGTTGTTTTATTCGCCATTTGCTCAAGCACATTGGAATGCTCCTTTTTACATAAGCCCATCTTTACCCTATTTTATGATATAAACACACTTTTAAACACACTTGCTTGGTGTTTGAGTGCAGAAATCAGGCCAATTATCTGGTGCACCTGGAGCATTTTTGGGGGGGGGGGGTTGTTAAGGACTTTGCTCAAGGGCCCAGCAGGGATGTGACATACTCTGCTGAGGACAGGACTGGAAGCAGCAACCTTCTGATGAGAGGCACAGAGGTCTAATATGCTAAGTCAAATACTGCCCTCCCCAACTGAAGTATACTAAATGTATACAATATGCATTCCTGGAGAAGGCAAAAATCAACCTTTTTCGTTCTAGTCTTATATAAGGAGTGGTCATGTGATTTGTAACAGCAGCAAGTAGGAGAGGCTGTTTATGAAACTATGTTTAATAATTTCTCATAAAATACCATGTGTAAATACATATATGTTTGCTGGTCTTTAATTGCCCATTATGGTGTTTTCATAAACCTTTCTTGACAGACATCCTGTCAAAAGCTGTATTGCAGGAGATATTTTTGATTCTATATAATGTTAATTACATTTTTAGAATCTGGCCTTAAATGGTACTCTGGAAGTCATTTTAATAATTAGCAATATACCATTTGTGTTTAGCATGTGAGAACATTTTCAGTTCTGTGTTGATTCACACAAAGCTGTATCTGGATGACACGTGTCACCCCAAAGACCTCAGTCCTCAGGCCCCCATTGGCTGATGAAATTGCCTGCTACAGCATTCCAACTTCCTCATTGGTGAGTTCGCAACGGCCTGTCCCTACGGTTAAATAGCCATAAATCATGCCTGGGATCAGACAGAATAAGACATTACTAAATACCACGGGGAAACCAGTAAAGTCCTAATATTTACTAAAAATTGAGAAATCCATTTTTCCACTTTCTAGAGCATCTCTGGCTGGGGGCAGGGGGGACTTTCCCAAGGAATTCAAGGCATGGGTAAACTCTAAACAGGATCTCATCCCATCATGGTGCATGCACACACAATGCATATTAGTGGATATACAGATGGCCAATCACCTAACTACGTGTCTTTGGGCTATAGGTGGAAACTGGAGTACCTGGACAGAACCCCCTGAACACAAGGAGAACATGCAAACTGCTGTAGGTAAATCAAAATGTGTATTAGGAACATTTTAGGAACTGGTCACCATAGAATTTATAGCTATAGAAATTTGATGAGCAACCTATTTATTTATTTTTTTAAATAAATTATTCCAAAGACTCAAGCTCAGGGGTCTCCAACTCCGGTCCTGGAGAGCTACTATCCAGTAGGTTTTCTGTCCCACTTGGCTTCTGATGAGCCAC
>JAODJW010000127.1:23092441-23116923 GCA_026777045.1 Hyperopisus bebe | reverse complement strand
CCCTCTCTCCCTCTCCCCCCCTCCCCATGGCCTGAGCTGCCCCGCCTCTCTGTCCGGCCCTTCCGCCCCCCACCCCCCCCCCCCCCGTGCCATCCCTGCTCCTCTCTCGCTCACTTTATCAGAATCACACCAGCACAGGTGCGCTGGCCCATCGGCGTCCTCGGGTGGGCGATGGCGCCGTGGGGGCCACTTGCTAGGGGGCTGAGAATCTGAAAATCTGGAAAAAAAAGGGGGGAGGCCAAGGAAGGAACAACTTACGACACGGAACCACCCTGGACACTGGGCCCGGAAGAAGGGACTTCTGTTCTCAGCGGGCAGGTAGGGAAGCAGAAACCTTAATAACACCTTGCACGTTGCCAATGTGAAATTGGAATCCTGGTCAGGTTCATTCGCCAGAATGTTGAGATTTATGCTCCTCAGAGGTACATCTTCTCCCCTGGAGTCGAGACGTATTGTGAACCCCCACCCCCCCGATCTCTAATGTGTACAGGAAATTTTAAAGGGAAAACTTGTGAAATGTTTTACAAAAATATTGTAAATTGCAATGCACTAAAATTGCCTTTTCTGTGCCATTCACTACGTTTTCGCTGGCATGCAGGGCACTGAGCAAACGGGTAACGCTGTGCTCAACAGAGCGGCCCACAGATATGGCTCAACTGTGATTTTCAGCCTAGGGAAGAGCTAAGCAGAGACCTTCTGCGTATAAGTACAGAGTCATCTAGTACGTACTATCCCTGGGGATGAATGGGTATATCAAAGTGTATGTGTGCTTTGTGGATTCTATGTTTGATTTCAGCTTGTGTCAGGAAGGAGCAAAGCAAGAACCAGGTGTTACAGGTATAAAATCAGGTAGTCAGAGTGTGAACGCNNNGAACCCCCCCCCCCCGCCCAAATGCATCTATCACTCCGCTTCCAGAATTGTGCCCATGAATATTCATGAGGGGCGGCTAATGAAGGAGCAGCCGCTGTTTATTATCCGCAGTGCCGTTCGTCTCCGAGGTGACAGGAGCGCAACAGGCCGGTAGAGGCGCGGTCGACAGACACCTGCTATCCTAATTATGTTCATTACGCGTCCCTACTCTGCCCTAATAACGATATACAAACGATTTTCAGATTTATAAACACACATAATTCTACGTATTTCACATATTAGACTTGAAATATTATTGAGAAAAACACGAATCCAAAATCCATAATTCTTAAATTAGGATTAAATTCGGATTAAAGTCATGGGTATAAAATCAGCTAACCTGCCGATTCGATTATCGTACAGTGATTTAGCAGCATCCTCTCGTTTTACAGGGAATATCCAAGAATTACGTAGATTGCAAGCCGACCGCAGTAAATAAATAAATGTATGCCTATTTTTTGTAAATGGCAGGTAACTGGAGTGTCTGTCGTTTATTGAAGTTGAAGCCATTTCAAACACCATTTCAAAACCGACAGGTAGAAAGTGTCCACCGCTTCATCTCCCGTCCTTGATATCTCTTGCCCTCTGCTGTCAATATTTGTGTAACAACATTATTGGTTGGCTGAAACTGTACAATCATGTTTTTCCCTTTAAAAGCTAAAACTGCTGTCACTTTTATTACCGTTGACGCATCCGGCAGAAATAACCTGCTGCCCACGTTTCTTATTAAAGCGACTAGTTATTTTCTGCTGTGGTTTGTTTGCTTCGGCGAGTGTAGGCCTACATAATATTAACAACATCACTTCTATTATTAATGTTATTGATAACATATCTATTATTATAACTATTATTAATAATAATACCATTGTTTTCTTTTACACATGTGGGATTTATATCTATTTAAATATAACTTGAACAAGTAGTCTACTACAAGACAGAAGCATTCAGTCCAAAAGCTTTTACCTTGGTTCGATTTTTGTAAAGGTGAACTAGTGGGTAATTTCCCGTAACCACTTATCAACCGGCTAGTGTGAAGAACAAACCAGTTCATACATGTCCATTAGAGACAACTGAGAAGGTTCACCGGCTTCTGTCATCCCTTCCGATACCTCCCACGCCAAAACCAGTCTTGTTAATGGGTTAGTGCCTGATTCACCAGTTAGCCTACTTAAGCCGGCAGGCAAAACGGTGATCAAACAGGACAGATATCCATAATAATCGGATGTTTAGGGTCATTATTAAACGGCACGCCTCGAAAATAAATTTCAGGTAATTGTACAGATTACTGCTAATGAACTCCGCTGACTGCTCCGTCACACGCGTACGGCTCTTTGCGCATAAGTGTATTCCATCACTGGCTCTTTTAATCTCCCCCACTGCCTAAATACCGGTACTTTTTCAGCGTGCCAAGAATGGGTAAATCGGAAAGCCAAATGGATATAGTGGAGAAATCGAGTAAACCGGGCAAGCGGCGGTGGAGCGCGGCCGAGGTGGGACTGTCCGTGCTGCTGCTGCTGGTCAGCTGCGCGCTGGCTGGACTGGTGGTGCTCTACGCGTCTGCGGTCAGAGGTAAGACCGCGCTGCACCTATCGACGCGTACGTCTGCAGACCGATCAGGCACCACACGGTCAATGACACACCGAACCAGGGGGAAATTCTCGTAGAATTTGCAGTAGTTGTGCTATTAATGTATTGTTCTCGGAATCCACGACCAAAACAACAATTCTACCTAATACCGGAGCCAAAACACCCCCACTTAGGCTATATTGGTTTTATGTTGTTTTTCAGAATTACATCCCATGACGAATCCAGTAGAATGTAGTCAATGTGATATAAGTACTAAAGACGAAGGTTAAAACCGTAAGCATGTTTAATTCTGTTTCTACACAGTAAAATGTATACATGATAAACATGCTAGTTTTAGTATCATTATATGCAGAAACTCACGCTGCAACACATTTGCAGAATCCCCCGTTCCTCGGAAATCGCTTTGCAGAGGCTAGAATGCGGTAATTATACATGCACACATACAGAGAACTGCCGCACTATTAATCAAAACGTACTTTCACGGGAAGCGCAACTGCGCCTATTTGCTTATTCATCAACCAAATCTATGTATCATATTTTAACGTTTCCACCACGCAATAAAAGAGTATTGTTTCCAAGGGAAAGGTATCGCAAATCTATTCACGTCAAATTTATAAATTGAAATTAAACGTCCATGCTGTACAACTTAGAAGTTATGCAACATTAAGCATAATTTAGATGTAAAATGCGTGTGTAGCTTTAACCAATTTAAAGTTACGGCAATAAAGTTGGCTACAAATAGATTTAAACGTAACTATTCTATATCATTTTGTTTGCAATGTGTGATGAAAATGTTTTCTATGAGCCAAGATTAACTGAATCATATATCAACTTAGACCAGTTTAATGAATATCGAGGAAATAACTAAAAATCTTGTAAATACAGGCTTAATTAACCTAACAGCAACCTAGAGTATTGTTATGTAAATGCAACTCAAAGCGTTGTAGATCATCCAGAAGAAATATTGTTTTTTTCAGTAAGGTCGCTTTGAGTTAGCGGATGCTAGGTTGGATGGAGCTACAAAACATTTTAAAAATTTTAGGTTCACAGTCATATCCGTGGTAGACATATAATATTTCTCGTTAGCATCAAAAGTTAAGAAAACGCAGCTGTATTAATAATTAGGTTATTATATAATAATTCTGTTTATGCTAATGACATCTGATGTATCGTTAATTTTGTGCTATAAATATTCAATTGAATCCACTGCTTCAGTTTCTGTTTGAAATTTCACCACAGAGCGAACGAACAGAGGAGGCCTTCCCAGGAACTCGGTAATTGACGGTAAGTCGTGAATGGAAGGGAAACTGGGTTCACTTACTGTACCTATCAGTTTCGAATAAGTGAAAAACGGTGGCCAGTGTGGATACAGACTGACCCGCACCAATACACGTCACCCTCACCGACCGCCATCTGTTGCTTCATCAGTAATACCTGACAATGGGAGCCAGGTGCTGCCACTAATTACAGTATGGATGCATAGCCAGCTTAAAGATACTGCAGTAATCATGTACCCATATCCAGAGCTGGCTTCAAGAAGTGCTGTCATGATATTATAAATATATTATATATTATAAACCTAATACAGCTATTCAATTGTGTAAAGTTAAGTTAGTATGCTACTAAACAGGAGATGTTAAAAGGGGTGAAACGAAACACGTGGTGTGTCCAGTCGAATACATAGGTTAAGAAACATATGTGTTAATCAGACAGTGGGATCGTAATGGGTTAGTGGAACTTCTCTGCTGGTTTTGAAGGCTCACAGATGTCATGCACATGAGCTTCAAACTGAGCTTTGAGGTGCCAAGACAGAATGCAGGGTGCAGATGCCAGGATGGCAGCACTGACGGGGTGATCATTCTGCTCTTAAATGCTGCGCCAGGGCACATCTGGCATGAGGGTTTCTCTGCAGAGGTTCTTCAGCTTGGTCGATTGGCTTCCTCTTGCACTCTCTGGCGGCCCTTTTCTTTATTCTCTAGTCCTTTCCAAATTTCAAGGAAAGCAATAGAGGCTGATGAAAACTGGTGTAATGTAATTATATTCTACTTCTAATTGCAGTCTTTGCCGCAGTATTTTAAATTCCCTGTAGTACAGAAAAGGGACTATTCTGACCCATCATAAAATAGGACATTGCAATATTCCACTCCGCTGTGCACAAAGGCAAGTATATTTTCTGAATCTTGAGCAGAAAGAAACTGCCTTAAATTCATACCTCAGAAAGAATTAATCGAAATATATAAGGAGAGCCAAGTTAAGAAAACCCTAATGCTTTCAGCCAAGTTAAATTTTAAACCCCAGAATCTGGAATTATTTTTCCTGTTATATATCTTTGATTGCTTTTAGATCTGTTTTTGATCAGGCCGTTTACACATTACATTTATTTTTTTTTTGCTGTTAAGATTATAAGCATAGTGTCTTATTGATAGAAAGAGATTGGTGTGCAGTAGAATTTAAAAAAGGTTGTTGCATTCTTCTCTTTATTAATTATACAGTGGTACCTTGGAACACAAACTTAATTCATTCCAGAAGACTGGTTGAGTAGTGATTTGGTCGAGTTCCAAGTCAAATTTCCCCTATAAGAATTTATTTATTTATTTATTTATTTATTTATTTATTTATTTATTTATTTATTTAAAAAAGCATTAACAGTCGATATAGAACTAATACACACATGAAAAAGCACACATAGAAAAGCAATAAACATGAAATAAATGAAAATCCCACACTCCGAAGCGAGAGCAGACACACGTGCACCACCTTCAAGTTTCGCTATAATTTTCTTTTTTAGTTCTATATTTTCACTTACTTTCATTTTTCATTTCATTTTTCTTTGGGGCCATGATTACTGTATCACTAAATGTACTGCAGATACAGCACCAAAAAAAAAAAAATGACACCAAACACAGGAACACAGCTTTCGCATGTCAAACTCAGTCGAGAGGCACCGCAAGGCTGAGAGCAACACACAGGCACCAGCTTCCCAGTAGGTTAGTTTGCCTATATTGGTACAAATTTTAGCAGGACTGTTTTATTTTGTTCTGTTCTGAATTTTCGGTTGAACATGTCTCGACCCATACAAGTTTTAGTAGGAATAGTCGGTTTCCAAGATTTTGGTAGAGGTACAAGTTGAAAAAAATTAAACAGACCCATTCGATGTGTGAGTTGCTTGAGTTAAGAGGCACTTGAGTTCCAAGGTTATACTGTCTATCAGGGTTGGGGCCATTCCAGAATGCATTCATAAATTCCTGTGCAAATCAGGAAATAGAGCTGGAGGATTGGAAGAAAAGTACGGGGAACAGAATTGGAATTGAATTTGAATGTCAGGGAAATTTAAATTCCAACTCCAGTTCCATTTGCTGATTTGGATTGGAACTGATAAATGCATTCCAGAATGGCCCAAACCTATTGTATATACACTAAATAAAAGTGATCCCAGTGCTGAACCATGTAGAACCCCAAAATAAACAAAATAGAGTATAATGCTATTAATTCATTTATAAAATAGACAAACAATCCAAATCCTAAATCAGTCAGCATTACTAAGGAGTAAATCATTTAATCGTACTATATTATAAACAAAAAAAAATAAGTTGAAATTGTGTAGGAATTTGGATAAAACAGCATATTCAATAATTAAATGAACGATTAGGTCTGAGCTCTTTCTCTACTGATTTGTCATTCTAGGTGTGCTGTATCGTCCCAGCATTAACAATGTCTGTACTACTGCAGACTGTGTCACTTCAGGTGAGTGTCTAGAGCCCAGTGTTTTTCCCCTGTCAACTTCCAGTGAAACCCAAAGTACAGTTCAGGCAATATATCAAGTCCTGACTAATTTAAGCATTTTTGTAATTTTCTTCATACTGCTGCCAGCATAGTCAAAACATATGCCAAGATCCTGTATTCCCTCTTACTCACCTTCGTGCTGTCCAGCCGCTCGACTCCTTCAGAACATGAATCCCAAGGTGGAGCCTTGCCAAAACTTCTACCAGTATGCCTGCGGGGGCTGGTTGGACAGACATGTGATCCCAGAGACCAGCTCCCGGCACAGCATCTTTGACATCCTGAGGGACGAATTGGAGATTGTACTGAAGGGTAGGGCTCTCTACGCATCATCTACGCAAACCAAAGATCCAACAACACACCATTGTCAGTGTGATCTACACTGGGCCAACTAAACAAATGACAGAAACTATGCAAATTGTGTGTATTGTAGCTATTTACCTTGAAGATGGAGAGCACGTTAACAATATATGCTTGAATTATCCTTGTAAGATGAAATGTTATTTGGTGGGTTGGTGACATGCCCATTAAGTTATTGTTTAATAAATGAATTTACTTCGTCTTATGCAGTACTGTTATTAAAATGACTGTCACAAAAATGAAACAGTCAGAAGGAAATTCAGGTTAGTAGTTTAGGGGCATATCTAGTAAGTAGGAATTGCTCTTTTGATTTCATTTGATCCTTGAAGAAGATGGTGCACCAACAAGGCCCTCCTGCCATTTATGTAGGATATTGGTGATAAACGAAGATTATCAATCGTATGTCACATGAATCTTAAGGGTCTGTACTACTTTCCAATTTCTGAAAGGGGTCCTGGAAACCCAGAGTGACCTGGACCGAGAGGCCTTCAAAAAAGCGAAGACCCTGTACAGTTCCTGCATGAATGAGAGTGAGTCTAATCCACAATGTGACCACAAATAGCATAAACTAGAGTTAAACTCATTCATAAAAGATCTTCCTGATTGGACAGTGATGTTCCAGAGTGTTATGTTATGGACTCAACACCATTGTCTTTTTTTTGATTGGCTCATTATCCACCTAACAATGCCCTGCAGGCCTAATTGAGCAGCGTGATTCCCAGCCTCTGCTGAAGCTTATTGACTCCATTGGGGACTGGCCTGTGGCCTCAGAGGAGTGGAACAGCACAGGAGGTGGGAACCCGGGGTGTGCTTATATATTTCTGTGGATCGATTGCAAAAATTCCATGCAGAATCACTGTGGAGCTCCCAGGTTTGGGTCTTTGCGGATAAGCAGAGCAGTAGAGCACCGGGTTGGGGGGAGAGTAATTGTCCTCCCTCAGATGTGACAGTCCTGGCTTGTCACATAGTGCACCTGGGTCTCCTTCTAGGTGAGCCGTGGAGTCTGGAAGACACCTTAGCCATCCTCAATGCTCGCTTCCACAAGAAGGTTCTGGTGGACCTGTTTGTGTGGACGGACGATCGTGATTCCAGGCGACACATCATCTATGTAATGACGCCTCCGTTCTTTTGTCGACCTTTCGGGATCTTGTCCTCCTTGAAGCACTTTCAGGACATACAATGCTTCATCACAAGCCGGTTGTTTATTGTTTTGAGAAATAATCCTGCATCCCATCTCGCTAATTAAAATTCATCAGCAATAATCTAGAATAAAATCATTTTGGGGAGGCATCATGAGAGGAACTCATTTGTACCATATGCTTGTATTGCTCACTTGAGGGAGTCTTACTAACACAAAATGTTTTGAGGGTAGAACGAAAAATGATTGGTTTAGAGAGATAACCAATCTGATTGTAGAGGAGGTGGGTCCAAGTAACTAAAGGAGGAGGGACCAAGACAACTGATTGATTGGACCCACCTCTACAATCTGATTGGTTATCTCTCTGAACCAATCATTTCTCCTTCTGCCCTCAGAACATTTTTGTGTAAGTAACGTTCCAATGAGCGTATTGTTCCCACAGATCGATCAACCTGGGCTAGGGATGCCATCAAGGGATTATTACTTCAATGATGGAAACTACAAAAAGGTAGGGCTTCTTCTTCAAGTCTAACTTGAACATTATGAAGTGGGATTGCTCCAAAGAAAGGAGGTCAGTAAGTGCCTGGTTGCATGCTTCTGTCACAGGTACGAGAGGCCTACTTTAAGTTTATGGTGTCCATGGCGAAGATTGCCAGGGAGGACAGGAACCTGACGCAGGATGATGAACATGTCTGGGAGGAGATGACACTGGTGATGGAGCTGGAGACAGACATTGCTAATGTGAGTGTTCACTGACAGCTTCTCAAACACTGTGATCACTTACATTGGAAGGTTGTACCTACATCAATACTACCATAGAGACTGTATTTTAATATGCTGAAACTGATATGGAGATGGGGTCATGTCAGCGGGCTGCCCCCTTGTGTTCACGCAGGCCACGTCCCCCTCTGAAGAGCGACAGGATGTCACGTTGCTCTACAACAAGATGACTCTTAGTGAGGTGCAGGAGACCTTCAACCTGAATGTATGTCAACTCCCAGCATGCTCTGTGCTTGATGCCCCAGCACAGGTTGGAGAGGTGCGCACTAAAAACAGTGTGGCTCTTGATTGTGTGTGGCAATGCAGGGCTTCAACTGGACTCGGTTTGTGCGGGGTGTGCTTTCCAGTGTGGGTGTCAACGTCCAACCGGAGGAGGAGCTAGTGGTGTATGGCTTCCCCTACCTGCAGAAGCTGAGCGATGTCCTTATGAAGCACGACACAAGGTAACATCTAAGAGAGGAGATGGGTGAAGGCTGGGCTGCATACAGAAATCTAATATAAAACTGCACCGTACAGAAATGGCACATGTTCCGTTGACCTGCTTTTACATTAATTGTCATCTTTGATAGGTTATTGTACAGTGATGAGTGGATGCCTGTTTCATTTATGAAATAAGTTGCTCTATGCTTCTTCTAACAGAACTCTCCAGAACTACCTCACTTGGCAGCTCATCATCGAACGGGTTAGCAGCCTGAGTCGGCGTTTCAAGGAGGCACGAGCACACTACAGGAAGGTAAGGCAGAGGCAAAAGGAGAAAAAGCTTCAAGGTATTTGGTTTAAGGGTCCGCGTCTTAAGGGTTGCTTGACATGAAATATGCTTTGGTATTCAGGTACTGTATGGCACGACGGTTGAGGAGGCACGCTGGCGAGACTGTGTGCGTTACGTGCAGAGCAGCATGGAGAATGCGGTGGGGGCCCTCTACGTCCGCGAGACCTTCGCTGGGGAGAGCAAACGCATGGTGAGACTCTCGTGCACAAAGAACTTCCAACTGGATGAGGGCCCCTGTCATTGTGTTGACATCCTTCTGGTGGTATGTGACTGCCGTGTCAATTATTTAAAGCCGAGGTCACTCTGATATAGGTAAAGGACCTGATCAGCAAGGTTCAGGAAGCCTATGTGGAGACACTTGAAGAGCTGACCTGGATGGATGCACAGTCTAAGGAGAAGGCCAGACAGAAGGTGAGGAGTACCTTTCACAGCAAGATACTTACTGGAGGGGTCTACTGTCTTGTTTATGGAGGCCAACTTTCTTCTATTGCTTACTTGGCTGATTAAGTCAATGTTTCCCCAACCGGTCCTCCAGGACTCACAGACAGTCCACATTTTTGCTCCCTCCCAGCTCCTGGTAGGGAGCAAAAATGTGGCCTGTCTGGGAGAGAGCTGTGAGGGAGCAAAACATGGACTGTCTGTGGGTCCCTGAGGACTTATTACTTAGCTTCTTACACCAACATCATTTGAAGAGAGCTGAAAGAGGTGGAACACACTGACAGCCAAGAGCAGGACTAGATGCACTCTGCTCTGCACTACTAGCCCTGAGCAATGTGTCACCGTGTTCATTTACCCTTAGACAGAGGGTCACAGATAATTAATGGTGTCTCTGGTGTTTTGTGATGGTCAGTGCTGAGTACAGCATCACTAGGAAGTGGTGACCTTGCATGTAGTAGCTGATGTACTGTGAATGACACATTGCTTGTCCTACTGTGATACAGGCTCTCTCTATCAAGGAACAGATAGGATACCCTGACCACATCCTGGAGGAAGGAAATCAGAAGTTGGACCAGGAGTATGCTCATGTAAGGGCTGGAGGAGCCATGCCTGGTTCGACCTACGTAAAAGCAGCCATATTTAATCTGATGGATGCATGGATTTAGGTGGTATTATACATCAGGAGGTAACACTGATGGCCCATAGCTTCAGTTTTGTGGGGCCTGACCCCAGCTGTATGTTTGTGGTTTATGTATATAATACATTGCAAGGACCAAATGTCTCCACAGTGTGATAAAAAATTTTGACATTGTGTCTTGTATTTTGTTAGGTTACTTATTGTTAAGGTTAGGGCTGGGTAGGTGTTAAGGTCATCATATTGGGATTTGGGTTTTTCCTACATACTTTTTCTTGTCCTTTTAATGATGAAGCTGAACTTCAGTGAGGAATACTACTTTGAGAACATTCTGGAGAACCTGCGCGCTGGGGCGCAGAAGAGTCTGAGGAAGCTGAGAGAACCGGTGGATCCAGACTTGTAGGGATAAAAATCGCTTTTACTATAATTTTCAGCAAACTTCCACAATCAGAGAATTTTTGCAGGATTTATACTATGTATATGGAAAAAAAACCTTTAACCTGTCACCATAAATCTCTACATTTCCAGATGGATCATTGGAGCTGCAGTTGTCAATGCTTTCTACTCTCCTAACAGAAACCAGATAGGTAAGATGACCCTCACCAGGAAGTGCTGAAGATCTTCATACTATTTTAAAGATACCATCAATATTCTGAGGAATCTCCTTAGGGAGTCTTGTGAGTGCCCATATAGTCAGGAATATCTCATCCCTCTGCCCCAGGCCTTTCTTCTCAGTTGGTCTATCTGTCCAACAGTTTTCCCTGCAGGGATCCTACAGCCCCCGTTTTTCAGTAAGCACCAGCTCCAGGCCCTCAACTTTGGTGGGATAGGAATGGTTATTGGACATGAGATCACCCATGGCTTTGATGATAACGGTGGGGTCACAGCCTGGATTCGCGACTTCACTGAAAAAAATTATAAACCCAATATAAGTCCAGCTTCCTTCAGGCAGCAAGGTTGATAGTCTCCTATTACCAATGCAGGGCGGAACTTCGACAAAGATGGCAACATGAACAACTGGTGGAGTAACTATTCAGCAGAGCATTTCAAGGAACAATCACAGTGCATGGTTCAGCAGTACGGGAACTTCTGCTGGAAGCTTGCAGGGGGTCAGAATGTGAGTCTTCACTGTTATAGCTGCAGTACGGCGTCTAGTTTGCATATAGACTTTTGTGTACAGGTGAGAAGAATTGTTTATATAAACGTAACATGTAATATACAAGATGAGGCCAAATTAGTTAGCTGGTAAGGCATAGAATGCACCCTGATGGGTTGAGCAGATCAGTACAAGAAGACTATTTGAGGTGGTGAAATTCCGAGGTGCATGTGCTGACGGACATGTGACACGGCGTTCTTTCAGGTCAGTGGCATCAGCACATTGGGGGAAAACATCGCAGACAATGGAGGCATCCGGCAAGCATACAAGGTGCAGGCGCCGGCAGAAAGTCAGATGAGTCCAAATGCTGGATGCTAAAGTCTACTGAGCACTAAAAATAACATGTCATTTGTTTTGTGTACTTGAGGTATGTGCTTGTTTGCTTGTTTACATACAGCCGTGGAAAAAATTAAGAGACCACAGCATGATTTTTTGTTGAATTTATTTCTCTACTTATGGGTGTGTGTCTTTAATATAACTGCAGCCTGGTTCTTCCCTGTTTCTCATTAATGAAGGGCTTCTTCCTTGCTTTATGGGACTTCAGTCCTGCTTCTAGGAGTCTGATATGAACTGTCCTAGCAGTGCACTTCACACCTGCACTTAATGTTTCCCATTCCTTTTGAAGGTCACTTGATGTCATACTACGATTCATGAGAAGCTGTCAGATAAGTTAATGGTCTCCGGCATTAGAATGTCGCTTCTGCCCTTTATTATCTCCTGCTTCATCCTTGATCTTGTGTACTGCTGTCTTAGAAATTTTGAATCTGGAAGCAATCTGCTGCTCAGTGTAGCCTTCTGACAGCAGAACTGGGGTTAAACCAGGATTTTAAAATGCACGTTTGTTTAAAAATATAAAATCTCTTAATTTTTTCTACAGAAGTATGTGATCATATTTGTAAGTATGTGATGTATGAGTGTCCCATTATGTAAGTCTTTGTATGTACATATTAACATTGTATTAACATTGAGTGTGTGTAGGGGTGAGTATGGATTTTTTACCGTGTGTGTCTATCTGTGTCAGGCATACATGAAGTGGGCGGAGAGAGAAGGGGAGGAGCCACTACTTCCAGGCTTAGAGCTGGACCACAAGCAGCTCTTCTTCCTCAACTTTGCTCAGGTGTGGTGCACAGAGAGAGATGAGCATTAGCACAGTCTGGGTTACATTCTTGGTTAGTAGTTTATGGTAAATTCAGTGAGAAACCAGGAGGTACCATGGAATACAGGTACGGGTCATTATATGCAACCTCAAAGACCTCGAAACTCATTTCTGATTCACACAAAACATGATCTACTGTTATTGTTTTTCGGCTCAGTTATTATGTGTGTGAGTTGGGGGAGGGAACAGCAAAACGACAGATTTATGCAACATTGTGCATTATTTGCGGATGTCAGGGAACTTCTGGCAGAAGTGGAATGTCTGCATTGTATTTCGGTGTTGAATGCAGAGCAAGAGAAAAATACTAATGTAATCTCAGCATACAATACAGATAGCTAGTGAGCTGACTGTGCAGAATGAAGCGTGCTAATTGATGCAGCAGCGTGAAGGTGGTGGTCTGATTGTCCTGATTGACTACGGATGTCTGAAACATCAACTAGTAGATCACCATCGGCTGGTTGGCAACCGCTGTCTTATACCGATAATATGTACTGGAAGTGACACAGATGCAGGTCATTCTATACCAAGTCACCAAGACCTCCAGTTTATGTTATGGATTTTCCTGAAACAATTCAGGTGAAAACTTCCATTAAAATCATGGGACCATGCAAAATTCTACAGCTCTACTCCAAATACTTTTTTTAGCTATGGATTTTTTAAGTTTGGCATTTGAGGCTTTTCTCAGTTCTTTGTATGTGTGTTCAAAGTCTCATCAGTTGCTTAGTTTTCACTGGATTGGACTGAATTTTGTACTGAACTAAGAATAAGGACAATTTGCATCATGTATAAATGTAAATAGTTGATGCTTAATGTTTTACAGTAATCAAACAAATACGCATTGCCTGAATGAAGAATCTTTCATTTTCAAAAATTAATATCTCCAGTAGTTTTCACTTGCATAAAAACATTGAGTGACACAGATCTTGCTAAATATAGCTTCAGAGCTGTAAAAAACACTTTTTAACATAATTTGACTGTATATTTTCTTTCTAATTTCCTTGAAACTTTTTTATGGGAAAGTGTTCATATTCATTGCAGATATGTTATATTATTCCTTCATCATTTAATAATTTTCTGTAAACGAGCATTTCTTACATTTGTAACCATTGAGAATGCCACAGAAACATGAAATATTATATATTAAAAATGGAACTTTTATTGAAGCTGAGAAACCCAAATGTCTGTCAGTCTAAGCATATAAAGTTTCAAGTTAACAACATATTTACACTGTATGCAAAAGTACCGTCAGTTATTCCCCCAGGACCCTCTTTTCATCCATCAACCTTCTGGCAAATTTAACCAAGTGCTCACTAACTCACTAACTCTGAACTCTTGTGTAGCCTTGACAATTGACCAGCTTGATGGTGCTAAAGTTAGCATCTCAACTTGCTTCTGACATGTAAAAATACTGATTTCCTCTTTCAGTAAGTCAATGATCCTGTCTAAGTCTTCACATTCTCACATGGCTTGGGGACATCCATTGTAAGACATCGAGCAATTCCATGTGTAACGGCTTCCTAGAACTCAAAACGTTCAGGTTCCCCATACCTGGTTTTGTCTCTTTGGCTGTTAACACTGGGCTTCAGGGGAGAAAATTCTGCATTTGAAAGGTTTGCATTCATTCTGTTCATTTCCACATCATTTACTAAATGTCTTAGCTTGTGTTTCTTCTCGGCCTGCAGATACTGGTGTGTTGCTCTTCATATTCAGCCATCTGTACATCTTCATCAGTTTTTGCTCCAATACTGAATTCTGAGTCCTTTATCACATGTGGAGGACACCACATCTGTCCAGGCTTGATAGACTTTCATGTGTTTATTGTAAGCGCCCTTGGTGTCTCTGTATTTATGGTCCTCAGTAACTCACCCTGCTGTTGGGATGCAAGCTGAGGGAGTCAGAACGTTGTTTTTGAGGACAGCTATATTTCACCAAAAAGTACTTCTTGTAATGCAAACAAACTGTGGCATCAGCAGTCAAGTCAGAACATCCACTTTTCAACTTCAATAGTTCCTTGTCTGTTCCCAATTTAGCCAAACTTGAATGATCGACTTCTCCATTAACAACCCATCTTGTGACAGTTTTCTTCTCATTCTAGGTTTTTTTTCAAATACAGCAGGGCTCCATGATCTCATTGTCACACCAAACTGCTTAATGATTAAATGGTTTAGGATTGCACTCTTCTGGACATATTTTGTGATCCATTTCGCGATAATCTGCCCAAACCTGTTTTTGCTGGGATAAGCCCATACTTGCCTTTTTGTTTTCTAATGCTATAAGTTGATGATGTCAGAAATTAGTTAATCAAAGTTTGAAACTGCTAAATAATATTTGCGTTTTGAGTTAAGAAACTCAACTTAATATTTTTACAGACACACAAAATAAGATGACATCATCAAGTATGCAATAATCCAAACCATTACAAGGTGTAAGCTGTACATTTCCAGACTCTAATGAAAAACAGGTACAACGCAGAGCAAGGTAGAAGACCTTGAAATCAGCATAGTACAAATACTGTTTTGTACTGTACAAATACCTGCTCATGAAATAAGACCACTGAATGTTATGTTACAGCCGGTGAGAAGTATGGCACTTTAGGTGTTTTCAAATAATTATCAAATGATGAAGAAGTAACATAATGTCTTTCTTTATTTTATGTATATCCAGCAATGAATATTAACACATTTCCAAAGAAATTAGAATAATCCTTCTTGGAAAAACATACAGTCAATATATTTTACAAAGGTTTTTTCTCTGCTCTGAAGCTATATTTAGCAAGATCTGTGGCACTCTGTTTTTTATGTAGTAAATAACTTCTAGATTAAGTAATATTAACTTCTAGAAATAGAACTATATTAATACTACACAGAATCCAACTTTGGTTGGAAGAAAGTGGAAGCTATTGGAGATATTCATTTTTGAAAATTAAGGATTCTTTGTTTGGGTAATGTTTATTAATTTGAATACTGTAAAACCAACAACTATTTACATGAGTACATATTGCAAATTATCCTTATGGTCTTCTGAATGTTCAGTACAAATTTCAACCCAATCCAATGTAAAATCAGAAATTGATGAGGCCCAGAATATACATACAAAGAATCTTGAAAAATCTCCAAGGACCAAATTTTTTAAGATTTTGATGGAAGTTTTCACCTGAATTGTTTCAGGAAAATCCATAACATGAACTGGAGGTCTTGGTGACTTGGTATAGAATGACCTGCATCTGTGTCACTTCCAGTACATATTATCGGTATAAGTCAGCGGTTGCCAACCAGCCGATGGTGATCTACTAGTTGATCTTTCAGACATCCGTAGTCATTCAGGACAATCAGACCACCACCTTCATGCTGCTGCATCAATTAGCACGCTTCATTCTGCACCGTCAGCTCACTAGCTATCTGTATTGCATGCTGAGATTACTTTAGTATTTTTCTCTTGATCTGCATTCAACACCGAAATACAATGCAGACATTCCACCTCTGCCAGAAGTTCCCTGACATCCGCAAATAATGCGCAGTGTCGCATAAATCCGTCGTTTTGCTGTCCCCTCTCCCAATTCACATGCATAATAATTGAGCAGAAAAACAATAACAGTAGAGCATGTTTTGTGTTAATCAGAAACAAGACAATTTTGTGAAAACTGAACAATCATGAAACACATAATGAAAGAATTTATAAGTACTGACCCAGAGGAAAGAGATGGAAATAACAGATAAACATAAAAGATAAATTTAGTCCAATAAATCATTGTGCACAGACACAGATGGCCAAAAATAATGTAAATAACGGGGGGGGGGGGCGGAGCTAAACATTTTACAGTTGACTAGGTTAATCATGGTGCTTTCCCAAGAACATCTCATAAGGGAATCCAGATACTACAGAATTTGTATGAGTTCTTCTGTAGCTAAAACACTTATTTCTCCATGTGTAATAAGCTGGAAACTGGAATTAACAACATTCTGGCTGCGGGGACCTGTGCAGTTGACTGCCGCTATTAGGATTATGTTTTATTTGTTGAGCAGATGCTTTTAGACAAAGAAAGTAGGGTGAGACAGTCCTTGGAGCATTTGATGTTAAGGTCCTTGCTCAAGGGCCCAACAGTGAAATTATTTAAACTGGTGACCTTCCACTGAGAAGCACAGCAGTATAACCCACTGAGTCACACACTGTCTGAGATTGAAGGCACGCAGGACAACTTTTTGAGCAAAATGTTGCTGGGCAATTTTGCTGACCAATGTTGCTCCTGCACTTTCCCACTGATATTAGGCAACAAATTTCCATTTGAAAAACCGTGGTGGGCAACATTTCACAATCATCCAGATCCAGATGAGTTGTTTTGTCTCACCTGGTTAGCAGTTGCCCGTCAACATGGCTCAAAAAGCCACCTTGACCAGTGTAAGCCCTAAATGCATTTTGGTGCAGTGAAGCTCATTTGACTTGACTTTCAGGTGTGGTGCGGCTCCTATCGTCCTGAATACGCCAGCCAATCTATCAAGACGGATTCACACAGCCCCCTAGAGTACAGGTAAAGTACTACACCGGAATGAAAAAAAAAGAGTTTAAATAGGTACAACTGCGGTGTAGCACCACTGTCAACTGTTCTGCTTTCTCTCACTGTGTCTCTCTTCAGAGTCATGGGTTCCCTGCAAAACTTTGATGCTTTTTCAGAGGCATTTCACTGCAAGCGAGGCAGCCCCATGAACCCTCCGATGAAGTGCCGGGTGTGGTAGCCAGGGAAGGGTGGTGATGGTGGTGTAGGTGGAGGGGCCTGTCACCATTAGACAGCACTGGTAAACAATGCAAATGTGGATGTTTACTGTCTGTTTAAATTCATAAGACCATGGCTGACAGCACCCTACATATCTGCAGCTGACGCTGAAGGGACAGAAAACGCCTTACTGGTTGTTGGCATAACCAGTCCTGCTGCCGGCTGCTGAGATGTGTACCCCAATTAGCAACATCCCCCTCCCCCTTTGTCAGAAGGGTTCTTAGTGTAGGTGGAATGCATCAATAGTGCACATACGTAAATAGTATCCATGCTCCATCCACTAAATAAGCTCTCCTTTAACCTTAAGAAGCCTTACCAGACTTTTGCTGATTAAAACATTTGGTAATAGATGACTTTTTGAACAAAAAAATGGAAAAAATAACAAAACCGACTGACTCAAGTTAGCTTAAAATAGTGTTTCCCAATCCGATTCCAAGGGACCCACAGACGGTCCACGTTTTTGCTCCCTCCCAGCTCAATGGCAGACAGTCCACGTTTTTGCCAGGAGCTGGGAGGGAGCAAAAACATGGACCGTCTGTCGGTGTCTGAGCACCGGGTTGGGAAACACTGGCTTAGAATGTGTTGATTAAAAAACCCTGCAAAACAGTAAAGAGGCATCAGTAATGAAGCCCGTGAGGCAGTAAGGATGCATTGATAAGGAAGTCAAGTGAAACAGTAAGGCTACGTATTGGTAAGAAATCCTGCAAAACAGTGGCAATGCATCGGTAAGGACTCTTGCGGATGCGTTGCTGCTGCAGCAGTAAGGAGGGGAACAAAAGCTGAGTGACTCTAAGACTGTTAATTACAAGCTTTAAGCCTAAATGTTTCTGTATGTTTTTAACTAAGATGAAGAACAGCTTTGAAATGCTGTTTTGATAAACTGCCTTTTCTGAACTGTGCCAAGAAACCTACAAAAAACACCATAGCACTGTTACAAGTATCAAATAAATATTTAAGGCTATTCTATAATGTATGGTATTTTACTCGTTTCGTTTGATAGATGAGATACTATTTTTGACTGTGGTTTAGATACTATCCTTGTATTGTTATTCATGGCTTTGTCGGGGAAAAAAAACGTGGCCTTTAATTCTGATTTCGCTGAACTGCTGTCTTTTGAGTAGAATTATATAAAACAGAGAAACTATTGTATAATGACTAAAAGAAAAATCTATTACTGTCTTCATCCTTGTATTGTCTGACATTTGTTATGTGTATAAGCTGTGCGGAACTGTGACCTCTGTGTATAATCAATATACCTTAATTATATGTAGGAGAGATGTTGTTATTAGCAAAGCATTCATTGAGGTTTCTTGAGTGCACCATCTGACAGTTGTTTGTTGATGTAGCGTCCCGGCTTCTTATGATGTCGGGAAAGGACATCAGCTCTTTTTGCAGCTGGGTACCCTAAGGTTTTGGTCTCAGGTGTGCGTATCTTTGTGCATTTTCGTCCACTGGTCCCATTACATGCTGAGGGATGGTTACCATGGTGCCAGCAAGATACGGCTGATGGGAGTGAAGTTACATCGTGGCCAGACGATTCCGTGTGGAGCCGAGACTCTTAATGTTGCACATCCTGAGCCATATCTGCCTCCTCTGCACAGCACCAGCCTTCATGGGCCTAGGTTCTGGTTCCAGCTTCTCGAAATTCTTTTAAAGCAGCGTGTGGCTTTTTGTGAGAGGGAGCATTTTAGCCATTGGCACCAGACAGTTAAAAATTGCTCCCTGCTGCCTGCACTTTAATGCGATAGTAAGCAGTAAGGAAGGTCACAGGCTCAGCCCTGCCTTCCACCCCAGACAGCAGCATGCCACTGATTCCACAAACAGTACAGCGCAGCGCAGGAAGGAAACCCGATCTGGAAATAGCCACATTTCATGGAAAAAAACCATCAGCCCAGTTGGGGGGCCTGCAATCCTTCTCTGACTTGTCTCAGTAAATTGGCATCACCTTGTAACAGAATTGACCACACAGTTTAGCATTGGACACGTAGTTCTGCTTTGGTTTTTCGTTAACACTTTACTTGAGGGGGCACAAATGATGTAGCAGTACACTCTTAGTTAATGTATTAATTAACCAGGAACTATGTGTTAGTTACATACTGATCCCATGTTGGTTCATCATAAATCAGTCATAACAGGTCATGTATTTCATGCAGTTACTATATTTGTTCTTGATTTGCACATGATTGAGTTACTAAGTTACTTGTGCCTCCTTAAGTAAAGTGCTACCCATTTTTCGTACATTGAACTTAGGAGTATAGTACTTTGGGGCAAGTCTCTTTAATGTCAAATGCCTTACTTAAGTTAAACGAGCCTTTAAAATACTTTTTTTTACAGGAAACATGGCTGTTTGCATTCATTGTTTGGAAATACTCTCGTTGCTGTGTTCAGTTTTGTCCAGATTTATTTATTTGTTCTTGTGAGTGCAAATTTAAACAAGAGAATTAAGATTATCCAAATATTCAAATACTTTCCATCTGTCTTCTACCACAAAGGCAGAAGTAAGATCCCCTAGTTATAATAATTGACTTAGATCGTACAAAAAACAAAAGAGTAAGACTCAAGCTAAGCTATTCATGCAGATAAGACAGAAAAGCAAAGACAAACAGAAAGAGGGACGAGTGCAGACAAAGCATGCTATTCTTCGCCCATGCAGTGTTGACTCGTTAAGACAGAGGGACATGGTGTCTGATTAGCACACTGGTCCAGTGTTCTTCTGTAGAAAAATACCTTGATTAGAAATAATGACATTAGAGAGACAGAACACAGAGGAAGGAGGGGGCAGGGGGAGACAGTAAATCAGTGCTAAAAGAAAAGAGCAAACACTCCTGATGAATAAGATTGGTAGAAAGAGGAGGCTGGATTGCACAGCTGCAGGAGAATGAAAAGAACAAAAGAGATTTTTATGAAGCTTGGTGCACATAGACATATTTAAGATGCCTTCTGTTTCTGAGAATGACTGTTAGCTCTCATTATGGAGACCAAGCGTATGTACCGTCTCTATGAGGGTTGAAATACTTTTCATCTCTGTCTGCTGCCACAAAAGCAGAAAATTAGCGTTTCAAGGGGTTGGAGGGTGTCAGCAAACAGAAAGCGGCTCTCAGAGAAGATGTATCTGGAAGAGGTTTGATGAGGTGTAGGTTATGCTACAGGGAAGAATCCTGTTTCTTTATTTCAGCAGTATCAGGAGGAAGAAATTCTGGAAAGCATGGCATAGAAAAGAGGGTGAAGCTTTCTACACACCTTTATTACGAGGCCGAACCTGCCAGTACGCTTTGCAGAAACTGTATTACGGCGAAGGTTTTATCTGCTTTTGGCCCAGGTCTCTCTGTTTCACTTCTCCTGCAACAGCAAATTACATTTTTATCAGGTTGTGAACCGAACTGAGCCAGACTGCAGGTCTTTCGGGGTGGGGGGGATGTAAAAATAGAGGCAGCACAAAGTACAGCCTGACTTGTAACAGTCTGATATCAATACCTGTCTATTGCTAAATGTGATATTGAGCTAATAAAAGTACAACATATGAAGAATTACAGTTGTCTAGCAAAGCATTTTTGCCAAATTTTAGCTGCCTGTTCACAGCATTGCATGACATAATGACGTATGTGTACTTAAAATGTGTTGTTAGACTGATTAATAGTAAATCTATCACCTGATTCCCTTCCTGGGAGCTGGTGTAAGGGAATTATCTATCTTTCAAAGCTGTCCAAGTTGTTTTACCCACAAAACAGTGTATGATTTTGATTGTTTCCCAAGTTGTATTATGAATGGCAGTCTTATGGTTTATGACTGGCAAGCTGAATACTGCTGTATGAAATCTAACTGTTCGACGAGTGTTTGCTGTGTTTTGTGATTAAAGGTGCAAACTAGATTCAACCATTATAGTTGAGTTTTCTTTGTTTATTAGTTTGCTGTGCAAATATGTAATATATATATCAGATGTATACACATCATATCCTGCATATCAGTGTTTAACATCAGCAGACACAATCATATCCAAGTAAAAATTAATAGGAAGATATTTAACGTGATTAACCATGAAATGCCACTAGCACACAGCAGTCTTCACCAAGTGTGATCAACTAATTACTAGTTTAGCTTGTGTGTAAATCAGATTTAATTGACTTGTTTTTACTCTTGCAGCTCAATTATACAACAGCTACACTGCAGTAAATCTGTAAACAGTAAAAATGGAACTGAGAAGTCAACATGACATTGAAGTATAACTACTTTTGTCTTAAGAAATAATAAGTATTTAGTCTACTGGGAATTTATTCTGCTGTGAGATTTCCCCAATGAAATGTTAAAGAAAAAATAAAAGCATAATGTCATTTTGGGAATAACAGGGAATTGCACAGGCCAGAAGTGGGTGAATTCTGTTCTGTCCAATCCAGACCCGTGTTTGCTATACGACCCCTTATGTTGTGCAGATGTCTTCAATGCACAGGAGGAGGGACAGAAGGTAATAAACAAAGCTCACTTCGGCCCCAGAATGCAAGCACAGCGCCACCTTATTTAGGGATGGGGCTTTTTGCTGAGTTCAGCAGCCTCCACCACCTTCTCACTGGGCAACAGTGACACTGACAGCCATGTCACTCGGGGTCCAAAGGCACTGCTGGTAATCGGCGATTCTTTACATTAAACTGTGTACAGTGGACCAATAGGTATTAGATAGGGGTAATGAGTAAAGCAGGTAGTTACCTGTTTTTATATGTGAAACTCCAACTGGTTATTGCAAAAATCCAGCCTGATCTTTGTAGCTTTGGTGTTTTAAGGACTGGGAGACAAAATGGAATGGCAATGAAATCACGTCAAGTGATTGAGCTGTAAGTATGTGTGTGAGACCAAGTCTTCCAGTACTATTGGCTGGGGGTCTGAGGTGAGTGGGGGCCCCGTGGCCAGTGCACCCTTTGAGGTCACTCTTTCCTGCCCACAGGGGAGTGATCCGTAACACCCTGCAAGTTCATGATCCCCAACCCTGATCCTGCACTCAGATAGTGTCCCTGATTGACACTCTGTTTATATGCAAACAAAGCCCACGTCTGTCCTCGGCTTCCTGGGGCTTTTTTTGGGGGGGGGGGGGGGGGCAAAACACTGCTTCCCCTTCGGGTGACGGAGCTGTCAAATGAACGTCTAGACATATTCCTCAATTCCATGCTTGCCAGTTTTAGCTTTGTCCCTCCGGCGAGACAGAGGCGAGGGAAGGCGTTGACCGCCCTCCCCGGACTTTTGCGTTTGACCAGCTTTTCGAAGGCCGCGGCCCACCCACACAGATGCTGGCAAGGCGGCAGTAAATAACCGTGAGGCACTTTTCACAGCTGCAGGGAGGGAAAATCGCTGTCCAGCACATTTGTCCGCCGAAGAGCGAATTCAGTGTGCACAAATGAAACAGCTTAACAGAGATAAATGGACAGCGTGGCCAGCTGATGTGATACAGCGTACAACAGCCTAGAGCCTCGATGCAGAAGCTAACCTGTGTGGCAAGCCGGTTTAACTTTAATCCATTTCTAGAGGATATCACAAATTCAGTTCTAACTAGTCAAAATGCCAATTCTTTATATCAGAAATTCAGTTTTGACTATTGAGATTCAAAACGTTTTTCTTATTCATTTCAATGGGAGTTGGAATTTGAACTAGTTAAAATGCCCGTTTTTGATATCAGGAATTCAGTTGTATCAATCGATATCAATAATTTAATTGCAAGTAGTTGAAGTTCTGATATCGCAAACTGGATTTTCAGTTTGTTAAAATTGTATTTCTGTTAACAACAACTGGTAATTTCAACTAAATTTGAATTCCTGATATCAGAAACTGGCATTTCAGCTAGGTCAAATTCCAACTCCCTTTGAAATAAATGAGAAAAACATTTTGAATCTCACTAGCAAAAATACAATTTCTGATAACAAGAACTGGCATTTTTACTAGCTGAAATTGAATTTTTGATGTCTATCGAAAATTTATACTAGTTACAACAGAATTTCTGATATCAAGAAATCACATTCTAACTAGTTAGAACTGAATTTGTGATATCTTCTAGAAATGGATTAAAGCTGCAATGGGTTGCCATGACCTGGTTCCTCTCCGGTATGTACCCTGTATTGTTACATCTCCAGCTCTCTCAAACACCAGGAAGCTCCGAGATACAGCTCAGGTTTATTTGTCTTGGGCAAAGTTTTCAAAAAATAAAGAAAAAAAAAAGGGTGTGTCATTGTGAAATAGCGCCTATGGCTCCCAAACAGACCCCTGAGCATGTGTGTGGTGCTTTGTTTTGCTCTTCTGGTGTATTTCTGACCTTTGCAGAAGACGCCTTGTACCTGCTGACGCAACATGTCTGAGGAAAAAGCAAACAACTGAAACACTAACAGATGACCGCGCTGGGCAATCCCCTAAGGGGGGCCCTGAGAAGGAGGACCCGGGGCCACAGAGAGGGGCCCGCCCTAGGAAAGCAGGCTGGGGGGTAGCAAACACTGCAGTAACGGTGGGAAATATTTCCTCTGCACATCACAGTCTCCATTCCAGAATATTATTAAGGATCATGAAACTTTCATCTCATATGTAAATATACTCGGTTATTAATCGACACATTTGCTGCTTTGATGGTGTGCCAATTAAATGGTCATTTTGTCAAATGTTCCATTATTTGTGCATTTAGGTGAAAGGTACCAGGACTAATGACTTAAAGAGGTGTGGGTTTGTGTGACTAAAGAGAGACCTGGATGTATTCAGGGTCACTAATTGCCTTTCAGTCTGTTTAACATTCCTTTAACATTAACATTTTTTTCTTTTAATAAATCTAGGATTTTTGATTTCCCAGCCATCCAGCTGATATAGGTGTATGGGAGGTATTTTCTGCAAAAAATAAAATGAAAATGAAAATGATAACAAGAAAATACAATCTCCATTTTGCCATTTAGTTTCCAAAGTCTGTGCGCAAAAATTTAAATTAAAATGAAATAGCACCATTTGCATTTTAATTTTCCACTCACGTATGAGTCAGATGTGAAAAATT
>JAODJW010000127.1:23063385-23086515 GCA_026777045.1 Hyperopisus bebe | reverse complement strand
GTTGTTCTGTTGTGGGGGGGGGGGGGAGGAGCATTTGACCTTATTGTCTCCCTAGTATTACTTACACTAGATTGCCAGCATTAAGAAGCAAAACACAATTCTGAAAACCGTTATTTAATTTTTAAAAATGTTAACATTTTGCAGTTTTCACAAGTATGTTACTCACTCTGATTTCTTCTTTAGACTGTTTTGCTTCCACAAGCTTCATTATTTTTTCTGTCCTTCCTTAAGTCTATTTTTCACCAAATGCAGAGACTCGACCATCCGCCGCACCCGCGTTAAGCGTCCGCACGAAATCGTGCTTACGTTTGTGTTTCGCCTCTTCCCGGCGCACAAAATTTTATATAATATATATTATAAAATGCAAATAATAATAATAATAATTATTATACATTGATTTCTGACTTAAGTAGCATACGTATTTAGGGGGCATGCATGTTGTCACGGGGGCACTGCCCCCCCAGACCCCTGGTCAGGACTAATAGCATAAACTGCACAAACTTGAACTTTGAACTGGATCATGGTATTCAGAATCAGAAACTAGCTATGAAATTATTGCAGGCCCTTAAGTACTTACGAACGGACCGCGCGGCTTCAGCGGTTCGTCGGCTCCAGGTACAGTACCGAATGTAATTATTAATATTACTGTCTAATTATATACTGTATTATTTCTTTTCCGACTTACCTACAAATTCGACTTAAAGACAGGCTTAGGGAACGGATCTCTGTTTTTGTGTAATATCTTAACAAACGATATGTGGAATCAATGTTTATGAAATAAATTTAAATATCTCATAATATTTTTCATATCATAATCTTCATAGTCTTTTTAAAGATTAATTTACCTACGTTTGGTAAATCCGTTCAAATCCGTTTAACTGATAAGTTTAATAACGCGCTGGAGCAGTATGGTTCACAAAATAAATTTCTTCTTTTATATTGCTTCATGGGATTAACAGGATTAAGATATCTATCCATCCATTTTCTGAAACCGCTTATGCCGTTCAGGGTGGCGGGGGGTCCGGAGCCAAGGATGGGGCACCAGCCCATGGCAGCGCACACTCACACCATTCAGGATCAGGATGAGTGTTTTTCAAATAAAGACATAAAAATACCTCTTCACGCTCGCTGGGATTGTCATGGATACCGAATGTAAAGGACCGCCCAGACTCGGAGGTGAGAGCGCGAGGCAAGTGGATGGTCCTGATACTGCGGGTTTCAGTCCACATGCAGGGAGGGCTGGGCCTGCCGGTGTCACGTGCACAGAGGACGGCGGAGGGAGGGGTGCAGAAGGACGGGGGGAAGGTTCGGGGACGCAGGATGAAAGCTGAGAAATGACCGCATCCGCAAAGACCCGGCGAGAAAAATTCTTAAAATGCAACCGGCAATATTGATAAAAACAAAACAATATTATAGTTATTTAGAGAAAAAGAATATGCTGTAATAAATGACCAGATCCCCTCAAAAGGTAATTTTCGTTCCGTTCATGTTTCATTTGCACGTCTTGTCCAGTTTAAGAACAGAGTGTTTCATTCGATCGTTCAGTTTTCACCACGCAATAATGAAAAAGCGTCAAGTCACGGTGTTTCTCCCGGCCTGTGTAACGAGGCATCATATAATTACGCAAATGAAAACGATTATTCATTTTTACCGTTCATGAGTGAAACTGAATCATCTTCAAGGAAATAAAGATTAATATATAGAAAAATATTTATAGTTCGTGATCTATGCTGAATTTTTCACTACAGTATTGAAGGAACCATTCAGCTGAGAACTGAAGACACGTAGTGGTGTACAAATAAGTACAATACCCGTAAAACACATGAATGTTTCTTAGCATTCTGCTGCCTGGAAGAGCGTGGGGTTTACCTTACGACAGTCTGGGCCGCTGCATGCTTTTACCATCATATATATATATATATATATATATATATATATATATATATCACCGTTAACGTTACTGTATTCGGGTGTGGCCGGCCGTCTTTTTTATACAGTCGATTGTCGTACAATTTATGACACATTAGTATCTTCTTGGTAGTGTTTGCGTTAAAACTTATATATTTGCAAAAATGATCTTCTACCATGTGCCAAATCTTAAAATTTTTCAAAAACTAACATGATCAGTTTGGTTCTGTATTTATGATTCCGTTTAATGCCAGGCTTGAGTATTGTTCTAAACAGTTGCTTGAGGTGGGGATAAACAGGCACTGGTACTCACCTTGTGACTCAGTACCAGGTGCCGGTACTCACCTTGTGACTCAGTACCAGACGCCAGTACTCACCTTGTTACTCAGTACCAGGTGCCGGTACTCACCTTGGTACTCAGTACCAGGTGCCAGTATTCCCCTTGTTACTCAGTATCACGTGCTAGTACTCACCTTGTTATTCAGTACCAGGTGGTGGTACTCCCACTGTTATTCAGTACCAGCAGATACTGAGAGGTGTTGGTACTCTGAAGAGAATAACAAAGAGGTGCTGGTACTGTGTACCGGTGAGTACCGGCCCGCTTCAAGTATTAGTTCTAAGTGTGTAATGGAATGAACATTTTGGAGTGACATTAATGACAACCTTTTTCAGTGGACAGAGAATGATGTCATCCTCAGGGTTGGTCACCCCTAGTGACCCCCTCCTGGCCAGTCCAGGGGGGGGACTGGACCCAGCGTCCGATGGAGCCTGGAGGGGATCTGTGCCCAAGACCTCCAGCTTCCAGTCATCCACCACCCGCCACCTTAGCCACCGCGCCAACAACTTCCAGAGACACCCTAAGCGGCGGAAGCTCATCCGGCCATCACCGCCACCCCCCCCAAACACGCCATGCCCCCTCGAGCACTTGGACCTCAACGAGTTGCCTCCACGCCGTACCTTCCTGGAGCTTCTCTGCAACGGCTGCATCCTCTTTGGCATCGAGTTCAGCTATGCCATGGAGACGGCCTACGTCACCCCAATCCTGTTGCAGATGGGCCTCCCTGACCAGTTTTACAGCCTGGTCTGGTTCATCAGCCCCATATTAGGTAAACTGAGCTCAGAAGCACCCAGTTATCCTCTTGATACACCACTGTCTCTAAATAGTCTGATCTCTTGTAGGGTTTCTGGTCCAGCCTGTCCTCGGGGCCTGGAGTGACCGCTGCACATCTCGCTTTGGCCGTCGACGGCCATTCATTCTGGTTTTGGCAATAGGTGAGGACCGTTCAGCACTGAGGACCAGACCTTCATTAGCTTGGTCAGCTTTAGGAATGCAGATTTTACTAATTATTACATTTGACATCAATTTATTTATTAAGCAGGCACTTTTGTCCAAAGCAACATAGAAGTGAGGAAAGTATGGTGTCAGATGGTTACTCTGCTGGCCATGGGATTTGAAGCTACAACCTTCTGGATGTAGACAAGGATATTTTAACCTAAGCTATTACAAAGTATTTGTTCAAATATCCTGTATGTGTTCTTTTTAATCCATCCATCCTATGTTACAATAACTGTGTTATTGTAGCAGTTGAACATCTCTGTTGCTCACCTTCAGGGGCCCTGATTGGTTTAACCTTGGTGCTGAATGGGCAGGACATTGGATCCACATGGGCCGACACAGCAGACAATCACAAGTGGGGCATTGTGCTGACGGTGTGTGGGGTGGTCCTGATGGACTTCAGTGCTGACTCTGCTGACAATCCCAGCCACGCCTACATGATGGATGTGTGCAGTCCTGAGGATCAAGACCGTGGACTCAACATACATGCTCTCCTGGCAGGTAACGTGAGCCATTTCAAAAATACCTCCTTGAAACTGGTGCTGGCTTGATCATTGTTTCGACGATTGTTGTAAGTCTACTGTGCCCTGTGCTTCCTCGTTTTCACAGGGCTAGGTGGCGGTTTTGGGTACATTGTTGGCGGAATTAACTGGGACCATACAGGGTTCGGGAGGTCGCTGGGAGGTCAACTGAGGGTCATCTACCTGTTCACTAGTGTGACCCTTGTTGTCGCCACGGCGATGACCCTGACCAGCATCACAGAGCGACCCCTGGCACAGACGCAGTCCTCAAAGAATGCCAGGAATACCCTAAAAAGTCCCAACCTACCCCTCCCTCCATCACCTCCAGCTGCCCCTGGGGCAGGCAGGGAGGAAGACGAAGAGGAGGAAGGAGTTAGGCAAGGAGACGGATTCCAAAGCTACATCCTGGGCCAGCCGGACCCCTTGGTTGGGTTACACCTTTGTGCCAGTCTCACCAGTCCGATTTCCCCACTGAGCCCCCTCACTCCGAAGTATGGCAGCTTCATCAGCCGTGACAGTTCTCTGACGGGCATCAATGAGTTTGCATCCTCTCTAGGGACGTCCTACATCGACAGCGTTCTCATTGATTGCTCCACGGGCCAGCAGACCCCTCAGGTTCCGGACTCAGGCGATGCCGTGCGGGCACTGCCCCCCGGTGATACCCAACACCTCCATGGCCCACCTCGGTGCATGGCCCCGGGCATCTTGAAGCGACCCCAGAGCCTGGCAATCCAGACAGACAGCTCAGTGGCCCCCAGCGCGGCCACAGAGAATGGATGCCGACGAACTGTCACCTTCAGCCAGCAGGTTTGTGCGGAGGCAGGTGGCTTCATGGACACATGGCTTCAGGAGCTATGGACCAGGAAAAAAAATTCCTTGGGTATCCCACCATTAGCAACAGAAGGGGGCGGTAAGGGTTAAGTGTAGTTAAAGGTTGAGGGTTAAAATCCCATTACAGCTTTGATGTTGTACCTTTCATGGAGGTCTGCGGAGCAGCTAACATCAACTATTTTATCATAAAAGTCTTTCAGTAATTTAATGCACATTGTCAGCTGGATCATTGCATCACTACAAACATAACGTGACCTGATAGTAGTGATAGGCAAATGTAGCTTTGTGAACCAATTGCTGTATTTTCTGACACCACTAGATGGTGCTCTCTGGTTAAAAAAGGACTCAATTCATGCCCCAAAGCAAACTAAGACTGCCACATAGTGGGGTCAAAAAATACAGAAAATGGTGCATGAAGCTTCATTTAGCCATCACTTCTTGAGAGCATGTAGCATGGTTTTGTCTCACTCTGGTCCCACCACCCACACAGGTGGCAAACATACTCCTGGATGGGATGCGATATGACAGCGACCTGAGTGAGGCTACGGACACCACCGACACTCAACTCTCCATGAAGCTGCTCTGTGTTGCCATCTACAGGATGCCCCCATCGCTGCGCAGTCTCTGCACCAACCACTTTTTGGGTTAGCATGGAAAATGAATTTGCGTGAATGCGTAGTGTATCTGAAGATTCTTGTGGAAAGGAACCTGAGTGCATGTTTGTCTGCATGCCTGCAGGCTGGCTCTCCTTCGAGGGAATGCTGCTGTTCTACACGGACTTCATGGGGGAGGCCGTGTTTGGGGGGGACCCTAAAGCCCCCCAAGGCTCTGAGGCCTACAAGCTGTACAACACTGGGGTCACCATGGGCTGCTGGGGGATGTGCATCTATGCATTCAGTGCTGCTTTTTATTCAGGTAAGCTTCACACACACACACAACGCTCACAGAAAGTCTGGGGTCGCTTGCTAATTCTGTAATAATGTTGCAAATTTATTGGCTTCATAACAAACATCTGCTGAAAAGCCGTGTTTAACATATCTGCACATACAGCTCCAGGAAAAAAATGAGATACCACTCTATATTTAATAAGAATCTGCATTTTTAAATCCTGCTTTAATCCCGGTTCTGCTGGCAGGAGGCTACACTGAGCACCAGGTTGCTTCCAGGCTCAGTGTTTCTAAGACAGCAGAACAGAAGAACCAGGTGAAGCAGAAGACACTAGCAATGACCAAAAACCAGCCAGGTAGAGGGCAGAAGTGACTTTCTAATGCCAGAGATGACCGTTAACTTATTTGACAGTTTCTCATAAATCGGACGATAAACCAAGTGACCCTCAAAAGGAATGGGAAACATTAAGTGCAGGTGTGAAGTGCACTGCTAGGACAGTTCATATCAGACTCCTAGAAGCAGGACTGAAGTCCCATAAAGCAAGGAAGAAGCCCTTCATTAATGAGAAACAGGGAAGAACCAGGCTGCAGTTTGCACAGTATACAGTATATACAGTATATGCTGTGCTGTGGTCTCTTCATTTTTTCCAGAGCTGTATGTTCTGCACAGACATTTTCTTTTTATTGTCATAACTTTTTTGACTGAATCACTCATGTCTGTTCTTGCTACTAATTACAATTTTAGTCACTGGCTCCCAAAGGGATAATAAAGACAAATATTTGTTTTTTTTTATTTTTGCAAAGGTGTCACTGATTAAAAAGCACCCAATGATTCTTGTCAATGAACTTTTTAACTCGGAACAACTTTTTTACCACTATAATTTGGGTTTAAATTTATAAGTACTTGAAGCGAATGTTTTACTTTAAAACTTTCAGTTATTTTGAATGTGATATACATCTTTGTAAATAAATGATTGAAGTAATGATTCTTGTTATGAAACCAATAAATTGATATATTACTATTTTTGCTGAATTACGCAAGTAACCCAAGATAAATATGGATGGTTTGAAATATACAAATATTTATCAGTGAAGACAGTAGCATCAGAAGTACCATGTAAGGGTGGATTTCAGTAGCACCACTCCAGGTTCTCCAGCAGAAGGACGTGGCCTGCAGACCGGAATTCCTCTGAGCCGTGTTTCCATGTGTTCCCATCGCAGCCATTCTGGAGAAGCTGGAGGAGCGGTTCTCGCTGAGATCACTCTATTTCTTTGCCTACCTGGCGTTCGGGCTCGGCACAGGCCTGGCCACGCTGTCTACCAACCTCTACGTGGTGCTGTCCCTGTGTGCCACCTACGGTGTCCTTTTCTCATCCCTCTGCACGCTGCCCTACTCGCTCCTGTGTGAATATTATCAGAGCCCACAGGTATGACACAACTGTCAAACGTGTGTGTGTGTGAGAGAGAGAGACAGAGAGAGAGAGAGAATACCAGTATGTACACAAGTGTCCCAACAAAACAGGCGCTCTTTCTTAAATGTGATCTTGAATACTTCTGAAGTTAGGGATATTTTACAATGACATAGAAATGAGAGTCAAAAGGAGGTCCCCAAAAATATATCTATACATAACAAGCATGTATTTGTACCAGGGTGAGGACAAGATTATTTAGCATATGTTCTGTAGTTATATGATGATGAAATTATAAATGTTAACATTCCTTAATTTCCATGAAGAGTTCAGCCCTCACTGAAAACAGCAGGTGGTTTCTGCAGCTGTCTGATAGTTTTGGTTTCATTTTCAGTTCTGTGGCTCATCTGAGGATGGAACTAGGCGTGGAATGGGCGTGGACATCTCCCTCCTCAGCTGTCAGTACTTCTTGGCCCAGATCTTGGTTTCTGTGGCAATAGGGCCCCTGACGTCACTGGTGGGAGGGGCCCAGGGCGCAATGTACTTTGCAAGCGTGATGGCGTTTGTGGGCTGTGCCTACTCCTCTCTCTGCGTCGTATACCAGCTGCCCCCCTCTGAGAGCGAAGCCCCTCAAAGCGAGGTGCAGCCTCTGCTTGTGAACATCTAAGGATGAATCCTTCTAACTCAGCGCATATGTCATTTCTGCAATGAGCAGAATATGACCAGAAGGGTCACCAAGGGATATCAGTTCACCATTTTAGAGATACTGTTAAAATAATTTAGAGACACCGTTTCAAAATCACCTGTGAAATATCTACACTGATTTTAAGGATGCCTTGCACGTATTTAGAGAAACTGGAAAGGTAATTGGAGATATGTTCACTCAAAATGATAAGAACATGTCTTGAAATCACTTCCTGTCTATTTAAAGAAATCTGGACATGACTTCCTGTCCATCTCAAGGTGCCTTTAAATGGACAGAGGTTTTAGGTATCTTTCATTCAGTTGTAGACATTCTTTAAACTGTCGTACATAGATATTTTGAAAAAAAAAGGCAATGTCTCTAAGTCATGGTGAGATTTATTGAAATGCCTTTAAGGATTTGTTAATGGTTTAAAAATATCTCTGAACGACTATCCACTAATTGTACATATCCTCTTTTGGAAAGAGAGGACCAGCAGGCAAACATCTATTTCTGTTTGTATGTATGTGTGTGTGCGTGCGTTTGCATGTATTCTGTATGTCTGCAAAAAGCGTGCGTGAAACTGTGACTTCACACCGTATGCATACATATTTTTGATGAGTATGCATGCCTTATGAGCATCAAACATCTGCATCTGCTCTCATATTCAGATCTTTGTCTCTAGAGTCTGATGTTTGTTGTCACTGTGATTCACCTGTGAGAGGGTAAGCTGAATATACGGGTGGCATGTCCGTCCATCTCCAGGTCCACGGTGTAAAAGCAATATTAATATTATTAGTATTAAAAAGCTTTCTAGTAATTACAGAATGCAATTTACTCGTTGATATATACATATGTGTGTATGTATATATATATATATATATATATATATACATATACATATATATGTATGTATGTTAACGAGAATTATTTTGCTCTCAGAAATGCGTACTCTTAATGGGAAGACATCCACAAGGTGTCTTCATTCCCAGAGGTACGCAACAGAGATAAAAATACTGGGACACCTGGAACGTTTACGACATCCCATTCTAAATCCATAGCCATCAATGTGGAGATTCCCTTTGCAACTGCGACTATTATGGGAAGGCTTTCCAAAAGATTTTGTAGTGTGTCTGTTGGAATTTTTGCCTATTCATTCAGAAGAGCATTTGTGAGGTCAGTCACTGATGTTGGATGTGAAGGCCTGGCTCGCAACCTCCTTTCTAGTTCATCGCAAAGGTGTTCGATGGGGTTGAGGTCAGAGCTCAGTGCAGTTCAGTCAAGTTCTTTCACACCAATCTCACCCAACCAAGTCTTTATGGACCTTGTTTTGTGCAATGAGGCACAATCGTGCTGGAACAGAAATGGGCCTTTCCCAAACTGTTCACAAAGTTAGAAGCACAGAGTTGTCCAACTGTCTTGGTATGCTGAAGCATTAAGAGTTTCCTTCACTGGAACTAAGGGGCCTAGCCCAACCTATGAAAAACAACCCCATACCATTATCCCTCCTCCACCAAACTTTACAGTTGACACAATGCAATCAGGCAGGTAATGTTCTTCTAACATCCGCTAAACCCAGACTCATCCATCAGACTGCCAGATAGAAAAGTGTGATTCTTTGCAGAACACTTTTTCACTGCTCCAGAGACCAGTGGCAGTGTGCTTTACACCACTCCGTCTGATGCTTGGCATTGCGCTTGGTGATGTGAGGGTGGCATGCAGCTGCTTGGCCATGGAAGCCCATTCCATGAAGCTCCTACAACACAGATTTTGTGCTGGGGTTAATGCCAGAGGAAGTTTGTAACTCAGTTATTGAATTGAATCAACAGAGCGTTGGTGACTTTTACATGCAATGCGCTGTAGCACTCAGTGACCCTTATGTGGTCTGCATTTTCGCGGCCGAGTTTCTGTTGTTCCTAAATGTTTCCACTTTCTTGACTATATGGCTAGGTGCTTGATTTTACACATTGGTGTGAATGAAACACCAGAATTCAATGAATAAGAGGTGTGTCCCAATACTTTTGTCCATATAGTGTATGTTCTAGTGTCTGCATGCAGCCACATTCTTGAAGCTTGGGACTTGGCTCATGCTGTCCTTGGCCCCTTTTCATGCCTTTGAGCAAATCTTTAACTTGTGGATGTCAAACCATCTACAACAGCATGCATGTGGGTGACACTGGAAATAAAATGTGTTGCACCAATGTGGACAGCTGACTGGAACAGTGTTCCAGAAATGACAAGAGCTTTACAAATTATCGGATCACAAACGCTTTTGACCTCTGGATTGCTTGGGTTATTGGATGTTCTGAGCTCTGATGATTTTATGACCTTCTAACTGGTTACGGCATTACACTGGACTGTTTCCCCCAGCAAGGAACTCCAACCTAGTCAACTCCAACATGGAAAATGTCCTTACAGGAGTGCAGAGTTCTTATGGGCCTTGAATTAGTATTTCCACAAGACTGATCACTACAATACATGCCAACTCACTGCACCAATACACGGGAGCTTCAGGTGCCGCCATACCACTGCACGCACAACTTCAGGAATGTTTATCAACAGAAAAAAATCCCTTGTAAATGGTGGTCAGAGTTACTTTGGTTAATGTATGTTTGGATTTGTTGTCCAAAATACATTTGAAAACTCTTGAGTTATACCTTGGGGCTCTGGAGTTTAAGTGTAATCATGTCATTAAATATCGTTTCCTCAAAATAACATTAAAGAGGTTTCCCTTCTTTAGCAGTATGCTCATTTTCTGCAATTCCAAAAATGTTGTATTTCTCATGCACTTTTTTAGACAAATACTAAAAAAAACCCCAGTGGATACATTCACAGATGGAAGCCAGTATCTGAGATAATCTAGGACGAAAATATTCCCACCACCAAGGCTATTTTATGAGAGTTCCAGAAGATATTTAGATAACATTATGTAGTGACTGCAGTAGACAACAGGAAAGTTCCAGCAGTACAGCAGTCTTAGATATGATTTTGGGTTGTTGTCAAGAACATGTAATTGCCTAATAAGGAAAACACTCCGTAGCCATTCAGCAGTTAGAGCTATATGAAAAAAGGGAGTTTTATAACTTGCCATTAGAGGGCAGTATTAGCAGATCACCATTATTGGTAGCAGCTAAATCTGAGTATCAGTCTTAACAGAGGACTCGAAAATCATGAGTGAATCAAACTATAACATTCCCCTGTAAAGTGCAACGTGTTTCATTCTTTTGGGATGAGACAAGGAACTGCCAGTCACTATAATCCTCATTCTAGCACCTGGCCTGTTCCTGAAAATAGACTGCTCTTACTTCTGCGCTAGCCCAAACTTTGCTTTAAGCAACTCCTCAGTGGAAACATGAAAGGAGATAGTTGTACTGAGATGTCATGACATGACCAAAGAAAAGGTATAGGTAATAAATTTGACACACAAATAAAAAGACTGATTTATTTATAATCCAGAACCAGAATATACAAAGCAGTGGTCAAAGCAACCAAAAAGAGTAAAAAAAAAAAAATCGATTCAGAGGATAAGCAAGGAAGCCCAGCACAGCGGTGGATGAACTCTTGTGAACCCAGGGACCAGGTTATCCAGGTTAAAACAAAGACGAAGAAAAAAAATCTGTACAGAGTACAAAGCAAATCTTAACAAAACAGAACAGGGACCAAATCCTTAAGATTTAAGAGGGGTTAATAAACACTGCAGGAGTTTGTTATCTCAGTGGGCCTAACGACCTCATCACATACAGTAAGGACCCCTGAATCTTTCGTGCCATCTGCTGTTGTACTACAGACCAGCCAGACAGATTTAACTACTAGCAGCACATACTATTTAACCACGCAAAAGGTAACAACTGTCCATTACCCCCTTCTTAAAACTTATCTTTGGTCTTAGGTGAATTTTGAGAGGTCACCATAAACGTCAGAAACCGTGTGAAGGGCACAGCTGCTTTGAGGAGCATCGGCTGGTCACGTAACAAAGTAGAAAATGTGCTTCACAACTGTATCATAAGTAGAAAGAAAAAGCACCTTTTTCGTGAGTGCCCCCCCATTTTGCAGCAGTAATTAAAACTGGCCATCATTGACCAATAAATAACATTTAACAAAAAGGGCTGTGATGTTTCAGGACTCCAGTGCAAATATGATATCTGGGGAGGAAAATTATTTGTATATGAAAGCACAAACTCTACTGGGTCAAGATGACCATGCAGACAGAGCTACTGGAGAAGGTGAACTGAGACATTAAGCTTTCACTTCGGCTTCTGTGGAGCTGCCATTTTCTGTCTTCTGCTTTTTCGTTTCAACTTTTTCCTGGGTTGAAGAAAAAAAAGCACACAAGTTAATAGCAAAATTCTTGTAATGCCTCCACCCAGCATAACCACACTTAGGCGTGAAGCAAAGCAGGTATTTGGGATCACCCACCTCCTCGTCGGCTGGACGCTTTACAGGATGTTCGTCTGCCTCTCCCTCTGGTCCTTCCTCCCCATCCTCACCATCCTCTCCCTCTCCTAAGAAAAGATAGATGTTCAACAGTAAGACACTAGCAGAAGGAAAAACACAATCAAACCTTGTAATAAGAACACTAAAAACACTTGCCTTCCTCCTCTTCGTCCTCCTCCTCAGGGACTTCCTCATCATGGTCAGCACCATTTGTCTTCTAAAATTTTTTTAGAAAAACATCCACTTAGTTATCTTGTTATGCTCTGTGTGCGCGCAAATGAGTTGTCTGGGGGTGGGGCCAAACCCTACTGGCCAGGGTCTGCTGGTAAGGTCACGTCATTCTTGTTCAATTAACCAGATGGAATAAACACGGGGCCAGCTTAGTGCTCTCTTCGACTCACATCTGTGGCATCTCACAAACCAAACAAAGAGCTGGAAGGAGGAGCAGGGGGAGGGGTTGACCAAACACCTGCGCTATGAGAGCTCCGCAGACAAAGACCCTGAGGCCTACAACGGGGACGCGGCCATACATACTGCTCCATTGGCAGGTGTTTCTTCGCTGCCGTTCTCCTTCTCCGCTTCCTCCACCTCCTCGGCAACTTCTTTCTTCTCCTTCAGCTCCTGAGCACCGGCAGAGGAAGGGGGGGGGGGCAAGTTGGCTTTAGCTTGGATTACGTAAAAGGCCAGTTAAGCGGGCTACAGCAACCAAAGCTTGTTTGGAAATATTGAGCAGCCAATGTTTCCACCATCACCTCTTTCCGAACATGCGGACTGCAACAAAACAGCCATTCAACGAACAGTGGGCGGAGAGTTTTTTTTCTAAAAGCCAGCTTTACCTATTACAATACGCAAATACAGACTTTTAATGCCATGCTCGGGACTCCCTCCTCTTCAACACAAATTAGGGCCGCACCAGCCGCAGTTGTTATTTATTCGAGGAAGTAGCGGATATTTTCATTTCCTCCTCACTGGTAGAAAATAGTCACACACTTAAAAAAAAATCACCTGGTCGGTAACTGGAACCGCACGCCATCTAAACAGGTTTCACGGAATGTGCAAAGTGGTGGTTAAAGTATATTATATTTAATACAAGAATTTGTGAAAAGCGTGGGAATCCGCCGTATATATTCGCATTTGCCATCCGCCAACTCGCGGCGCGCGCTCGACGGGAGACAAAAGAAAACGTGGCCGTGAGGCGCGCGCGCCAGAGAGGGAAAAAAACGGAAGCAGCGGCGAGGCGGCGCGTGCCGGAGACTACGGGACAGCGGGTTTCCCGCCGTTTTCTCTCCATCCCCTAAACGGCTGACAGTCATACCGGACCGCAAGCCGCTAACAAGATCGCCGCCGTTTCTATCGTACGAACGAGGAAACGGACAGAATGCGGCAGTTTATACACGGCGATGCCTAACGACCTCCTACCGATCGCCCGTCCTTAGCAGCGCTACCTAACGGTGACGCTGTCGAATGACACACCGGTACTTTCCCCCTCCAATTCAGTCCGCATGGCGCAAAACGGACTAACAGCGTACTGCTAGCTGTATCAACACGACCTTAGATTATTGGGCAGGGATTGCAGAATCGTCGCAAAAACCCTCATTTACCCAATTACCGTGTCCAGTTCATTTATTGACCACTGAACCAGAATAGTTATTAAGGTGGATAGTTACACATTTCCCGCATCAAAAAACAAATATGGAAAAAACGTACCACCGGTACTGCCGAGTGGATATTAAGACTAATTGGTTTTACCTTAGGTGAGACCTCGGCAGCAGTGGTCGTATCAACTACGGTGTCCGACATCCTTGGTTACGATGGGAAACGCGTCCGAGACAGAAAAAATAAAATTACGCTTAGCTATTTCCGTTACTGCAGCTGCAGCCGCCGCTTAGCTGTACGAGGAGTAGCTGATTTGGAGGCAAGAAGAGGAGTGAGGGCAAAGCAGCCTCAACCTGGGAGTTGAACAGCAGCCGCTTCAAAGAGAGCAGGTCGAGGTTGCGCGCGATTGGTCCGGGAGACGAAGCTAAACACTTTTCTGGCTCTTCTATTGGTGGAAGCTGCTGTCGATTTTCTCAAATTACGCCCGCCTACATGCAGACTCCACCCTAGGATGAGAACTCTTGTTTCTATTGGCTGGATGTGCTAACCACGTCTTTCAGTCGAAGTAAAAAATTAAAAAATCAAATACAATATATTATAACCCCATATGCATTTTGAAGAGATTTAAATATTGTCAAATAAATGTAATAGAGATGTTTATTCCTCTGATCCATCGGCTTCGGAGTACCAGCTTTAGCATCGTAAACGTAACGTTTTACAATGGCCAGCGCACCGGATAAAGGTGTACTGTGACTGAAAATTTTGCAGGTGAATGTATGTCTTACACGTTGTATACCATTTTTGTCCTGAAAAGGTGTGAAAGGCATGAAAAGTCGTATAAAATGTCTTTCTACAATTATAAACGAGGGGCAAACTACCGATAAATCTGCATAACGGAACTCCTAAGCTTTACGAGTCTCAGAACCTGCGATGTTGGGGATTTTTACTTCTAAACACATTTTCAAAATGTAAATTAAAATGACCGTTTTCTTATCCTTTGTTTCTTGCGCCACGCTAACGAGAGTAGGTGGTGTCGAATTACACCTTGGAGTCGAGTTACAGTCCTTCGGAACTATTTATTAAGCCACGCCCTTTAAGATAACCTGGAACGCCCTCCTCCCTTAGGTTTAGCAGGGGACGGGAAATGATGTGACCAGTTAAATGTATTTCTGTTCTTCACCCATCACATTAAATGAATGTCATATCAGGGCGGCTAGCGGACTTTGACCGACCTTAAGTCAATTGCAAAAAAAGAATAAACTTCAAGAGCAACTTTTTATGCTCTACTGTTGAAGTGGTTTTGGCTTTTTAAATACCTTTCTCCATCTAACACTATTATATGAGAAGCGGAGCTTCATGTGGCAGAAAAATTGATGTATGCTTGAATTCAACAGAGCTATGAGGCATAAATGATTTGCAGTTTATGCTCGCGTTAATAATGCAGATTGTGTAGTTTTGGGGAGTGCCGCATAACAGAAGTATGCCATGCGGAAGGCAAAGCTTCTCAGTTTTGAAATACGACCATGCTTTTATTATATATAGTATATTGTGAATCAGTTTCCGTGTGTTGATACTGAATGCACTTTTATAGTACTGTATATTTTACCAGCTTCACTGTTCTTAGCCACATTTTAACCTGCATGCTACCTGACAATCACAAGGACTTTGTGGTTCAGTTAACTATACCATGTGCACCTCAAGATATTGAGGTGCAAATGCAATTTATTTATTTTTAAATGCATTTCTAAGAACCTTTCATGTCAAGAATGCATATGACAAAAACAGCTGTGTGCATGGTTAATCGGTTTTATAGAAAACATTAATGTAAATGCAAAGTAGTTTGAACTGGGTTTTACAGTAGTGTGCCAAGTCACTAGTTATGACCTAAGGGCTAAATCTTTAAAACACCACTTCTTGATGTGGCCAGCACTGAGCATTATTTGGCAAAAACCTGCTTGCCTGTGCTGAATTGGAAGTACAGCGTTCACTCAGTTTTGTGACCGTTTCATTGTTGCAACTTTTTAAAAATATTTAGTTATACTGTCAATATGTTTGCTTATAATGAGAAACGAAATATAGGTAAGCTACTTAAAGGCCAACATAAAACGAAGCTTGCAATATTCTCGCTACTTTTTTCTGTAAATAATTAACTGGAATTCTGTACTTTTGAATGAAAGAGTAGGTAATAGTTTTAAGCCTGGTTCTTAGCAGCACATCAGCGGACGCCGCACGTACGGTTCTTACGTTGACCGTTTAATTTGTCCGTGTGTGTATGCGCTCGTGCGGGTGTGCACATGCGCACACGTGTGCATGGCCGGCAAGCTGCCGCTGAGTCGATGCACACAGCAAGCTCGCTCCAGCCTCTTTGTTTATAGCCACTGTTTCTTTCGCATGTTCTTTACAGGCTATTGTGTTGCAGATGGGTCTGAGTATGCAGCTGCTCCATTCAGCACAATGCAGACCGACCCTCTGCAAGGCCTAATCTCTTCATCCCCCACCCCCCTTGGATACAACTAAAAATGCTGGATTATCTTCCTCAATTGTAGTTTTTGTTTTTATCCCTTTGTTTCTTTCTCAAAATTAAAATATTAAACCTTGTTATGGGTTGGCTAATTTGTTTTACTTGTGGTCTACCTGTGCATGAACTTGGACTGTTACCATACACATTCAGGAAGTCCTCTGTCAGAGCTGTGACTTATCTCAGTTCCTCCTGCAAGACTTTATTTACTTTGAACCATATATGGTGAGAAATGCCTCCACCCACATCTCTGTATTAAACACGTGAGTTGCTGACCATGGATTCTTTTTAAAAAGTAGCTTAGAATCAAAAGCAAACTTTCATGTAAAGCCATGGGACACTTTTTTGTCTCCACGTTGATGTACTTCAAGTAGGCTTCCAGTAGGGGGCAGTAATTTTCAGTAGTCAATTCCAGGTTTGCTTTATGGTCTCTGTTTGGAACCGATCTACCCTCATGCACCAAATTTAGCAACAATGGCCTTCTTAGTAATCACAGATGGTGTGGGCTCCTGTCCTGCTCATTGCCAAACCCAAACCATTGTTCCAGCCAACTTAGCTGTAAAACGAAGAGTGGATCTCAGTTCTGTGGACTGGACCAGCCTGATGTTCAGTGTAGTGTCATGGCAGAAGGGTTTCCCCTGTCTTTCATTTCCGGTAAACGTTCTTATTGCGGTTATTTGTATTTCCCCATTGTGGGTTTGTTTTGAGAGAGTATTGAAACCCAGGAATGGCACTCAGAAACAGTAGTCTTATTAGATGGCCTTTCAGTCTTGTTCATTATCATAAAGTTATTCAATAAGAATGGATCTTCTTGTAAGGCAACTTGCACTTTTACATGTTTACGAAATTATTCTGGTTTTATTTTGCTGAAGTCCTTGAGTCCACTATAATAGAATGAGCATCTACGTCTGGGACGGGAGAAACTCTTTCCCAGCAATTCTGAATCAATCAGTCGATAATGCCTTGTTGGCAGAACAGTTGGCCTACATTTATCAAAGTTGTATGAATAAACAGTTTTAGTTCTAGTTTTCATTTTTATATGAACTGGATCTGTGCAGAATATGAATGTAAACCCATTAAAAACAAATGACCCTATGAATTAGGTACACTTTGTGCTAATTTATAAACTATAAGAATAACTAGATTTAAAAATGTTATTTATGTTTGTCAGTGTAATGTAGTTATTGATTCTTTACATTGCTACTCTATATATATATATTTCTAGACGTTAATATTTCATATAGGAATTTTTGTTTAAACAAGAACACTTGTAAGTATAGGTGGGTCAGAGCAGAGGCACGGGCAGGATTTTCTCTGATGACGTTGTCTAATTGCTTTCAAAACCATGCAGTGTGCTCTCAAATGTTAATGACCATCTGCCTCTCGTCGAACTAAGTGGGTTTGCAGTGTTATAAATGAACCAGCTGGACTGAGAGGGAGGGAAATCCACAGGCTGAAACTTTGTTTAAAATCAGTCTTAGCATTTTGGTTTCTTTTAGTGGCTAGAAGTGAAATGTGTTTAGTTTTTGTTTTGTTCACTTAAGTTTTGTTTTTACTCATCATTCTGTTGTGTGTCTTTTAGCAGCCATTTGTCCCATTAACTAAGTCTTAAGTGTTTTGAGTTACAAAAAATCGCGCGTGGCCTCTGCTCAGCTGTGGCTGTCCTGGGCTTAGTGAAATCCTGTGCTCAAAAACGTCACATATAATGTGTATAATTGTGAGGTGCACTAGTATTGAGAATAGAGTATCTCTAAATTTGCTTCTTAAAAACCCACCACGTGTATGACATTTGTGCTGAGCAGAGAGTCTGTCCTCAGTTGCCGGGTCACACAGCAACCGTGGATGCAGAGGGTAGGATGACAGTATGATCTTTCTATGTCTACCATATAATGTGGCAGAGTCAGGACTGAGAAGCAATCAAGTCAAGTGTATCATATGTATGACCTGGGATTATGGCCTCTCCTGCCTGCCCTGCTCCTGTACCACCTCTCATCCTGCCATCAGAAGCAGTACCAGCACCTGCCTGCTATCACCTACCTGGCTTCCTCATTTAGACTGGAAATTTGGACTGTACAAATTAGGATTTTGTCGTTATGTTCATTTACCTTCTTTTGCTGGTGGTGCAGTAGTTACTGCTGCTCTCTCACTCTTCTGGGACCTGGGTTTGGGTCTCCAATGGGATTCCATGTGTGTGGAGTTTGCATGTTCTCCCTGCGTCATTGTGGGGTTTCCTCTGGGTACACTAGTTTCCCCCCACAATCCAAAAACATTCTGAGGTTAATTGGAGTTACCACATTGCCCGTAGGTGTGTATGTGTATGTGAGTGTGCCCTGTGATGAATGGGTTGGCACCCCATCCTGGGTTGGTTCCTGTCTTGTGTGTCTGTAGCCATTAGTATAGACTAATAAGACTAGACATGCCCTCTCTGTTGGCATATAGCATTTAATGACTACAATGAGGCATTTTGTACTTTATTTCAAGTTTATCTGGTAGGATGGAAAAAAATGCACCCTTTAAATTTGTCTGCCAGTTTACATTTAAGTCTGCTTGAGCAAAGGCCTGTGAAAGAACCATATTCTGATATGTGAGTACAATGGCCATTCTCTTTGCCAATGAGGTCCATGTGAACAGGACAGGAACCAGCAGCTGTAATCTAGAGTTTGCAGTGTGTCTGCTCTGCCAGATGTCTGGTGGTCAGATAAAAAAAACACTGGCAAGTAGTTCAAGCATTACTCTCCCGCTTTAGCTGAAAAGTGAGAGCAAAGCAAAGATGAGGGTGCCTTTGTGAAGTCATTTCCTGTCTTTCCCCCCTTCTTCTGGAGAGCCGTCTACCTTTACTGGTTTCCATGGTTACTGGAACCCTTCCAAAAACTGCCTGCTGGTGGATTCTTTAATAGGAGGTGGTGGGGGTTGAGTGGGGAGAGGGTGGGAGGGAGCAGAGACACTGTAACGCTGTCTTCACTGTAAATGTAACTGTGGATAAACACAGTGTCTTAAGTATTCAACCCTTTTCTCCGGCACTTCATTGTACATCTCTGAATCCCACACATATTGACTCCCGTTCTTTAGTCACTCTGTTGTTTTTGCCATGTTGCCGCACCAGGCTGTCTCTTCACATTGTGAGACGTCATGAGAAGGCTGCGGCCAAAATGAGAGAAAACGCACCATGTCAGCAATATCTGCAACACTTCACAGAACTAATCTGTCTATAAGAAGTGAAGTAGGGGAGTCAAGAAGTCCGTTTGTAATAAAAAAAAAAATAATAAATGCTCTACAAGCCTTTGCGATAACGTAACAGCTAGCGCTGAAGAGTTTTATTTGCCACATGTAACGTTTACAGTCAGACTATAACTTGCAGTGAAGTGTAAGGTAGTGAACTCTGCGATAATAAACAGTATGATAAATATGTAATAAATACAGAAAGGAAACCTACACTGAAAAAAAGACCAGAGGTGCAACACCGCAATTCAGGAAGAATGTGGAAAGCCGTGTTATGGCTTAGATGACACTGTAGAGTAGAAGTTCATGGCCTAAAGACGGGAATACCTAAAACTTTTTAGCTCCCTGACAAAATGTCACCTTGGGCCATCTCGAGGGATAGCGTTTTACTTGGGAGAATTATGGGTTCACCACAGTAGATAGAATTTGCTCCGTGGAGGTATACTGAACAATTTTTATTATTCAGGACCCCCTATAAAGTGCTGGGCCCCCTGAATCTGCCAGGGTCTCCATACCCCTCCAACACCCCTGGAGATAAATAAGAAATATTACTGCTGGCAGAGGCCCAAAGCAGCACAGCCACTAGCTGATACATCCCTACAGCCAGCGTGGTGGAGGCTGCATCACGTATAAGGTCTGCTTCCCTGTAGCGGGAGCTGGGAGTATGAGGAGTAAAGGAAAGATGGACAGAGTGAAGAAGAGGAAGATGCTACAGGAAAAGCTGATTATGTTTGCTAGACATTTACAAAACTGGGATGACAATTTACTTTTCAGTATGACAGTAAACTGAAAGGGATAGCAAATGTATGGAGTGGCTTAAGTAATAAATAAGAAAACGAATCTCTGCATCCTGTTGAGAATTTCTGGAAAAAGTGCATAGACCAAAACGTTTTCTGTCCAGCGTTTAATCAACTTGAGTACGTCTGCCAAAGTGAACTGGCAAAAAAAGCAGCACCAGTCCAGCATGTGATTTGGGCGAGATTTTCTGAGGTTTCAGTTGTTTCCAAACTACTTGCACAATATATTGCATTCATAAAATCTGAGTACTTTTATAGTGATTGTATATTTTTTTCCAGTGAAGTTACTGTAAATGAATCTAAAAAAAAAAACACTTTTTCTGGCAGGTCTGAAATACCAAAAAAACGCCATAAGAAGGCTTTAGTTACAAAGGCCTCCGTGTGCTTTTACTGCGAATGGGGTTAGAATGCTTTTCACAAATGGGCTGCCACACTTGGGCCCTTCGCAGCACTGCACTCCGGGTCGTGCGCTTCCATGTTGTGGTAGACAGGGACCGGCTCTGCATGGATGGCTCGGTGGTGGAAAAACACCATGAGGCCCGCGGAGATGATCCAGCCGTAAACCAAAAAAAGCACGAGCAGCTGGAGGAGCCTGTAGGGAACGGTTCCCATGGGAGACTCTGGCAGCCAGAACTGCCATGAGCGTATCAGAATATGATGAGACATGCTCCTTGTTATCCTTAAATATCGGCTATGCATTATACAGTTTCATTCATAAAGGTAGCTAATTTAACGCTACCACTAATGGATCACATTACTATGGGACTTGCCCTTCTATGAACTGAGATTGAATGGAAGTTTTGCAGCAAGAAGTATAGAGGCTTGAAAAAAATAATACTCTATTTGCACTAATGTTCAAAGTCATTGTGTATATTCAGTGGTCATTTCCGTCTAAATTAAATGATATGCTTGCAAATACTGACTGCCAAACTGCTAAACTGTAATTGAAGGGACCACCAGTGAATGAACAACCTGGAGTTTAACCTCGAAAATCACGCAACCTGACCTGTGGAATGTAAGAGCTGGAGTGGGTGACGAGGGTCAGAGGTCAGAGGTCAGGATTACAAGGTGAAGGGTCACAGTTATCGAAAAAATCGGGCCGTCTAGTTTGACTAGGTACTTTCGTTCCAGATGGTAGAGTGCCACATATCCCCTGAGGCATTCCCCAAATGCCCTACAAACACAGTAGAGAAAATCAGGGGCCGGAAATGTCCAATCAGGCCTCACCTACTGCAAGTCCATGGTAAAGGAGTGCAAGGAACAAGGGTGACTTTTAAGGTTTTATGCTGTTTCCCCTTTGGTCTCCGATACCCTCAGCTTATAATGACATTCCCCAGTGTGTTGAGTCACTGCACTGTTGTACTCTATTTACAACCCCTGCGGAGATCCTAAAAGGAGAGCCACAGGAGGAGGTGCGGTCTCCCTCTCCATCAATCCAAAGTGTAGTTCAGGTCTCCGAGTTTCTTTGATTCAACAGCACCCACAGAAAACGGTTTGTGAGGCTACATGCTTTGCTCCTGACTGTAGCGAGTGATTAGATCAGTGTGACACAGAGAGTGGTAACTCCATGAGAAGCAGGCAGCAGGGCCACGCAGAAGAGGAGAGCGGCCATGGCCAAGCCGAGGGAGGCGACTCATTTTGGTAACCTGACACGTCTCCAGCATGCTATTGGTGTTATTTCCTGAATATGCAATTGCCCCCACCCGTCTGTGGCCCCTTCCTTGAGATTCACAGAAAGAGAGAGAGAAGGTGGTGCTATGAAGAAAGACTTCATCAGCCCTCCTTCCCCAGCCTGCTAACAATCTCCCCTCCCTACCCCACCCCACCCTACAAAACCTCCTCTGTGGAAATTTCCAGTAATGCCCATCAGTCTACAGCCTCTTCTCCACACTGCCCACCCACAAAAAGCTTCCACCTACCTGTACTTGTGACAAAGCCCTCCCATTGGCTACAAGTCCGGATGACCTCATTGAAGCAGCGGCTCATATGTCAGTGGCCTCCCTTTACTTGTAGGCTGGCTGTGATTGGCTCTTGTTTCAGCTCCACAAAGTGGGAATTTTGAGATACTTTACACAGCTTAGCTGCGGTGGCTTTCGAATGAATGGAAGAATACAGCAGAAAAAGATCAAAGTTCTGAAGCTTTGATCATATTTAAGTCATACACAAAAGTCTGGACATACACATTCCTAGTTATAGCCGTTAAAAAAGTATATGTTTTATATATGGGGCAGCACAAAAATTGTGGCTACATACTATATGTGGATTTTGCATTTTTCATGTTTTTGTGCGATCCCTCCATGTAGTCTGGTTTTCTCTTTCAGTGTAAAGACATGTGGTCTAAGTTGATTGTCTCTAATGAGTTAGGTCTGCATTAATTTATGTTTGTGGTGGTCTGTGATGGACCAGGGTACCGTACTTCATGCCCCGTGCATCTTGCTATAGCCTCCTGGCCCAAGAAAGTACTGCACTGGATGAGGGGTTATGGAAATCAGAACGGATTCTAAGCAAAAAATACAGCTGAATAGAGTACTCACATTAGTCACTGTGTTACTGTATTCAAACTTCCGGACTACTTCACTGAAACTGATGAATTATTGTCACTTTAACTTTCCACACTTCATTTAAAATTCCCCATCCCCCCACAAGCATTCGTAAGTCACATGGTGTCACTGATACACACCAGAGTGCAGACGTGAACACGTGCCGGGCAAGTCTTTGCGTGGCTGTTAGGGAGACACGCCAGCGCATGACGCGGCCTTTCTCGCTTAGGGAGTACCAGGTGGCAGGAGGTGGAGGGTGCGTCGGTGCGGAGGATCGCTCAGAGAGAAGGAGGCACAAGGCGAAGGAGATTGTCAAAGGGAGGTCACAGTGCTGTTTTATTAAATTATTAATGTATATTAAGATATGTTTATCGATTATTAGTTGATATACCACAATGTGAGGTACAGATGTACACCTCTGTGATTCCAGATTTGGGCAGAACAGAATAAAA
>JAODJW010000127.1:23050086-23062851 GCA_026777045.1 Hyperopisus bebe | reverse complement strand
AGATAGATAGATAGATAGATAGACAGATAGATAGATAGATAGATAGATAGATAGATAGATAGATAGATAGATAGATAATTTATTGAGTAAAGGATGCAGTGATGTACTATTGTACTAGAGTTACAGAGTGAATGCCTCTTTTTTTCTTACCGTGTATATTCCTCCCTTAACACGTATATTTTTCCTTTAGCCTCCCTCAGCCTTATTGCCAGCCACGTAACTGAGTATAGGATCAAAGTCTTTATTATATGTGCAAAGAGATACAGGGCAGCCATGTATGCAGAGGATGAGCTTTCTGTCTTTGGGTAATGTGTCACTGGGCTGACCTGGACACCAAGGTACGATAATGGCAATCACCTCACTCTGATCCTCCCCCGTGCACATCAAACGCGCATGATCCGATCGACACTGAAGACCCTGTTCTCACCACCATCCAACTCCCCCCACCACCACAACTCCGCCAAGAGCAAAACCATCATTGAATGAGAAACTCTAGTACCAACAAGAACATACATGAAAGCCAGAGGAAGGCAGCAGGAGAGGAATGTAAATTGATTGCTGCAGTATATTGCCTAGCAACAGAGGCTCCTGCTTCTCGTGCCTCAAACTACAGCCGCGTTGCTATTAGTGCCATCTAGTGGTCCAGTGGTGTATTGCTATATTTATAAACCTGACCATCAATGTTATTGGATGTTGGAATATACTTCTTATTTCTTTGGTCACTGAGGTGTTTTTCAATCTTGTAGAATTGGCTATATTTTATGGGTGTATTTTTGTCCTTTTGCAAAAGAGAAACCGCATGTTGCCTAGCATATCAAGGAGGGCTCAGTATAGGATAATTTGAAAAATTTTGGGTTGGGCTTAACTAGCACTTACTTTAAGTGAATGGGAAGCTTGACTCCTCCTTTCCTCTTACCTGTTTGAAAGTAAACAGATTGCCCTGATTGGCCAGACTCAACCTGCCTGCCCATGAGTGAGGTTTCCTAGCAACAGGCCACCAGCATGTGTGTATGTGTGTGTCTGTGTACGTGTGGCTGTAAGGAGAAGGCTGCAGTCTGGAACCACAGCCGCGGCTGGAAAATACCAGGCACAGTGCCTGTGCAAACAGAGAGACTGCTGGAGAGAGAGAGAGACAGAGAAAAGCACCAAACACATGTACCGTTAACTGAAGTCTTAATGACTGCTATTAAAATCCATTTCTTCACATCTTATATTTTCAACAAAGACCTCATCCTGGTGGAAAGTGTTTAAAGAGGCAGTACTAACCTGAAAGGTGTTATAACCTCATTCACAAACCGCCATGGCATTGAATGTACTGTCCGTAATTTTCCTTTGAATTTTAAATCTTTACATTGTACTACGTAATGCTATCCTTCATGACCAAACCACCATCCCCTGCAAAAGAGAGAAGAAATACCCGGAGGGAATTCGCAGGTTGCAGATTTTCGGTACCGTTGCAACTGCGCCTCACACTTCGCTGTGCTTAACAGCTGCCTCATTAGCAGGGTAGAGGTTTCCTTCATGGTTAAAGCGAGTGAGTGTGCGTGTGTGTGTGTGTATGTGTGTGTGTGTGTGTGTGGGGGGTGCAAAATACGGCTGAAAGTATCATGATCAGACAAAGGATGTTGAGGGTTGGAGAGAGAGGAGAGCAAACCGGGAGCAAGAATGGCCAGAGGACAGGAGTGACGCTGTCCGAGTGAGATAAGAGAAGGAAAGGAGGCTGGTCCAGAGTGATTTCCTCCATTAATCATTTTGTAGATATGTAGAGAGAGACGTGTGCAGCCAACACAATGTAGGAGGGCAGAAACGGCAGTGAGACGGGTAATGTGGAGTGCAGTGGGTGGAGAAAGAGAGAGACAGGGAGAGGAGAAGTGGGGAGAACATCAGAGGGTGTTGGGCAGGGGGACAAAATGGACAGTGAGACAGAGGACCACAACAACAGGGGTAAAAGGTTAGCGGGAGGGGGTGGGCGGGCAGTGGGGGGCACCGAGACGAAGGGGCCAGCTCTGCACCCGCCTGGCTGTGAGCTGAATGGCTCAGACAGCCTCCGTGGGCGTCATGGAGTCGTCGTCAAGCTGAGGAAATGAGATTCTGCTGTGATTAAGGGGAGGGTCTCCATGGCAACGGAGCAGGGCCATGCGCAGAGAGGATCGGGCAGACCGTGGGGGGGTGGGTCGTGGAATAAGGGTCGAATTTCAAAGGCATCCACCCCCCAGCCCACTCCGCTTCTCCCTCAGCGGCTCCCTCCCCCCTCTTTTTCTGTCTTAGACCATGTTTATAATCACAGAGAAAGGCCGGTTTGGGAGAGCATGAAGTGAGGATCCATGCTCCCTATTGTTTATGTGTGTACATGTGTGTACTTTGAATGAGGGTGTTTTCAAAAGAATATACAGTCATACACACCTAGAAACATGAAATATGAGTAGGTATACATTCACCCAGAGTCCACTGTAGGCATATATTCATATGATTTTTCCTGATTTTTCACGTTAGTTCTGTTAGTCTGTATTAAGAGATTTAACTTAAATTTAAATCTTCTTGTACCACGTTTAATGTTTTTTCTTGTAACATATGGACCCTACATATGCAAAAGGTTTCTATCATTTTTTTGTTGTTTTACGGCTATAAAAGATACTTCATCTATGTACACAATTCTTGCCAACGTTTGCCAAAAGTTGTAAGTAGATGTAGTATATGGACTATCTGTCCTTCTCCAGTAGTCTTTATTTTAATAGAATATTTCACAGTGAAAGACACCATCCACTATTCAGCACTGATTGGTTTCGTATGGGCTTCGTCCTGTGGTAGCTTTGTTCTTGTGTGCTATAATTGGAAAAATACACACAAACATCCTGATTTAGAATCATGGTCTTCGTTTGGACCAAAATTAAGTTCTGAGGCTCACCCTGCAGCCTGAGCTGCAGATGCTGCTGGACTGATGGTTGTTAATTTGATGGGGGGTAGGAATGAGCGGATCTGCAGGATACTTTAGGTCACCTTGAACCTTATGCACTTGGCTGCCTCTTGAAGACCACTGTCCGCCCCGGAACTGCTCGAGAGGTGACTGATGAGTGGAACCGGAATGTTCCGGAAGCCAGTCCGTTCAGGACAGGAAGGAAATGGGCCTCTGTAGAGCAGAAGTGGAAGAACACCCTGTCTGTAGTGTCATACTGTGACTTCTTAATGGTTTGCAGGTGTGGATGCATCGAGTCCCATTTTCAGGCACGAGTTTGTGCACTGCTTACCTTTTAATGAAATCTGATTTAATCACACAAGAAAATGACATTTAAAATAGTAGCTGATGCTTTGTGATCTGGTGGTTTTTTCCCAGTATGGGTGATCAAATTGTGGAGCCCTGTTAAGGTTACCCTACAGGGGTACGGCAAACCGAAACTGGCAGGCATTTGAAGTGAGCTCTGTAAAGTGTAGATGGTGATGTGTTCTAATAGAACCAGAAAGAGAGTGACACCTCAGACACCTCGGGGCAGGTTGGGCGTAACCCTTCATTTAGGCTCGGAGTGCTGGAAACAGGTAGGTACACATATGACATTTCTACAGGGATCCATGCCATTTGGTCGCACTCCTGAGACCTCAAGTCAAGTGGGCTTATTGTAATCCCATCCGTATACAGGTGTTCAGTAGCACAGAATAAGATTCCCCCAGGACCACAGTGCAACATACAAAGAGTAGCAATAAAAAGCAAGTGATAGTGAGAGGTAAAACATAGTAGAGCCTAAAACAGGGAGTTAGGCATAATGGTCTATATACGTTGTGCAATTTCTATGTAAACAATAAATACAGCAGCATGCAAAGGGTGGTATAAGTATAGTGGAATAGGACTACCATGTGACAACACACCTGAACAGTGACACACTGGAAAGGTCATTGTCCTATTATCCCATCACAAATCTAACTGTCCTGTACTTCCTGTGCTAATTACCCTTATTAGGACATGGCTGCTGGGAGCCCTGGAGCCTCTCCCAGGCAGCATAGGGCCCAAAGCCCACAGCAGAGTCACCCTGGATGGGATGCCAGCCCGTCGCAGTGCAGCCCGTCGCAGTGCAGCCCGTCGCAGTGCAGCCCGTCGCAGTGCATGTAAACACACATGCTGACATACTACAGGCAGGTTTGGTCCAACAGCAAGAGGAAGCTGTAGGAACTGGGTTAAAAAGCTAGAGGTATGAGGCAAAAGTGCTACAGTGTTAGTGTGACTTTCCTCTTATTTGCTTCTTTTTTTACTTGCAGGATAAGAATATATCTTTATTCAGATATGCATTATGAATCTGTCATAAAGGGAAGCTGAAATAACAAGAAACACACCATTTATATTCGACACTTTAAGTGTTGCTTACTGTTATTATATTTTGTCACTATTAATGTACAAATGTATTTTTTACTGTGTAAATGTGTTGTCCACCTGTAATCTGACAATTTCCTTTTGGAGTAATAAAATGTCATCCATCCATCCATCCATCCATCCATCCATCTATCTATCTATCTACTGAACATTCAATAACGCTACAGGTTTTGTGCACACAAGGATTATATTTCCCCCTAGTGTTGTGAAGTAGTACTGCACCACATGTGCAGCCATGCCTATTTATTTTATAAAGGACACATGGGAAGTGTGTGCCTCGCATAAGTGAGACACGGTAGTAACTGTGCCCTCACCATGACAACAGCAGTGGGTCCACATTTGGACACATAATTACCATACTGTTTTCTGATTGGCCCAAGGCTTAGTTGTATTATTTGTCTGTTTTGACCTTGGGTTGCTAAACAAATGTTGATGTGCTAATGGAACCTCTCTCTTTTTCTCATTTCAGTAAATGTCTGATGAATCAAATGCAAGCCTCCTTTCTGTAATCATCCAAGTCATGTGACAGTTGCCAAAAGTAATAGATTAATGATCAATGGACAGATGGCAATGAAGCCTTCTGGTCTCCTGGACGTGCTCTGGGATGGTACGACTCTGGGGGGCCTGGGTGGACTCTGCGGTGGGTTTGTGGGGAGGGGAGACCCTGGTCTCAGCAAGGAGGGGGCGAGATGGTGCAATCAGCTTCTTGAAACCGCAGATGACTGCTGGACACCAAGTCGATCCTCGAGGATCTGGATTCCTTCCCTACGGCCAAACGGATGCCCCTGTCCTTCCTCAGGACCTGTGGGCAGAACATCTCATGCTGGATGATGGAGACTTTGATGTGGTCCAACATGGTAGCTAGAAGAACTGAACTTGCAGCGTATACTCTGCCAATTCAAGTAACTGAATTGGTGCTGAACAGATTAAGAAATGTGGTTCAAACTTAGAAAGAGTTTGGCCAATAACTAATAAAGCAGTCACAAGCCAATACACCCACTGCATCACTATTACTGCACATAAATACGTTACAAAGGATGCACACTTCACTACTTGCTGAGTTGATCTATATTGTATTTAGAGCTGAATCAAATCATATATTCCAATCTTTACATGACTTTTTTGTATTGCAGGCCATTTGTCATGTCATGTATATCATATTGCCTGAAAGGGAGAGACACACAGCCCTAATGAGCGGGAAACCACAGATGAGCTGCGTTAGAAGACAATGTGATACACAGTACTGTGCAAAAGTCTTAGGCAGTCTAAGAAAATGATGCTCAAATGATCTTCATTTTGGTTAAAAACTATGATGTTATGTCTGCGTTTCAAAATCTCTCCTAAAATTACCCCAGTATTTGCAACAACAATCCAATACACCCTTGTATTTTTCGACCTCGTATAGCTAATAAATACCTCATTGACTTTCTTTAACTAATAAAATTGATTAATTAATTGAGATGATGTGAAATGTAACAAATACATGGAATGGCTGCGGTTCCCCTAAGGAGAGGTTTGGGAACTGAAGCGGTGTTCATCTGGCCATCCAACAAGTTACCAGTAAATTTTTAGAGAACGGAGGAAATTCTTGTTAGTTTCTGTTCTGTTACTGTTAATGTTCATATGTTCTGTTACATTGTGGTTTTGTTCTGAGCGCATATACCCTTACTATGCAGCTTTAAGCGTTTCCTTTGACTGCCTAAGACACTGTATGTGAAACACGACCCAAAGATTTGTTTTTTGCTGTGAAATTTTCTGTCAGGCACATTTACAGCTGCAGAAAAGGTGGTGAGTGTAATACATGCTTGAATTGTGCATGTGTACAAATGTCAGGCACTCACTCCCTTCATGATTCGCTGGCGGAGCTCTTGGCGGGTCAGAGGTCGTTCATCTTCATCAGTCAAGAGAGATTCTTCTGTGTCATAACCATCCCTGGCAACCCAAAATAAAAAGGACACTCTTACAGACATCCTGGAAGGGGTTTCATGCTGGACAGGTGAGTAGAATGTGAAAGATTATTTGTCTTTAGGGACTTCAGTGGGCATGTCACCACCACTTAGCAGACAGGCTGGAATGGAAATTAGACCTACCCAGAACCAGGGGGTTGGACCAGCACGTTCTGGGATGGCATGTCTGGACCCTGACCCAGCAGGATCTGAGCCACATCTTTTGCATCATATTCGCTATCGATGTCCTGTGTGAGACACCCACATGGCAAGAGATAGAACAGACAAATGTGGGGGGGGGGGGGCTGATCACTCGGGAGAATGATGCCAGAGGCTGCGACTACCTTGGAGCTGAGGAAGGCCTGAATGGTGAGCAGCTCATTGGTCTTCTGTTCCACCATAGTCAGGTACGTCATGATGTTGTTGTCCGTGATCCCGGCGGAGGAGCCCAGCATGTCATCGATCACTGAACGGTCGCAGTTAAGCTCATGGAAGAGATGGCACACCCCTAAAGCACATGACACACACTCTGACATTAATGATTGACAGGGTAATTATCCAATCAGATGTGACTGTGGGTGTGTGCAGTTTATGTAAGCTTTTAAACAGGGTTAATAAGTCTGCTTGTGTGCTGTCTCAGGTGTGTGTACCTGTCTTGAGTTGGTCCAGAACCTTGCTGGCTGCTGTGGCCTGACTCTCATAGGCCTGTGCTTGCGACTCTGCTTCACGCAGCTTTGCCTCGAAGTCCCTCATGCGGCTGTGGTGCTTTGCTTCCTGCATTCGCCCCTCTGCCTGAAACTCTTCCATCTCCCGCTGAACCTGACACAGCAATGACATAACTGTGAGGGTTTATCCATTTACTCTGCTGGGTTAATAGCCCTGCAATGCATAAATGGTGTTTCCCCTTCTGGGACTCGCACCCCTAACCGCCATGCCACCCACTGGCTGAGCAAGCAAATAACGATGAGATGGCTGACTGACCTGGCCGATCTGGTCCCGCAGAGCTTCCACCTCATTGTTTTGCTCGTTGATGTAATTGAAGAGGGCAAAGTTGCGGTCCTCGACTGAGCATCCGTACGGAAGACATGCATGTTACTGTGGGCCATTTCAGTATTAGCTACAAGCCCTTCAGCTTGTGATCAAGTTTAACCTAAATCTTAGATTGCTGTTTTACGATAAACACGCCACCGACGACAGAGCAAAACAATGGCATTTCATTAATTAACTGAGCATCTGCTTCCATAACTGATGAAAAACTTACACATTCAAAAAAATAAGGAAACTATGGATATCCCCTTACAATCTTTAGTTACAGTAGTAGTATCTATGTGTATTAGTTTGCAAATCTGTGTGTGTGTGTTTATATTCACCCTGGATAAACTTGGTGACCAAAAGCTCCAGATCCTCCTCTCCTGTCACACTGTGGATCTTGAGGAACATTTCCTCCAAAGAGTCCATGGTCAGCTCCCTTGAATCCGCCCGCCTTTGTTCCTGTGGTTCTGACCCTGTGGGTTTGGGGGGTGGGGGGGGATGCACAGTTTCCACTTTCATCTGCACCTGACCCATCATCCTTCACTGTACTCCACTCCTGCACTTGTCAAAATAGAGTTTCTGCAAGCTAATTGTAAGGAAAAGCAGTAAAGATGCCTCAATGTTCTTGGTTGATCATTTGAGTACAGACAATGTTAGCAAGTTATGATCGTGGGGGAAGTCAGGGAGAGAATGGGGGTTCCGGTCGGCATCAGTAGGGTGATAAGGAAGACAATTGAATTACAATGATCAGAAAGTCTCCATCCTGTCCTGCCCCATCCCTGCCCCAGGCTCCCCACAGGCCAGGGGGTCACTCTTTATATGTAAATTCACTCACAACACCTACACACAGCACTTTGTTGGGGAGGGTCTTTTGGGGTATAAAGGGGGGTGAAGAACTTAATCCTTGTCCTTAATTTGTATTTGAGCTGCCTTTCAATACCTGGTGTATGTCTACACTGTTACATTATATTATTTTTCACTCCTCAATAAAGCACCGTTTTTCTGAAACTGCGGAGACTCTGCAAGTGGATTCCTTACATAATGGAGGCGGTCTGATGATGAAGTACCTCTGCAGGGTAACTCAGTATGAATGACTGACGGCCAAAAAGCAGCTGCACATTTACACATCTGTGCCCGGTTACCTTGACGACGGCCAGGCCTCAGACCCCCTTCCTGCATGTTCCTCTCATTGCTCTTGGTGCTCATGAAGACCTTCAAGTCCTGCTCGTGGGCCATGTTCCTCTCCAGTTCCTTCATCTCTGCGCTGTACTGGGTCAGATCCCTTACCGCCTTCTCCTTCAGAATGACCATCTTGGACTGCGCCTCCACCCTGGAGCGGACGGCCAGTGGAAGCAGGCCTGTGAGTGAATGCGGGCTTTGCTCTTCCTTGTGTGCGAGAACAAGCCACACCCAGACAGCTGAAGGCACCTTACCTGGAATCATAGGCATTGGTGGACTGGTTGATCACCTCCCCTATGTCCGTGTGGATGTCCCGCAGCTCCTGAAACAAGCAAAACAGCCTGTGTAAGCTCAGGCCTCCCCTGGAGCTCCCACATGCATCTTCATCCCGCCACGTGCAGGTGCCTGCGTGACCTCTGACCTTGTCCAGCTTGCGCTGCAGCTGCTGGAATCGGATTCGCTCCACACGTAGGATCTCCAGCTCCGCTCTCAGCTGCGTATTTTTGGCCAGCTGCTCATTGAACCGGACGACGGCCTGTATGGGGGGCGAGGCGCACAGGGTATGACCTTTGGCCACGGGTGACCTCTGTCAACCAGTCCACTATTGTGCTTCTTGTGGGACTCACTCGGTCCAACTTGTTCTCCAGGGTCCGTGTGACCTTCTCTTTCTGGTATGCCTTTGATCTCAGCTGAGGATCTGCAGCGTTCCCTGATCTCCTCACGGCTGCTAGCTGCCTCTCAGTACTGACAATCTACCCAATGCCCCCCCCCCCCCACCCAACAAAACAGCATCAAAAGGACCATGTGACTCATTATTCGTAACATACTGAAATCAGCTTCACCATGAGGAAATGCACCAGGTTTAATTATTGATACTAAACTGTGTAAAAACATATGACCAATAAACGAATGAGAGGAAACCATGGTCGAAACGTGGTAGAACACCAGACACCTAGTGTGGCAGTTAACTTGGACTGCAAGGAAATGGATATACTGACACTTACATTATTGCCTAAAGGTGATATTTAAATGTATGTGTGTGGTATGAAAGGGGAACAAACATGTATGGTCTGTAGTTGTGTATACAGATGCATGCTTTTAAAATCATCTGTCCTCTGTGTTCATCTGTGTGTTCTCTGTGCTCTGTACCAGCATGCCTGTCTGTTCTGTCTTTCTCTGTGCTTGCTTGCCCATCTGTTCTGTCTTTCTCTGTGCCCTGTGTCAGTGTGCCTATCTATTCTATCTATATCTATGCTATGTGCCCTGTGCTAGTGTGCCTCTGTTCTGCCTTCCTCTGTGTTCTGTACCAGCGTGCCTGTCTGTTCTGTCTTTCTCTGTGCCCTGTGTCAATGTGCCTATCTATTCTATCTATATCTGTGCTCCGTGTCCTGTGCCTCTGCTCTATCTTTCTCGGTGCTCTGTATTAGTGTGCCTCTGTTCAGCCTCTCTCTGTGCTCTGTGCCAGCATGCCCAGACTGTTCTGCCTTTCTCTGTGCTCTGTACATGGGCACCTCTTGCTCTATCTGTGCCACCCTCTGCCTCTCCTGCTCCAGCTGTGCATCCACCGCATCGCAGCGTTCCAGCAGGCCGCGCATGGCCTGTACAGCAGCGGCATCTCTCTGCCGCTGGGACAGGCTCTCAGAGGCACGCAGGCTGTGCTGCAGATCCTGCTGCTCCTTCTGCAGCTTCTCAATCTCCTGCCTGCATCTCACACACGGAAACAGTCAGAAAAGAGTCAAGACACGCAGACGAGCAGCGAGTAATAAATGGTTAGCAGGAGCTGGTTGGGTCACCCATACGTCCTGTGGGGAGACCCAGGTGACCCTCACCGCTGCCGCCGAATCAGCTCCTGTGCCTGAACACCATATGCCTGTCGATCTCCCTCCATGATCCGGAACTGCCTGAGGAGTTTGCCCATCTCCGAGTCCGCTGTGCCACACAACATACGGATATTGTCAGTGCCCACCACCAGCACGCAACGTGGAATAGGGGAAGTGTGACAGGGCGAGACATACCAACACCGTCAACGTCGACATCGCTGCTGTCGGAGTGGATGCTCACTGCTGACCTTCCACGCGGCATGGCGCTGAAATTATTACTGAGAAGCAACATGGACATTAGCACAACAGCGTAAACACCTAGGATGTTGTCTGCACTTTTTTCTGCCCTACTTGAATACAGGCAGCAAGCAGCAAGATAGTTAAGGTCAGTATCACATAACAAGGTTACCAGATCAAGTCCCAGGGTGTATTGTACTTTACTATACCTTCACTGAAGGAGAATACATTGCTCCAGAATTAACATGTAAAACGATTAACGTCTTTGAGTTGAGAGAAGCGTGGAAAAGCAGAGATAATTTAAAAATTGTTAATGTTGTACAAGTGCAAGTATACTTTCGCTTCGTATTATTAAATTATAACTACCATGGCTGTTGTCCCTCTGTTCTTCATTATGGTGTCTGTTATCAGCACTAGAGGCTTTCCTCCTGTATTAGACATGAGGCGAACGGCGCACTTCGGGCTCGGACAGACCGTGCGGCGTTTCTCTCACAATACAGACGCGCACCCCGCACAAGTAGCCTAGCATTGTCGCCAGCTATGCATCAGCCGAAAAGAGAACTATTTAATAACCTCATTACATATCTTTCCTAGCTAAACTAGCTGACATCCTGACAAACTTCGGCGATAGAAAACCCGCAGATACGGTTAACTACAGAAATGTATCTTAACAAAATGTAACGTAGTAGCAAGTTAAACAGCATTACCGGTGAGAATGAAACACGTCTCTTTTTTTCCTTCCTTGCGAATCTCTTGGTGTTAGTTGTCTATGCAATTAAGAAGTTTAGCATGAGTTAAACTCGCCAGCCTCCTGCGGTATCTGTTGTTAGCAACCGTTTCTAGGAAGACGCTGGGCCGCCGATCCTGGGTACTGTAAATCATGCGTTTTTTTAACACCCACCACGCAGTGTTCTTCTGTCGTACATTCTGTTAATTTCTTGTAGATTGATAATTAAATTGCGTATATGTAGGATAGGGACAGGATTGCTGCCTGCCTGTCTACGCTGGTGTATTTGCCAAAGCAGATGAATGGACATGATTATTTGCAAATTTTGTCCACATGTGTTTTGTTTGTAACTGAATGCTGTGCAGGTCATATTTCAACCAAAAATGAAACAGTCATGATTTTGTTTATTTCCACAACAGCCAACTAAAACTGCACAAGCTGGCCAAATAAACCTGTATTTTTGTCTTTGTTTTTACCACTACTAAATTGTTCGTCCTACAACAAGGGTATCCTTGAACTGTGTCAAATCATTCTGCCAAACATGCATGCCAAGTGAGGCCTTTGAACTTAGCTCCATAACCAAAATCAAACATCATAACCTCATGGTAAACTGACACCAGTCCTGTGTGTCGAAACAAAACAAAACGATACAAACAAAAAAAAAAATGCAAATGCAATTGACAGGCCTGATTGTTGTTGTACACTGCATTTATTACATTTGATACTCAATAATTTATTTGAAATGCTGGTTGCAGTTGTTGCCCTAAATAGCCCTCTCACGTGTTGAAAAATAGCTCCTTTTAGAATTGCAAAAGCTTATTTTTTGGGTATAGAGCACATCAGTGGACTCCTTGCATAGTGATCCTTTTGTACAGGTGAAAATGACCCATTTTTAGACCACTTGTTCTGCAGTGATTTGGGAAAGATGTCACTAATTGAAATATAACATGAGGTTATGAACCTCCCCATTTCTGGAGATTCAATAATACACAAGATTATTATAGTTCATTTCAGATATTATTTCTCCATACAGAATAAATTAAACCACTTAATGAACCCACCCCTCCATCACAGAAGAAACACCACAGTTATGAATAGTCAACATAAATAATATCACTACATGTAATCATATTATAGACGTTCACCTAAACAAACAGGACCAAATAAAAAATTCACATCACATTTTGTCCACCATTTTTTTCAAATAAATTTTTCTGTTTTGTTATTCACTGGTGTCATTCTTCTTCCATTCGGATTCTTTTTGCAAACAATCAAAGGCAAGCCCTTCTGTGGTGATTTGGGTTTTTTGGCAGGTTGGGGTTCAGGTGAGGATGCTGAGGATGTGCTGGGGAGGGAACCAGGATCAGATGGGGCTGGTGCTGGATGGGATGGGGCTGGGACTGGATGGGATGGGGCTGGGATGGTGCAGGATGGGATGGTGCTGGATGGGATGGGCCTGGGATAGGT